>CM060845.1:121705000-122245000 GCA_030762175.1 Metallyticus violacea | reverse complement strand
TGATTGGTTGGTTATTTTGCCACTAAAATACTTCATAAATGCCATGGCACTTGCCAAGGAAATTAATGGTGCACACTATGCAATCATGCATTATGCAATTATACACATATTTTAATAACCATTGATCCTACAAGATGTAGATATGTAATCATTCTTGGTAGATATCTGTAGTGCTGTAACGATTGTATGTTTGATAGCATCCGTAGTTAATCCCATAGTTTGATTTTGAATTTTTTCTAGCTTGTTGATGGTAGTGCCATTTGAAGTTATTAGGGACAGACATTTGCAATGTTGTAATAAGTTTATTACAATTTCTATTTAATACATCTCAACAATTTGCCCATTTACCTCCTGAAAGTCTTTTTGTTGTTTTTTCTGATATTTTTTCGGCATGTTTGTAGCAGAACATTCTTTTATCTAGGTATACCCTTAAGTATTTGGCATTTTTTTATCCAGATATCTTTTTGTCAATTCATAACCCTACGTCTGGATATACATATTTAGGCTTTCATGGCCTTCATTGATCCAGTAAAATATAGTTCCCAGGTTTAATGGCCATATCATATCTTTCACATGCATTCTTCATATAAATATAAATATAAATAATTTATACATATAAGTGCATACACATGTGCATTTTTTATTTTAATTTGAAAACAGAAAATTCATAGGAAGTAGTTTTGCTTTTGGAAAGACAAAATGCCTTATAAGTGCAAGAAGGAAGCTTGACACTTTTGAAATAGAAACTGAGCAGTGATCACCTGGACTATGGATAAAGTGACAACTGTTAAGCTAGAACAGCAGTGATTGGGTTAGACACCAAAAATTATTAATAGCAAACAGCATCTATGCAAAACTTAATGTAACTATTATGTTTCTATCCTTGGCACTTATACAACTAATGGCAGAAAAAATTTAAAAATGTATAAATAAAGTTAACCACAATGTGTAAATATATGAAAAACTTGACACTTTTCATTAAGCCTAACAAAGTTCATATGAGCTATCAAGAATGTTGAAAAGTGTGGTTGTAAAGCTTCAAATAATCACACATTCAGCCATTAATGGCAGCTCTGTGAAATAACATCCACAGAAAAATTAGTTCTTCATAGGGACAGAGTATAAATAAAAAAAAGAATGAATGAATGAAAGACAGACAGACAGACAGACAGATATAACTATCTTAGCAGATACCTATTCCTCCATATTCTCCCCTCCTAAATCCTAATTATTCAGTTAAAAAAATATGAAATAAACTGGTAAAAATTGAGAGCAGTAAATGCAGCAAAACTTCTTTAAAAAAATTCCCTTGACTAGATGTAATTCCAAACTGAACAATTTTCCATTTTGCAGCAGGTACATTACATATATATATATATATATCATGAAATCTCCATTGAATAAATTGTAGCATATACAAATCATTCTCTCTTCTTCATTTTTGTTTCCATTAAATTGAATATACTTTATTACTCTTATTATCATCAATGTAATAACCATCAGCTATTTCCATTAAGTAATATTAAGGTTTGTCTACATTCCACATTTAGAACATGCAAATTATTATCTATTAACCTATTCTAACATTGTTATAGTATTGTATTAGTTGAGTGACTGCTTTATTAAAAGAACTTGACTTTGAGAGGTAGTTTTGGGTCATGAACCATTACCATTCCTAAGTCCCTCTTCCACCCGTATTATTGTTTTGTTTTCCTTTTCAATGTAACATTGGAATGCTACCAGTCAATGATTATTTTTTCCTTATTCTATAAGGTATCATAAGGGTGAAGTAACACAAACATATATCTTTCAGCATTTGTAAATATACATGATTTGATGCATTGACATTTTGTTTCTTACAATACTTTTTAATAAAGAAGACAATGTGAAGAGAAATCTTCACAGATTTAAATATATTTGTGGTGCAACAAGATAGGCACTGATTAAGAAAGTACTAATATAAAATTTTATAAAACATTCATAATGTATGACAACAAAACTTGGACAAATAGAAATTGTAATTAAAAACTAAATAAAATTGCCAAAATAAATTTTCTAAGATCTATAAGAGGACAAGAAAGGATAAATACAAAATGAAGAGATAGAAATACAATTTATTCTCAATGAAAGAATAGAACAAAATAAAATAAAATGAACTCAACATTTAATGAGAATAGAGAAAAAAATAATTCCTAAACAAGTTTGTAAATATAAGTAAAACCGAAGAGGAGATTGGGATAGATCATTAAAAAGATGGTCTGGAGACCACAAAACAGGCTATAGCCTATCCATGAAGACCAAGTAAATAGCAAAAGCATGTAGGAGTGCAACATAATTGTAAAATATTTATGTGATGCAGTTATGACCTCATTGGTCTGAAAAAGAGGTATAAACTCTTTGTTTTTGCAACTTCTATAGACTTATTTGCTAATAACATTCTTGTATCTAGCATACAGAAAACTGATATTTTAATAATTTCAATTACCCCAAACGGACAAATGGTTTTTTTTGTTTGCTTCCTGTGTTTTCAACAGAAAAAGTGTGAGCTTATAATATACATGCAACAAACTTTTATGCAACACGTTCCTTAATTTACTTCCCCCCCCCAAATGAACTAGTTCTCTTTTATCTTTTTGAAAAACATAATTTTTTTAAGAATTGATATTTTTTTTTCTAAATTAGATTAAATATGTACTATTTTCTTTACATCTAAATTTAACCATTGTATCATATCAAGTGATGTAACTCATATTCTGGATTGTAAAGAATCCTACCATATTACAGTTTCATAAATCATATATAATGCATCAATGTATTGTTAGCTTAACAAGCTTTTTTTTTTTTTTTTAATATTGTTTAACCTGTTACTACTGAGGCACCACAGGCAGTGGACACTGATGATACATGAGATGAAATGATAAATTGGGAAAGTATTTTTTTAAGGAAGGATGGTATTCTTCCAGGCTTAAGTTTGGGGTACCTCCCTGGCATTTGCCATTTATGAGGACTGAGGAAAACCTGGAAAAAACCTCAGTCAGGGAAGACAGTCCTTCCAGGAATTGAACCCCAGACCTCCAACTTATGAGTCTGTCCCTTAACAACATAGGCCACCTGTTATGGTTCACCAAGCATGGAACTTTATTCTGCTACACTTGTGTTCTCCTAGCATAACTGTGTTGGTCCTGGTGGTGTAGTGGTAACCATATTTGCCTTCTAAACACCAGATCTCAGGTTCAAACCCATCATTGGATTTTTAGGGCATAAAAATTCTAAGTATGGCTTCCTTTGGAAGGGAAGTAAAGCCATGGGTCCTGTGTCGAAAAATTACTGCACGAAAAAGAACCTCAAGCCTGAAAGAAGAGGCCTCTGGGCAAAATTTGTTGGCCATTTCACGCCATGATTTGAATGTGATGCTGATGACCTGAGATGTTAAAGAGCATCTATAAATAAACCAAATCAACCAACTAGCATAATTGTCACTACTTTTTTATGAGTATAAAATTCATTATTTTTTTTATTTGGGTTTTTTTAATAATTTTTACTTTTGTTGAGAACTTTCTAGTTGGGAAATATATCCAATATGTTCTCTCTCAGAATCAACATGAGTGGCTGAGATCATTATGGCACAGACTCATGAGAACATAATTTGGAAGTCTGCAGTTTGATTCCAGTCAGAATTATTCTTCCTAACCGAGGTTTTTTTTTTAATGTTTTCCTCAGTACTCATCAATTGCTAACGCCAGGAAGGTGCCCTAAACTTAGGCATGGAATGCTTCCTTCAAAAAAATCCTTTCCTAATTTATCATTTTATCCCATATATCACCATGCTCACTGCTTACAATGTCTCAATAGTAAAAACAACCATTAAATATTATATTTAAAAAAATTCATATCATAATTCTTAAAAAAGAATACTCTCAAAGGAGGATTTTATCCTTAAATAGGAATCCAAACATTCATTTAGTCAGGTACAATTATATTGTGCATCCCATTCCTCTGCCAACAGATTGATACTGCACAATTTATTCAATCGGTGGTTGGCTGTTATGTGCATGGTTAGCAGATGGTTCACTGGAATGCATAATATATGTTTCTGATACAGAGTATCTAAACATGCTATTATGCCATAATGACATATATTTATTTAAATAAAAGATATTTCTCTAGAGAAATTACAAAAGCATGCCATACATATAGTATAATATAATATATCACATTTCTGTATGTTATTCGCTTGTTATGATATTTTCAGTATTTTGTAAAATATAATTAAATAAATTAATATAAATTCATTTATATTAACATGTTAATAAAATATATTGAAAATACTGATTTACTGAAATAATATCATGAATGTGGCTCACACTGATTGTAAGCATTATAATTTATTGTTGAGCTCAGTGAAACAATATTAGGTATTATAGAAGTGCACAATGACAGACAGTGCACATATGAAAGCAGAAGTAAGAGAAGAACCTCAATTTCATCCCTATGTAAAGCTTCATTACTTAGTACTTAGCTGTCATACCTTTTTATTCAAATTACTCCTTGTAGTGCTGAAAAGATTGTAGTCTAGAGCTATCTCTACAAAACATAACGCTTCTATAATGAAATACTGGAGAAAATTGTAATTGTTATCAACAAATAGGTTCATCTACTCCCACCACCACCACCACCATCACCACTTCACATCACAGCAAATGCTCTTGAAACATGTTCTGAAGAATTAATCAGTTAGTGAAGTTTTAGTGTCACCTAATACTGACTCAGTTGTATGTGTAACAAATTCACTGTTCCTAACTTCTTTTAAGATTACAATATCAGTAGTATTTTAAAATTTTAAATCTCACAAGAAACCACATTAGATGACCTGATTGATAGAATTTCTATAGTTTTAAATTACTGTCTCATACAGAGTCATATTGTGTTGTATATGCAAAGTGCTTTAAAGTTTCACAAAATCAATGCTTGAAAATATAAAATGTGGCATTTAATTTGAAATGATAATGAGCAGTTTTAAAAGTGTCTATGAAATTCTTGAAATTGTGATGTTCACCAGCTACCATTGCTTGATAGTAGTTAGTTGATTGAATTATCTGTTAGTCTCTGGCACCAAATACTAGTGGTTCTTCAATATTATAGTTTGGGAAGGAAAGTTATTTGAGACTGTGCTTGAAAGTGTCATTGTAGAGTAGTATTTAAAGCTGTATCCTCACAGACTTCTTTTTACAAATGGTAGGAGTATACAAAATAAAAATGTGGATAAACACTATCACTATAGTATTTTTATAGTAAACTGTCTTAAAATAACAAAAAAATAAACATTAACATTTTTTTTATTATTAATGGCAACGAAACTAAAAAAAAACCATTTACTATTTCTCTCCCTTTCCCCTATCTCTAACAAAACAATGTCAGGTCCCCTTGCTATATTTTGTACCAAAAGTTCAATTACTTCTCCCAAGTTAAAAGAAATTTCACTGGTATTGTTCAGATTTTCAACCCGTTTAGTCTAATCATCTATAAATTTTCTTCCAAGGATTCAAATAGAAACAGGCAAAGATGAAAGGAGATGCACAATAGCAAATGTTCCCATTAACAGTAGCATAATCTTGGTGACAATATGTGTCTCCCAGTGGTTATCTTAGCTTTTATATTTGCTCCAGGTGTATCTACAGTCTGATAAGCTACAATTCAAACTCAACTATCAAACGTAACATCACTCAAATTCTTTGTACATTTTTCTATTTTTAGAATTTAATGTATATTATTTACATTTTAAACTTCAATTTTATTTAACAATAACATAACTACCATGACTACAAATTAGTAAAATGTACAAAATTACACATTTTTATCAAGAGCATCCCTCAAAGTTTTTAAAATTAATACATTTCCAGTTAATAGCCAAAACCTGATATTTTAAAATAAAACATTTAAAGTGAACATAGCCGATAAAACTATATTTTTCTTTATTATATCAATTTTAAAAATTGACTTATTTAATTGATTTTTCAAACCTGGTAAATTTTTTTTAATCATCCTCTACTACTTCGTCTACTTTCAAAAATATGTTGCCCCTTCCTCAAAAAATCCTGCAGACACCCTTGATTTTTATCTCAAATGTTATAAGATTATTTTTAAAAATAGCTCCTCTGCAGTGCTCAATATGTAAATTAAACTAGTTCTTATGTATAATGGATTTATGGGCATAACAATCAGAACTTTTTCCTTTGTTTTCCAGATGTGTCTTATCAAAAAATAATTTCAAAGATCAAAATGAAACTTCATGGAAGTATTATTTGATTCTTAAATATTTCCCTACTGATGTTTGCTCCCTTACTCTAATCACTACCTTTAAAGCTCACTTTTGATTTCTAAACATATGTTAAATTCAGTTTATGTAAATTTTGTTTTGTATTGATATAGTTGCACCAATAGCTAAAAGGTTTACAAACTGGGTACTAAGAATATTTTTGTGTTCAGTGATTCCCTTCCAGAGCTACTGATCAGATAAGTTATCTGTGGGAGGGAATGTGCATGATGGATATACTCTTCGACATTTTCAGCTAGCATATTTGCTTTATAACTTTGCTGTCCATCCTCAGCTTTCACCTTGATTAAATAATTTTCCAGCTATTTCTTCACACTTTTCAGATTTTGTCCTAAATTCAATTTCTGCACTTTCCTCATTTTGGTTAGAATGGAAATGATTTCCTCTAAATGTGAAACCCCAGCTGCAATATCAGTTTCTACTGACTAGTGTTTTTTATTCATAGAAATTATGTTGAAAAAGAGTTGCTATAACAACTCTTTGCTTTATTGTTCTGACAACGAGTAGAAGAAATCCATTTCATTTTGCATTTCTGTCTTCTCACTTTATGCACATCTCTTCCATGCTGCATTCATATAATTCTCCAGCTGAACAATAACTAAGATTATGTAATATCTTTGAACACATCTGGCATATCAGGGCTGTTTCAACTTTGATTTTTGAGCCTCTGAAGCAATCTGAACAACTTTCTGCCACATAATAATTTGTTTCTTGCATTCATGAAATAAATTGTGCAGCTTCTATACTTTGTTAAAATAATTTTATATGAAGGTTAACCTCAGAAGAGATCAAAATTCCTAGGTTCAAACTGTATAAGATACCCCCTTGGTTGAATTGAGATGGGCACGTGGAATTGAAATTTGGGGCACTGGGGGAGGGATGAAGAAAATGGATCTCATTTTAAAATCCTTTTGCATGCTAATGTTAGATGTGCCTTAAAACACAGCCAATGTAGGGGCTCTCCTGCAATCAGGGAAAGTTGATGTGAGAGATATGGTATTGGAAAGGAATCTGAAATATTGGTATTGGATAAATCAGATGCCAAAAGATTGAAAGTTTGTTTAAGATATGAAGAGAAGCATTTAAACAGTAACTGGTTAAGAACTATTAAGGATCAATTGGAGAAGAATGGATTATGATACATGGGTTGCAAGAGAAGACATGTTAGAAGGTTTTAGGAGGGGCATTTAGTCCAGATTTGAGGATATGGACAGGCAGGTTTTAGATTCGTTAATAAAGAGAAAAGATCTTTAATATATTATAAGTCTTTCAAGGTAGGATTTATGAAGGAAATGTTTTCAGTAATAATGTCCCCAAGTTATGTGCCCAATATGTGCAAAGGAAGAAGATGCTGTACACATTCTTTTGAAATGTAATAGTACAGAGGAATGGAGAAACGATTTAATAGAGAAAGATGGTTGCAGATTAATAAGAAGTTGGTGATCAAATAAATTTTTGAAGATAAGATTCAACTAAAGGAGTTGGGTAAGTTTTAAGCATAATTTTTTGTTTAATTTACTTCATGTCATACAAAGGATTTTTAGAAATAAAAGTACACCTTTGAACTGAGATACATTACAGCAGAAGAAAATTATGTAATCTATTGGAGGTGAATGTCACCTTTCTCCCATGGCATATTGCATGCTAACTTATATTAGTTTGAGATTTATGGCATTTGCTACATTTTAAGCCTTCTTATAAACAAGTAGTTTTATATACCTATGTCACACAGTAAGCAATTGCATTAAAAACAGAGCTGGAAAGTTTGTTACTCGACAATGGAAAATAATGAGTGCAAGAAGTAAGCATGGGTCCACTAAACTTTATAATTTTGTATGATCTGACAGGGGGTCCGAGCCCCCTGCCACCCTCTGAATCTGCACTTCTCTAATGTTAATATTTCATTAATAAAATTCCCCTTGAAAACCGCATGGTGTTACACTTACACATTTATTTTAGGCATTTTTGTTCAGGGCATTACAACATTCTCCTAAGGAGAATGAATGAAAATAAATTTGATGTTTATATATGTCATGAATAGGAGCTGTGAGTATATTTACTTGAAAAGGAGGTATGATATTTTTAATGGTGTGAAATTAGAAAATATTTATTACATAAGGGTGCGCACATATAAAAGTGCATGCCTCTATAAAATCTTTCGTCACTTTAAGGAATTAAAACTCGGCTTAAAAATATGCTCTACATAGCTGAAATAATTTAAATAATTGCAGCAAAAATGCTCTTGTACTCACCCCTATACAGTTTACACCCTGGCCGTTGTAGTGAAGATGGATGGCCACAAAATCTTATATACACTATTCAGATGCACAATGTAACCATATATATATATATATATATATATATATATATATATATATATATATATATATATACACTTAGGTTTATTATATACACTGGTTAGTTTTGAATGTACACCCCTTTGTCCTGGTGGTAACTAAGGAAGCAGTAAATTCTACACAATGCAATGTCACACTGTTTGCACTTGTATTGAGACTTATGCCACGACCTGAATGTGTTCTTTTTTTTAAACCTACACTGAACACATGTTTTCACACGATCTTGTGTTTTCATAGCACTTTGTGCACGGGAGAAGGTAGGCTACGCTGAAATTCCGCGGGCTTAGGTGACGTAAAGCCTGCGACCACATGTTGCACTAAATTCTGCCTGTAGTTCAGAAGTCTGTTGCCATGATAGCAGGTAGTTTGAAATGTCGTATATTATAAAACTATTAACAATAGCTACATTCACTACGAAATGAAACAAATTGGTGCCCCATTTTTTGAGGTTCGGCCGACACAATAATATTCTCTCCTTTGGTCTGCGATGTCAACTCCTGCCATATTACTGGTATAGTTTATTATTGCATTGTTTTTTTTTTTTCTTTTCCCCTGCCACTTCTTTTCTACTTCTCCATCTGTTCTTGGATATTGATTCGTAGATAACAAAAGAACGTCTCTATTATCAGCCAGACAACTGTAGTCACGTCTTTATGTTCAATTTGCAAGATTTTCATTTTTAGTTTCATTTGTTTCGGTTTTTAAAAATTCTTTTGGCCATTCTTTCCTACCTGCATGAGCTGTACACGCAGGTATATTTTTCTGTCCAAAATTAAGTTCATTAGCTTCATGGACATAAAAAAATTAAAGTACACTTGATTCCACAACCTCATGTATTTTTCACATGTCTAGAACCACTTGTCCTATTTCTCACCTCTTTCTTCCTCAGGTAGATTTTACAGGCTAATAAATATCCATTGTTACTATCTGCAATACCCCATGCCTTTAGACACCATTTTATTGGTTTAGCAGGCCTTATATTGTTATAAAAAGAAACAACCTTTGAAGCCTGTCATCGCTTCTGCAACAGATATTTCGCGACCAGGTTTATAGACATCGGCAATCTTCCTGTCTAAAGCAGGTCGCATCTAATAAAGGTAATCGTAAGAATCTTCCCTTAATTTTGACTTTGCAGATGCGGCGTTCAGATGAAGGTATTGTGATATCTTTTGAAAGCGAAGCAAGGTCATCGCTTGTCTTACAATTGAGCATACACAAAAAGTAATATCTGGTTTCTGGTAAATCTACCATCCCCATATACCAAAATACCTAAATAGACCTGAATTTCCTTTGAATTTGTGTTCTCCGATTTTGAACCATTCTTTTTAGCTTGTATTTGAGCGGCATATCTGTTGGTTTCCTCCGCGATAAGGACGCAAATGTCTGAATTTATAAAAAGTTAGAAATAAGCTATTTCTGGATTCCCTGGAGGGATATCATGTTTGGCACCTGTGGGGAATGAAACTTGTTCTAACACACTGAAAGTCAAATTGGAGGTTCATTGTACAGGAACTTGTTTGGTTTTAGTTCGCCTTTTATATGTTTCTGATATGATATGCTCTATTTGTTGAACGCATTCACCGTCACTATTACTTTGTTCCTTATCACTGTCTTCGGCTAACTCGCTTAACCAAAACGCATCGGAACTACTTTTTCGTAAACTGATACAAATATTTCCTCATGTGTTACCAATCTTTGTTCACTACAGCGTTTTCTCGCCCTTGATGTACTTGGACCGTTCTCCATCATACGGATACAGATGCAAACGCGTCATGAAAATACTTACAAAGTCCTCTGAATGCAGCTCTGGCTATCGTAAATTACGATTGAAATCATTTGTTTAGAGTAGTAGGAGTGTGCTTACATCAACACACGCTCAAAAAGTTGAGGTCACCATATATAGAAACCATAAGAGAGCATAAACAAAATTACTACGTTCTACTACGATGTACGCAGGAAGCTATTTATGGGCTTCACTACGTTTTACGACTCTATGCGCAGCAAAGGATTAAGTGGTCATCTGAAATGGACGTTTCATTAATTTGAACCTCAAAGCTCAAACCGTTATCTGTTAATTGTTAATTCAGAAATATATTTCAGTTACAAGAACTTCTCTCAGTAATGCTCAATGGAGTGAAATGTGCATTTCGAAATTCTTTTGGTGGCCCGTTGTTATTGTAAGATGTCGAAACGCAAAATTCAGACAATTGTTACAGTTTGTTAAAAGGTCGTGTGCAGAAGCTGAAGATCGTACATGCGAAAGTAGTGCCGAATCTGAATGCCGGTACGTAGTGGCAATGAGTGTGAACCGGAAACATCATTAAGAAGAGGAGTTGTATCTAATAATTGCGATGAACATTTTAGGGATCAAAAGTTTCGCAATGACGACACTAATTATAGAGCCCTGACTAAAATCCGCGGGTTCCACCAAAAAGTTACGACTTTCCGGTAACTTTAGAAGTCGGACAATGCAGACGTTTCCAGAATTTTTGGTTAGAGATACCCTTGGCTTGCTTACAGTAAAAAGTATGAAGCTGCTTATTGTCGGGTGTGTGTTCTATTTGGTCTTAAGGAGGGGAGTCGTAGAAGGGTTCAGCTACAATCTCTAGTTTTTAAGCCACTAAATAAATTTAAGAATTTTAGGAGAGTGTATGAAGGAAAAAAAAAACCGAATGTTGGAGTTCAGTTCATCAATGAAATGAAAAAAAGAGTAAATGAAAATCGTGTGAAATTGGTCTCCATTGTGAAGACAGTCTGTGCGGTCGTCAGAACTTTCCACTTCAAGGGCACAGGAATGACGGTATCATTGACTTAGAGGGCGGATTTGAAGGTGAAAATGGGGGATTTCAAGGAACTTCTTAAATTTCTAGTTGACGCACAGGATGAAACTCTCAAAGGTCGTCTTGCAAAGGCACCTGAAAATTCTACTCCAATAAGTAAAACAGTACAAAATAACTTGATAAACTGTTGTGGTTTCATAATTGAAAACAAAATTATAGATGATGTTAAAAGAGGAAAATATTTTTCTATTCTACTTAACGAAATTATGGACAGCGGTACAAATGAACAATTAACATTTTTGCGTGCGTTTTGTTGACCAAAAAATGTTGTATGAGGGAGGAGTTTTTAAGGTTTGTTGTAACGCACGATTTAAGTGCTAAATGGTTGTGTAAGTTAATACTGAATGAACTGCGAGACTTGAGATTAGATATTTCGAACCTGCATAGACAAGGATACAATGATGGTGCAAAATTATCTTTCGCAGCGTACAAGCCCATGTTCTAACTTCCATTAGACAAGCTCTTGAAACAATGAGCAAAATTGTGAATTTCGTTAGGGAGTAATAAGCGGTCACATCAGTCAGTTGTGCTCTTAGCATTAAAAAAAAAAAAATCAACTCGGCGGATTGAGCAGCAAGTTTGAGTTCATAATTGTTCTAGTTACCATAACTGAAACATTCGGAATAACTTTAAGCCTTTCCAGACAACTACATAATTCCAGCATTGATATAGTTTAGTGTTATGGAATGATTGAAAGAGTTAAAGATATCTAAAAAAAAAGTTGAGAAAATCAATTTTTCATTCTGTTTTTGAAAACACTACCACATAGCAAAAGATGGTTAAGGTGCAAGCATTTATGAACTTGCCAGGAACTATTACAGAGCTTCAAGGTGAATTAAAAATATGGTTTAACTTTTGGGAAGCTCAACAAAGTAAACCAAAAAAGGCTATTGAAGCTCTTCTCCTTCCGCACACCAAAAGCACCTTCTATTCAAACACCTGGGAATTTTTAATCATCATATGTGTCATACCAGTAACAACATACACAGCCTAAAGATCATTTTCAACATTAAGGTGTGAAAACCTATCTAAAATCGAATATGCAAGAGGATAGACTGAACGGCTTGGTGCTAATTAACATCCATTGTAACATTGAGGTGATTCCAGAGGAAGTAAGAAAACATCCCAGGAGATTACAGCTTCAATGACATGTAAGTTGCAACATTACTGTCGTACAATATTTTCTGAGTGCAATTAATTTATTTTTATTTACTTATTGTATTCATGGAACTAATTCAACAGAGTCACATTTTTAGGGAATGCAAACTGAACAAGTGTCCTTTAAAAAGAATGGACATTTTCTGTGGGCCAATGGTTTACAAATAGAATCTGCATCACAGCTGGTAATTTAAATATTATTTTATTTACTTAAATATTTAGTTAGCAACTGTTTTAGTATGACATTAATTCTGATATATCCATATGGGATAATTGATTGGGCTCCTCCTGTGAAATATTTCTAGATCTGCACCTGACATTAGATGTAAAGTGTTTTAGTATCAAGCATATGAAAAAACAATTAATAGTGTGAAATTCTTTCAAGTGACTCAACATTTAAACACTCCAGTAAGCACAAACAAATGTTAAAGAAATCCGCAAAAGTGTTTGTATTCAGCAACATTTTGATGAATATTTGGACACTAATAAACATTTCTCTAAGTTCTCCCATGATTTGCTTCAAACCTTGCAGTAGCTAATATTCCCCTTTGAGAACTAACCCAGCACTATACAAATCCATTGTGAAAACTATACAAGGTGCCTAATGAAACAACTCTGTGCAAAAATTATGTGATGTACTGTTGCAATAAAACTTTTGAAAAGGTTCAGAATCAGATTAAAGATGTTTATATGTGAGCATTAGATAATAAAACAAGACTATGAAGGATGACACATACAAATTTGATTGAAAATGAAGTATTTACTTCTTTTCTGCTTGTTGCAGCAGAAATAAAATTCAGAAAAAGTATCATAATTACAAAATGTTCATTCATTCAGAAAATATACTATGACCAGATGATATTCAGTATGAGCCTGTACTGGTTTTTGTAAGCTATGGTACCGCCACAGGTGGCCAAGGTCGTTAAGATGTGAACTTATGAGCTGAAGGTCTGGGGTTCGAATCCTGCCAGGACCATCCTCCCTGATTGAGGTTTTTTTCAGATTTTCCTCAGTCCTCATAAGTGGCAAATGCCGGGGAGGTACCCTAAACTTAGGCCTGGAACAATTTCTGCCTTAAAATATCCTTTCCCAATATATCATTTCATTTCATGTATCATCAGATTCTACCTCCTGTGGTGCCTCAGTATGGGCATTAAACATCATTAATTAATTAATTCATTCATTCATTAAGGAATGGTACCATAGTACCATCAAGGTTGGTAAAGTTTTCTTAGTAGTACTACCAAATATGATACATATAACTTCTCTTGCATAGGGGCATCATGTGTCAGAGACAATTAGAGCTAATTTTCCACTTGTTAATAAACTTTGTATTTTCTAATGTTTGTGAAAGCATCTTTAAAACAATGGCACCAGATATACCTCTTCCCCAAATCAACTCATCAACTCATAGCTGCTTATTGCAAATGACTGTGCTAAACAACTAGAAATGTGTTCAATTCTTTTGACCTCAACGATGCAGCACCAATTGAAATATTTTGAATGGTGCCCTCAGACTAAGAAGTGGAGATCAATCTTTGTTTCATATTAATACATTTTACTAATCTTTCCTCTGCTATTTCCTCATTGAAGATAGGTAAGTACTTGCATTACATTATATATATATATATATGATGTAATAATTCAACATTATATATATATATAATATAATGCAAGTACATATATATATATATATGATGTAATAATTCAACATTATATATATAATATAATGCAAGTACAAATATATATATGTATATATATATATGATGTAATAATTCAACATTATATATATATATAATGCAAGTACTTACCTACTATATATAAATCTTTAAAAAAAGGGCAAAATTGTAAAACCACTTTGATAAAAATCATGGCTTCTAAAGATGATGGAATTTATAAATGCCATTTCAGTTTCTTGGTTATTCAAGACTTTTATTCTGTTCAAGTTTTGAATGAGTGAAATTGGTAGAAGGAGAATATATCAGAAGAAGTAAAATTTCATAATCCATTTCATTAATCTTCTGGAGTGTTCTTCGCAACTGTGTAGCCAAATATTATTATTAAGAAGAATAGGCTCTTCAGTTAACTTGTGCTGGGTATTTTGCTTGCAGCTTCTGATACATTAAGTCAATTTTTTGATAACACTTCCTTGAAGTAATTGCTTCACCAACATGCAGAAAACTTATATATTAAACCAGTTGTGGACTACCATACAGTTGCCATAACCTTCTTCTGGTATAAATTTGATATTGCGAAGTGTTTTGGCACTTTGAGAATCAGCATTGTGCTGATCATTTGCAGTTTTCATAGAAAATTCACTTTTCATAATAGGTTTCAATACAATCCATAAATCATTTTTGGTTGTATAAAAGCAGTGAAGAGCAGATTTTTAACCTGTGATGTGTTTTAGATGATCATTTAATCACATGGGATCTATTTATCACAACTTTTTTACAGTAATCATCAACAGTTGAAGATGCAATCTGAATTCCTTAGCAAGTTCTCGAGTAGATTGACATGTATTTGCTTCAACAGTTTTTCTGAGTGGATCATTATCAACTGAACTATGAAGTGTGCCATTAATTTTGCAAACAAACTAATGCTTGGAATTTGATGATAACCTGCTACACTACTTACAGAGTAAAAGATTATTAGATGCTTACTTTAATGAGTGGGCCATTATCACATTTGCTGTTTCAGTTTCATACAACAATCAGAAACTTAGACTACGATGGGCAGAAGAAGCAATCACACTGAACCCTGAATTGAAGTTACTACAGTACAATGTAGGACAGCCACTTGAGCGTTATGAAACAACAGGATACATGATGGAAAGGGAAGGTATGTTTATTTCCTTTAATGTACTTTTCTTTCAAAATGGCCAAAAACTATTAATGAATGTAGAATTTTGCTAATCATTTTTAAATATATCAAATAGGCAAATCTGATAATTTATTTATTATTTATTAGTACTAGGCAATACAATATGACAAGGCATTCAGCCCAAGCTCTTATCCAATTAGACATATTTTAATTAGACAGTTGTGTTCAGAAATTTTTCAAATTCCTGTGCATATTGTATAGTTAAAAATGTTTTATGACATTTTTTTAATCACTCGTGTGTAAAAGATTCCCTTCTTAAGGTTGATGCTGAATGATGTGTGAACTTTAGATATAAGCCTATGAATTCAATACTTATTTTCTAAACTATAGAATCTTAAAAGGCTTCCAGAGGTTTTTTTCTTCCTCAAAATGTATAGTGTTTTGTATTTTATACTTGTTGTTTGAATAAAAAGGTTGCTATAATCTTTTAATAAAAATGGACATTGACCAATTAATCAATGTAAGCATAAGAATGCATACGAGTTTGAATTTCCTCCTATCCTTTCATAACATTTTGATAAAAATAATATAGTTTCAGTATTTACATTATACAGCATTATGTTCACTATACAGCTATTAAAACTATCTTGTAAAAAGGCCACCAGAATAAG
The DNA here is from genome assembly GCA_030762175.1 of Metallyticus violacea. NCBI lineage: Eukaryota > Metazoa > Arthropoda > Insecta > Mantodea > Metallyticidae > Metallyticus > Metallyticus violacea. The sequence continues at coordinate 122,228,817 of CM060845.1, read as the reverse complement.
AAACACATGAACAAATATAACATCATCCAACTTTAATTATTTTGCAATTCAATTATAGTATTTCATTTCTATTTCATTTATAATATTCCATAATCTAAATCTTCTTTTCATTTTCTTGCATTAGTGAACAAATATAACATCATCAAACTTTAATTATTTTGTAATGCAATTATAATATTTCATTTCTATTTCAATTGTAATATTCCATAATCTAAATCTTCTTTTCATTTTCTTGCATTAATTTTCCCTAAACTCAGTTTTAATTGACAACCTTCAGCAGTTCCAAATGAAATATTTCATCTATTAATAAATGTACAGAACAATTTTTCACATTAAATATAACATTTAATTTCGTGTCCGAACCAATACAGTGAAGCAACTAATGTTCTTAATTATCTAGTAAGTCGATTATATAATCTTATGCTCCACTTACTGTTGAATTACGCAAAACTAGTTTTGCAGGCTTTTGCCTGCATCCTCAGTTGCGAGTTGACTGTCAGATTTTTTGTTGGTTGGCTGGACTTGGCGTAGCTCTCGAGGACATTTCATGAACTACTGGATTAATTTGCCTACTGTTGGGATCTCAAAGTTCATAACCTTATCCTCATATTTTTTTTATATAATTTTTTTCCCATATTCCCAGCCCCATGGGCCGATCTACAAATTTCAATAATTTCACTCTCATTTCTATATCATGTTTATCTCTCCAAAAGTGATGTGCAACCGCTAATTTCCCTATCTGATTATACCTGATGTTTCTCCAGTGTTCCTTCCGCCTGATTCTGTTCTCTCTTTGATACCATACTACCATGCTAGATTACAATGCAAACCAATAGAAATTTACTAACACTCTAACAATTTCAACAGAGTGGGAAAGACTCTCAAACTGAGTAAAACTTGGCATCCGATACGAGAGCATATAAAACAAGCCAAAACTCACAATAATCATGCGAATCAATCACCTATCAGAGTGGAAATGCCCTGCCCTCTGAGTTACCACCCCCTACTCAGCTGAACCAATCCCCTTCGAGCAGCCCTATATAAATATAACACCTCCAGCTGGCATTTCAGTCATGCCAGAACCTTCTCCTAGAAGACTCAGAGCATGCCACTGAAGATGTCCTCCACAGGTGGGGATGAAACGTTTGGACACCTTAGCTCCAATAGACCATGGCTTCCAAGCCCGAAGAAACTTTTAGATTTAAAAGCACTCTTGTTTACAAAATTCTTCAGTTCACATTTAAACCTATTTACACACTTTATGTTTTTTATTTACTGTGGTAATTTTTTATGTAACATACAAGGTACTACCAGGAGTTTTATTTTTTATAGCTGTAGTGTGTGAGATTTAATATGAAAGTTTGCATTTGTTCATGTAAAGTGATCATGTATCTGGATGGATATCGCCATGGGTGGCTGAGGTCGTTAAGGCGCGGACTTGTGAGCAGGGGGTCTGGTATTCGAATCCCGCCAGGACCGTCCTCCCTGACTAAGGTTTTTTCCAGGTTTTCCTCAGTCCTCATAAATGGCTAATGCCGGGAACTTAGGCCTGGAATGTTTCCTTCCTTAAAAATCCTTTCCCAATTTATCATTTCATCTCATGTATCACCAGTGTTCACTGCCTGTGGTGCCTCAGTAGTAAAAAGGGCATTAAACACCATTAAAAAAATGTATCTGGATATGGTTGTGCCCCTTTTTTGTTGTGTTTTAGAAGCATTGTTACTTAAAAATATATATTAATGTTAATATATTCTATTAAATAAACACTACAACATTCTTGTGCCTTTATTCTCATTATAGGTGTTATGGCTCTTTTCTGAAAGACAAAAAGTCTATTAGTATGCCTGGATGCACATTGTTCCCATAAAGTGATTTTGTGTGATAATTGAGGATATATTAATCCATAGTAAATATTCAATAATACATTACTGTCCACCAGTTATGACATTCTATTTAACATGAAGAGACTTGAGCAAATTTTATTACAAATTTTGTTTGTATGTTTATCCCAAGTTAAAACTTTGTCAAGTGTTATTGTTAAAAAGTTACTACAATTTATCTGTGTGATTCCTTCATTGTCCATTGTTACTACTGAAGTATTAACTGTTTATCATTGAAATCTCATCAGCATATGAAATAAATTTACCATTTTTACCACTGGCATATCCCCATATAGAGAATAAATAGAAGAGGCCCAAGGACTGAGCCTTGTGGTCACCATATTTTACTGTTTAGATATTAGAAAACTACTCTTTTATTTGGTGATCATTTTCATAAATGATTTTGACTTGTGTTCTGTTGTTCAAGCATGACTGTATTAAGCTAAGTGGAGTTCCATGTATATCATAGTACTGTAATTTGTTTAATAATATTTTGTGTTTTCTCTCTTCTAAACAGTTGATAAGATTAACTAGAAATGTTAATTGGAACTTGTACAGTAAAGCTAATCATATAATAAAGATCATTGTATGATTGAGTCAAACTACACACTCTTATTGCTCCACTTACTTGTTTATAATATGCAGTACTAGTTTCACGAACCCTTTGTTCACATCCTCAGCTACCCGTCCACTGCTGGATAATTTGTTATGGTATGCAGATGTACATTCTGCTCTAGTGGAGGTATGATGAACTTAAAGTTTATGTTTTCATCCCTGGAAGTGCCAAAGTTCATTAAACTGTCTCTGTATTTGTAAATGTAGATTTTCTCCCATGTTGCTAACTCTGTAGGTCCTTGTACTGATTTTAATAATTTTGCTTTATTCACTACGTCGTGTTTTTCTGTCCAGAAATGAGATGCTACTGCTAATTTCTCCATTTGCTGGTATTTTATGTTCCTGAAATGGTCTTTTAACTGTGTGCCTATGTTTCTCTTTGTTTTTCCAATGTAGCTTTCTTCACATTCTGCACAACTTATTTTGTAAAAACCTGATTTTTTATCCTGTGGAATATTGCCATGAACATTGTCTATCAGGAGATTTTTAACATTAAATCTGTTTACAGGTGCCAACCTAAGTACCTAAAGAAGATCCATTAAAAATTATAAATAAATTAAAAATAAAACTCAGGCAAAGATGAAATTTCAATCTCTGTATTATTTATAGTTTTAATACATCTTCTTTAGATGCCTCTGTTCTATATAAAGAATTATATGATTTACTTAATCTACAAATTCCAATTAGCACTTCATTACAAATATATTTACAATGGTATAATTTTTTTAGTCTTTTTTTACAAAGAGGTTTATTTACATTATTTATAAAGTAGCTATTAAATATGTACATATTTCTATGGGGACTTTACTTAATGGTATTTTATTTTTATCTGAATATTCTCATGTTTCCTTATACTTTTGTCATTATCTTTAGTAATCAAGCTTGATGCTGTTTTTGTGGTATTATAATATTATATTGCATTTTTTATTAATTCTGATTTTTTAAAGATAAATTTCTGTAAGCTTTCTTAAAAATTATGTGCATTTATTTATCTTTAATCTGATTTTTCTTTCTGTAATAATCATAATAGTGCTTTATCTCAGTTTTGGTATCTATTATATTCTCATATATCCAATAATTCCCTTTGTATAATATTCCTTCTGCAGCAAGTTTGTTAAGGTTTGATCAAATATTGTTGAAGAAGTGTCAGTTACTCTTGTGGACACATTTACAGTTATTTGTAATTTATTCAGTTCATTTTTATGTAGTTCATGTTTGCAATCAATGAACTGTTGCTGTTTTCATCTTTATTTATATACAGATTCCCTAGTAACACAAGGTTTTCTCCTCTGAGTTGATCTAAAAATTACCATTATATTTAGAAATAAGCCAATGGTGAAGCCACTGGGAGATCTATAGTATGCAATAACTAAAATCTTGTCTGATTCTAACCTAGTTTCAATTCCAAATATTTCATATATCTTCTCAATATTTTTTCTTTAATTCAATTTACTGGTTTAGCATGAACTATTTTATTAGAGACTAATAACTGTTCCTCTGTCTTTGCAAGTACCTCTACAGTAGCATGGTACTGTATGATATCCCTCAATATAACAAAGACCTATTTCATTGTCCCTAAGACTATATTCTGTAATTGCAAACATATCTAGCTTATTTTAAAGTAAGAACACTGAAACTTCCTCTCAAATGCTAGACTGATTCCTAATGAGCTCAGTCAATGGGACAAGTTTCCAAATTTACCAAGTTCAGCTCATAAGTCCCTCATGTGGTTCAAGCACAGTCTGCTTATCAACTAAAGTCCTTTCATTTTTGCAAGTTTACTTAAGGCCATTTTTCCCTTCTTTGCAACCATTCCCTTCTCCCAGTAGTGGTAATATTGTTGTGGCAGTGGTAGCACCAGCAATATCTGTATTTCTGTTCAATGAATAGTATATATTTGTTTCCTAATGCAAATGGCTTCATATGTGAATGATATTAGACCACTTGAAAAATATCAACACCATCATGAAGGTACAATTTCTTTAAATCATTAGAAAACTGCCAAGAGAAAGTTGGTGTCTTTTTTGGAAATACACAGAGAATAACTGCAGAAGTATTTCAGGTATCTGCCAAAACTGTTCAATGTAAACATGATAAAGCTGAAAAAAGGACAGCTGATGATGCAGAAACCACACAGCTTTCTTTTTCTTCTCCAAGGAAAAATATAATACAGGAAGACACCAGTCACTGGCAGACGATTTCAAGAAGGAAAATCTGACGTTCTGTGCAAAAGTTTGATGATGGTGGCAAATATCCCACCCTTAAAGCTAAAGGGGTTGCTAAAGGAGAAAACAGATTATTCTGATGGCATAACTTTTATGTATAAAATATTAAGGAATCTGGGATTTAAATACAGAAAAATGATGGTAGAAGATTTTTGATGGAAAGGAAGGATATCGCTGCAGCATGGATCTTGTTTTTAAGAGCTTAAACTTAATACAAGATCATCATTCTCATTCTATAATTTACATGGATGAGACATGGATAAACCAGAATCCACAGCAGATCATCTTTTTGGCAGGATTCTAAAGGAAATTGGGGTTCAAAGTTCCTGTCCTGTGTATTTATTTACTTTATAAATATTTTAACATGAAGTAATAATACCTAGGCTATATAGCTCTGGTCTCAAGCAGTAAAGAAGGGAGGAATAGTGCTCCATCATGGGACAGTAGTAGAAAGAGACAAATATATATATATAGCAAGAGTGAGGATTTATATATGTGACCTTGACTAGACCAGCCAGAGTGAAACCACTATAATAGGTAAAAATCTGTTGACTAGGAAATCAAAGGAATAGGAATATTTTAAAGAAACTTTAAGAAATGGCTAATGATATCAGCCAAAGAAAATTGAGGCAGAATGTGACCAGAGAATTTACTTGAATCTGTTAAATGAAATTAAATTGATTGGTTTAAGAATTTATATACAGAGAGGGTGCCAAAAAATGTATACACACTTCAAGCAAAGAAAAAACTGCATTAACATAACAAAACTGAATTCACACAAACAGGAAATGTTGAGCACTAATTATCTTAGACTTTTACAGTTACAACAGTTTCTCAAAATGCCCACCATATACTTCTGAGTATGTTGAACTACTGATTGAGCAATGTTTCCAAAAGTGTCCTCAGCGATTGCAGCACATGCCATTTGAATTTCTTCCCAAAGTGCTCCCTGTTTAGCTGGTTTTCTATGGTATACAACATCCTTAACAGTTTCCTGTAGGTAGAAATCCAATGGAGTTAGATCTGGAGAATGTGATGGAAACTCAATCAGACCTCTTTGTCCTGTCCAGTGCCTTGGAAGATTGTCATCAAAGTATGCATGTACATCTCGGTGGTAATGTGATGGTGCACCATCCTGTTGGAAGCAAATGGCAGGTAAAATATATGTGCGTATCATGTTTAGGTACACTGGGGGCCAGTTACTGTTTCTTAAAAAAAGAATGGACCAATTAGGCCTCTAGATGACAACCCACATCAGCATTAATTCCAGGTAAATTAACAGTCTTTTTCAAAATAATAAGTGGATTGTTTGCACACCAGACGACACAGTTATGCCAGTTAACAGTATCATTCAGTTTAAATTGCATTTCATCGGACCAATAGGATAATCTTTGCTTCATTGTTCATTATTGATTTACTGTCACATAGCAACACTATCATAATGTATGTGAGTCACAGCTGTTTACAAAACATCATACTACACATTACTGTTGTTTTTTGGTCCAACTTTGAAATATATTAAATAGATATCTACTGTGAGAGTGTGTATATATTTTTTCTGCACCTCAGTAATTGTTTTAGGAAGAAAGGACAGATCTGAGATGATTACTTGACTTAAACTGGGCAGCTGGAAGGTCCAAAAAATAAGAGATAATTTTGGTAGGAGAATTCACCTCTTGCTTAGGAGATAAAGAATGACAACATATACTGGCCAAAGTATGCACTGTGAGTAATGTCTTGAGAAACAGAGTTTATCCTTGAAAGTTTATAATGTGAGATTGGTGGCTGGTCTGCTGGGTATATTTACACACGTGAATAATTGCTAATTATAAACATTCTCTTTGCCAAAGAGTATTAAGGCTCAAATAAAAATATTTTATCAGATTTGATTTGAAAAGTATCTATCATGCATGTTAGCAGTTTATGGTTGTTCTCTGCATTTGTAACTGTAGTACTAGTTTCTCTTTAGCTCCTCCCTTTTCTTCTCCCTCCCTTCCTCCCTCCCACTCCCCCCTCTCTCTCATTCTTTAGATGTGTTGCATCGAGCCATGTATGGTGAAGAACTCATGAAATAGGATAAATTTTATAATATTTCAGAAACAATTTCCTATAATATGTAAATTTTATTTGATTTGGTTAAATCTGTAAAATATACTCACAAAATAGTTTAAGAAAGCATTTAACTATTACTGTTTTTCTGGAACAAAAAATTTCCTCATGAATAAAAGTTTTTATTCTATGAAGATAACAAGAAAAATGAAAATTAGAAGCTTTATGTGGGTTACACTGAAAAGTTCTGCATCTTAATATATAGAGCAATAAATTATTCTGCTTTTGATGAATTACTTCTAAGTATTTCTAAATCTTATGCACTTGTCCATTGAATGGAACCAGTCATCACAGCACTACATATTTTCTTCTTGGAGCTTAAGGACAAAAAGAAGTCACATGGTGCCATATAAGAATTGTAAGGTGGATGAGTCATTAATTTCATGCCTGAAGTCATACAAAATCCACTGTTTGTTGTGGAGTGTAGGATGATGCATTGTATGGTGGAGAAGAATGATATGGCTTTGTGGTCATTCTGTGCATATTTATCTCAAGGGTATTGGTAAATATATAATGATACATTACTCAGCATTAACCTAAAATCATCTTCCAGTGGAACTGAAATGACAGGACCATAGAAATGAAAGACTAAGGAAACCACCTTCTTGCTAGTGCAGTGGGATCTTTTGACTTTTGTTTGTTTATTCTAATCTGGGAAAATTCTTTGTGCTGGTTGTTATTTATTTTCTTGCTTATAGCAATAAACCCAAATGTCACCTGTTTTGAGATCAAAAATATAATTTGCAGGAGTGAAGCCTCCATTAAGGCTGTGAGGCTGAGTTTACTCATTTAGCATGGGTGATTGATGAATTTAATTAAAATGTTTCCTAGTTTTAACTGTTGCTGTCTATGATGAAAATAGCTGATCACCAATTAATATGGTCAAAGGCTCAACCTTTGCAAGTCTTTGCAAGCACATAAGTGATTTTATATGTCAGAGTCAAGAAGAGAAGAAGGGGGAGGGAGTATTATTATTTATCTATTTTAATATTATTGGACCAGGTTGTTCATTACCAATGAACAACACAAGTTTCTGCTTTGTTAACAACTGAAAAGATATGATTAAGCTTTATTTATGTACTAACAAGTACCAGCTTTGCAAATATTAAATGTTTTAAACTTAGGTATTCATTTTTTACACTTACTTACTTACATAAAATAAGACGCATTTTGGGAGAATTTCTCGCATCTTCAGTTGCTCATTGAATCACCGTTACTTGAAACGATGGCTAGACACCGAAAGTTCCTGTGGTGGCCTCTGTTGGTTGAAGTAGGAAATTGTTGAGTCATCCATAGGAGGAAACTCGAAGCTCATTAGGTTTTCTCTATTTTTTAATATGAAATTTTTTCCCGAGTGGATAACTCCATTGGGTTGTGAAAATGTTTCAGCAGTTTAATTTCTGGTTTTATTTCATGGTTTTTGATCCAAAAGTGAGCTGCTACTGCTGATTTTCCACCTGCTTAAACTGAATATTCCTAAAATGTTCTTTCCTCCAAATTGCCAAATTTCTCTTTGTTTTGCCTATGTAGCTCTGCTCACAATCTGCACATTTTATTTTGTAAATTACTTATTTCTGTTCTGTTGGTATGGAGTCTTTTACTGTGCAACCCAATAAATTCTTGATGTTATATCTGCTCTTTGGGGCTAACATCATCCCATGTTCTTTGAAAATTTTCTTAAACTAAATGTGGTAATTTGAATGGTAGGTGAAACTTTTGAATGTGTATTCTTCTTTTGTGTTTTTCAGTGTGGAAACTTCCTTTATTCCGTTTTGTCTTTTAGATTTGTTGATAATTTTTATCACTGTGTCTTTGTTAAAACCATTTATTATAGCTGTCTTTATTATTTGTTGGTATTCTATTTTGTACTCTGCTTCTGTGAGTGGAATATTCATCAATCTGTGTGCAAAACTGTGAATCACTGCATATTTATGTGGAATGGGGTTATAACTCTCATTTTTATGTAGTTTCCTGTGTGTTTCTTTTCTATAAATTCCAAAATTCAAACAATCTCCATTTCGTATAATTTTTAAATCTAGAAATGGGTGGCTACCATTCCTGGGCCCATTACCGGTTATTTTTTAATCCTGGTTATTACTTATGTATTTTAGTATTACTGGACCAGGTTTTTAATTAAACAATGAGCAGCACAAGTTTCTGTTTTGTTAACAACTGAATAAGATTTGATTAAGCTTTAATAATGTACAAATATATTACCACTTTATAATTATTGTTTTATTTTTAACACTTTAATAGAGGGAGTGTTTCATTGATTTTTTATTACTATGTAGGCAAGCTTTAGGCACAGCTCAGATGATTATGTCTGCCCTCTTCTTGGATTTTAGAACTTGAGGCTCAAAAGAAGGACCAGGATTAAAATTATATCAATTTAAAATATAATATTCTGCTACTTTTAGCTGTATTGTGGTAATATGAAATAAGTAATTATTTTAACAGTGTATATAATTTACTATGATTAATTGTTTTTAAAATTCATTCTAAAACTTCCGTAATAATATTTTAGTTCATGTAAAACCCTGAATCACATGATAGCTTGATAACTCTTCATCTTTTTTTTTCTCTCCATTTCTATGTAATTGTCAACTGTGACAGAAAGCAGTGCAGTATCTTACAAGGACTATAGAGAAAGATACTATATAGACCTCAGTGAAACATCAAGAATTCATTTCAAGAATAATTTATGTATATGCACAGAAAAAAGAATGAAAGGTTGAGCTTATATACAAATGAATGTAAGGGTGAGTCATGGAATGTGCACATTTAGTTTAATATTGCATGGAATTTAATTTAATAATCACTTGCACTAATGATAGTCATAATGCCTTTATTTTGAACATGAAAAATTTATATGATAACATTATAAAGTCATTTTCTTGGTTTATTTAGCATAAATTATATTTTACATTAATTTCAACATCCCTATACAAAAAGCCACATTTTTTACTCCGTCAATTTATTTATTTTTTTTAACTTTCCTTAAACCAACAACAAACAGTTATTTGTTTCTCAGCTTCTGTCCAATTATTTAGAAACAATTAAGCACACTGTTTTCTCATAGCAAGATGATTATGGAAGATCTTTTATATTGAACTCATACCTATTTCCCAAAGATGCCTGAAACTTACTGTAGGTTATTGGATTATTTCTGTTAGTGAATATATTCACTACTTAAGTATTTTAGCAACATGGATAGATAGCAAATTAACAAGGAAAAAATATATTGATGCCATATGTAGCAGAATTAGTAAATCAACCTTCCTTTTGAGATTTTGCAAAAATGTGTTTGGCTCCAAAGAGTTAAAAATGACAACATGACAACTACTTAAAATGACAACATTATGATGAAATATGCTGAGAAAAATAGTTTAATTACCACGTTCCTAATGCTATTGTAAAACAATAATAACATTACCCATTACAATACTTGCTGATATAAGCCTAGACATTGCATATTACGAAATGTTTCAGAGCTTTATATAATTGTTACATTTATCTCTCTTTTGTTTCTCTCTCTGTAACTATTTAAGGTCCTATGTCAACGTGTCAATCAATATTTTTGTGATAATGAATAGAATGAATGAGCTTATGATGGTGTCAAGAGTCCATCTTCACCAAAAGTTATCCAACATTCAGCTGCTAAGGCAATTTACTTTAGCAGGACTTGAACCTTTTGTTGATTAGGTTTATTTACAGATGCTGTTTAGCATCTCAGATCATCAGCGTCCCATTCAATTCAGGGCATGAAACAGCCAATAAATTTTGCTCAGAGGCCTCTTATTTCAGGCTTGAGGTTCTTTTACATGTTGTAAATATATCACTTGGATTGAAAATGTTAATATCACTTGGAGTTAACAGCTTTACTTCCCTTCTGAAAGAAGCCATACTTAGGCTTTTTATACCTGAAAAAATCCATTGACCCTGGCCAGAATTGAACCCACAATCTTGGGTTTAAGAGGCAAGTATCGTTACCACTACACCAGGGTATAGGGTATTCACTTAATCCTATCTTATGAATTGCCTTAATATATCTGCCTTTCCTCTGTCATGGTATCAGGAACTCTTCTTTTACTCATGTAATTAAAAAATCAAACCTTGTGAACATCAAATGCTATTAAATGCTGCCAAAGTCTAATCAATATCATTATTCTAAATCAAAACATTGATATCCAAAAGAAGCTAAGTACTTTAAAAGTGTTGCAGTCTCAGGAGAATAATGTTTACCTTAAATAAATTTTCAATTAATGTCATTTTAATCAGGGGTTCTACCAGTCTTTCATAGGCCAACCAATCATCTATAATATTAGTTAAATTTGTTCACGATACATAGTAATTATAACTTTAAACTTTCAGCAAATTTTTCACGCCTTGTGACATACTTCCGATTTGAACGTCAGATTGGACATCACCTGATACAGACATTTGCACCAAGTACCCTGGTAGTAATGCTGTCATGGTTCAGCTTCTGGATTGGTCTGGATGCCATTCCAGGACGTGTTACTCTATTGGTAACTTCAATGCTCACACTTGTTACAATGTTCACTGGCCTCAAGTCTGACATCCCTCCAGTAGCATATATAAAGGTGAGTTCTAGAACACTAATGATTAAAAAAAATTAAGTTTGATGTGCAATTTCAATATCATCCACATGCTGATTGTATTAATACTTAGTTTTATTATTAAGTTCTAAGTAAATTACAAATAAATGGATGTCTACAGATTCTGAACCTGATTGTCTCCATAGCATGTTCAAACATATCAAATAACATAAAAATAAATAAGATACATTAAATCTATTATCTAAATAAATTCTTACTGGTACAAATTCGTAGCTCATCAGTAGTTCCCTATTCGAGTCCAGAGGACTAGAGACTCTTCAGGTTTATAACCATAAGTTTGATGTTGGTATACTACTTGCTAATCCAGTCAAAAATCTTTGCTTTTTACATCATTTGATTCTTTTCAACACCCATGTCTACTTTATCTTAACTCTCTATTAGAAACTTTCCAAGATTATTCATTTGCCTCTTTTCATTAAGGATCTTCCTCAACATCTTCAACCATTTCTTCCACAATAAACTTATCTCCAATCATTGATCCCTTTGCCATCTAACAGAACATATGTTGCATATTTACTCCCTCCACAAACAGGACAAATATCTACCTTTCTATTCCCTAAACCTCATACTCCTTTAAAAAAAAACAACACAGGCAGTTCCTTCTCTTTCATTTTTATCACATAAACTAATAAACATTTCTCTTTCAAAATCAAGGGATATAATAATGAAGTTGAGCACATTTCAATTATATAATAATTGCATACTCTGGTAATAAATTATTTTACTTCTCATATTATTCATATTACTGAACAAAATAATTTTATAAAAAATTTGTATATTTACTCATTTTTTGACAGGAGATAAACTGTGGTTATTAAAATAACACAGGAAGAACTGTGAAGTAATTACACATTTCTTTTTAAGTTTTAAAAATGTGTGTTATTGAAAATTTTAAAATTATAATATTTTTTGATTCATTATGTTTGCCTGCTTATGCTACAATAAGTGCATTTCTATCTGCACTTCCATAAAAAAAAAGTTATTGCATTATTTGATAATGAGTTTTAAAATGTGCCTCTCTCAAATGAAAGCAACTACATTCCTGCACTTTTATAGTTTAACTACTGCTAAAAACTTTTGGAGTAACCCTCTTATGACAACCACTGCATTGGTTCTAGATGATGAACTATTTTAGAAACAATATCTTCTGCTTTGATATTTATCATTGCAACAATGAATGCTTAAATGTTCTCTGATATCAGTCTCTGAATTGAGGTTTCTTTAGTCAGCATATATCAAAATAATTTTAGTTCACTGATCAGCTCTCAAATGACTCATTTTCCATTCTGATCATTAAATCTTTTTCTTAGAAATGTTAATGGGCTTTCAATATTTAATTATTCTACTGAAGCCCATTTAATAAACTTATTAAATGCATCATCAATTTATTATCTTCTCTACATACAGAATTGTATAATTCATAACTTTGATTTTGCCCTTCACTTCATTAAGTCTTTACATAAGGAAATGCTGTCTGTACAGTCAAGTTACTGATGAATAATTTTGAGTACAGCATGCATTTCTTAAAAAAAGCATGTCGCAAAACTTTTTAAATATATAATACATATTAAATTTAGAGAGTTAACTTATCTAAGTACAATGATATAAGAACTATTTAAAATAACATAACTATTATAGTAGTTGCAAAATATAACAATCTATGGAAGGATGCATCATTTCAATTAAATTCTCTACTCAACTATGCACATTATAAACTGCTCACTATAGAATGCTCAGTATTAGATTTAGTTCTGCAGGAAAATGACCATCGAAAGTCCCCACGGCAAGAAATGAGAATTTTTTTATTTTGCCAACTACAGATGATGATGATTATGATGATGATTATTATTATTATTTCATTTTCTTTTTTAATTGCAGACCATAGACTCTACACTTTAGTTTCACTCATTGTCAGAAAAATACATTAATAACAAAATAGTTTGCTAAACCAAACAATTTTTTTTTTTTTTTTTTTTTTTTTTTAAGTAGTGTTTAACGCCCGTTTTTACTACTGAGGCACCACAGGCGGTGGACACTGGTGATACTTGAAATGATATATTGGGAAAGGATTTTTTTTTTTTTAAGGAAGGAAGCGTTCCAGGCCTAAGTTTAGGTACCTCCCCAGCATTTGCCAGTTATGAAGACTGAGGAAAACCTGGAAAAAAACCCAGTCAGGGAGGACGGTCCTGGCGGGATTCGAACCGCAGACCTCCCGCTCACGAGTCCATGCCTTAACGACCTCGGCCACCCATGGCGGTTCAATTTAATATGAAAGATAAATATATGTCATATAACAATAGGGTATTTTCATCTATACTATAAACAATTATATTCATTTGGCATTCCTTGTTTAGGATCTTATCTTGTTCATTGTTAACAACAAATAGAAGTACCTTATACACACACACCTATATAATGATATTATAGTTAACATTAAAAATACTTCTACTAGATACTCTCCTGTCTACCTTATACATATATCTCAAACAATGTTTTTTGAAGAATAGTAGTCTATTCATATTTATACCATATGTACTTCCCCAGACCTCAATTGCATAACAAAAATATGGATAGATTAGACCATAATATATTAACTTTAAACTATCTGAATTTAAATATTGTTATAATTTCCTTAATAAATATAAATATATGCTCACTTTGTTACAAATATAGTGTACATAGCCTTTGAAAGTTAACTGATTATCAATGACGACTCCCAAGAAATTTATATGATTAATCTGTTCTGTTGCATCTCCATTAATTTTAACATTTTGTCTAGATTCTCATGCCTATTGTTGAAGTAGTAAAACATAAGTGTGCTTTAGTTTTTTCAATATATTAGAATGTATTAGTATAAAATGCAAATGTTTTAGATGGCTTCTATACAAACCAATATATTTTTATCTATACAGGACAGGAATGACAATGCTAATCTGTTTTACAATATGTTCTTGTGATATGACCATGTTAAGCAGGAATCTAATGTAACACCTAAATATATGCAACTATTCACTCTTTCATTTTCATAATTCATTGTTATTGAAACCATTATTAACTATTGAACTTGAGAAACAGTTTGCACTTAATTTTCTTAACATTTAGGATTAGGTTATTATTTAAAACTAATTCTGTAGAGTTATTAAGTAAGTTTGCATATCTTTCATTACCTATAATGCATACTTGAATAAAACAAGAATATTTCATCAGCAAATAAAAACATTTAACCTAATGGGTTTAGATTTCCTATGTCATGATAAATATTAGAAATAAAATTGAAACAAGGACTGACCCTTGTGAAATACCATATTATACTTGCTAGATAGAACTGAAATCATTATTTATACTAATATATTGTGCTCTTTTGAGATAATCTTAGAACCATTTCAATGAAATTCCTCCTATTTCCAAAATGATAATTTATTTAGAACTCATTATTTACAGTGTCAAAAGTTTTAGTTAAGTCAAAAAAAATACACTACCTCTCACTTGTTTACTGTTTAAAGATTTCCCTATTAAGTTCACTACATCAAGCACTAATGATTCTGTTTGGGTGTTAAATCATATTGAAATCTAAAGAAAAAGTTGTCTTTATTAAGAATTTAAAAAGTCTTTCTCTTATAACAGATTCAAAAATTACTTCATTTCTTTTATATTTTTTAAAGACACATTTACATATAATTGACATTTTTGTATGATTTAGTTGAACTACACACTCTTGATGCTTCACTTACTTGTCATAATATATAAATCCAGTTTCTAGAACATTTCGTTCTCATCATCAGCTAAGCTAAATGTCAACCATCGGATAATTCGTTGAGCTGTGGGAAAGTATATTCTGCTCTGGTGACAGTGTGATAAACTTGTAGTTTATGTTTTCATCCCTGGCAATGTTGAAGTTCATTAGACTGTCTTTATATTTGTAGATGTAGATTTTCTCCAAGTTGCTAATTCTGTAGGTCCTTGTACTGATTTTAATAATTTTGCTTTGTTCATTATGTTGTGATTTTGTGTCCAAAAATGATATGCTAATGCTGATTTCTCTATTTGATTGTACTGTATGTTCCTTTAACATGTTTCTATGTTTCTCTTTGTTTTGCCAATGTAGATTTTAACATTCTGCACAATTTATTTTGTTAATACCTGCTTTTTTCTCTTGTGGAAAACTGTCATTAACATTCTCAATCAGTACGTTTTTAACATTAAATCTGTTGACTGGTGCCAAACTAATATTAAAATCTTTAAAAATATTTTGAAATTATATATCCCAAATTCCAGGTTTCCTCGACATTTCATTATTTTAATATTCAAGAATGGCATTTTATCTTTGGTATTAAAATAATGAAACGTAAAGAAAACCTGGAATTGGGAATATACAGAAAGAATACACATGCAGATAATCACATCAAAGCTGACAGTTTTAACCCCATAATGCACAAACATGCGGTTATCAACAGTTTGCGTAGTTAACCTACAAATTAGCAAAGAATAATATTTTAATGAATACAAACAAACAGAAGAAACAGCTGTTAAAAATGGTTTTAAAAAAGAACTAGTAAACAAAAGGTGCAGAAATTCAAGAGACAAAAATGTATCAAAGAAACCACAACACTTTCAGCAAGAAAAGATAAGCTAATTTTTTAAAAAAAAGGACCTACGGAACTAGCAACCTGGGAAAAAATCTATATACAAATCAAAGACAGTCTAATGAACTTTGACACTACCAGGGATGAAAACATAAACTAAAAGTTTATCATACTGCCACCAGAGCAGAATACATGTTCCCACAGCTCAACGATTGATCCAACAGTTAGATTTTAGCCTGGCTGATGATGAGAACCAAATGTTCTCGAAACTGGCTCTATACACTGTGACAAATAAGTGAAGCATTAAGAGTGTGTAGTTCAACTAAATCATACAATAATATCAATTATATGATTAACTCTACTGTGCAAGTTCGGATTAACATTTTAATTAAAACAATTACATGTTCATTTTAGGCAATCAATCAGCATTATTCATTAAGATGGTGGCCAGAGAGCTTTAGTTTGAATCTGCCTTGAGTTTAGTGGAATTTAATGTATTTATTCTTTATTTTGTGGGGTATAGTAATGCTTAATAACATAAACGCATAATACTGAATAGATTACTATTGAACCTTGCCATTTTATTATTATCTAGTGTGATCATATGTCTGCAAGGTCCTTAAACAGGTCTTAAGTCTAATCACTGATGATATTTGTTTAAAGGATTCCTACTAAGCATTTCAGGTTTCCTATTTGCAATATAATTATATTAAATCCATGGGGAACTAGCATTCGCAGTATCTTTTCTCTTAATCACAGCAGCTGTCACATTAGTAGTAAGAATTAAAGTAATGAGAATATTAATATCTTGCATGCAAATTGTTGTTCATTTCTTTAAAGTAATCACAGATATATAAGGTGTTTGATTGTATTAAGCAGGCTTTGGATCTATGGATGGCAGGGTGCATGGTATTTGTGTTTGCTGCCCTTGGAGAGTTTGCAATTGTCAAGGTTTTGGATGTTCGCTATCAGCTGGAGAAGAGCAAAAGAGCAGCTGCACTACCCAGGATTCTACCCATGGCAAGTAATCTGCATATTTCCTATATTCTCATTTTTCAAGAAATGAAGCATAGTAATGCAATAACATACTCCATAATATATGCAACAGTAATGCAATAACAGAATTCTTTTAGAGATGTTCAGGCTTTAAAAAGCAATTGCATCAAGTGGTTCTAAGAGCACTGCCACTAATAAAAAAGAAAAAGAGGATATACAAGTATTTTAACAATTTAACAAGTTCGTAATCATATTATCATACTATAGTCAAGATTATTTGCAATGAAGATATGGGTAGTGACTTTATCATGACCTCTTGTTTTATTTTTATATATTAAGCTCAAGTTCTAATTAATTTTCTACAGCGTATACATCCAAAAGACAAGACTCATTGCGTCACAGCATGGGATGCAGAGACTCCAGGTATTCGATGCAGGAAACCTAGTCTTAACTTTAAACATCATCGCTTTCTCCGCTTGGCTTGGACTGATCAGAAGACTGGAGAGGAGAGAATACTATGGAAAGAAATTGACCGTCAATCACGCATTTACTTCCCAATATTGTTTCTCTTGTTTGTAGTGCTATATTGGCCCATACTACTCCTCAAGAAGAAAGGTGTTCACTAATAATAATACAAGCAAACAAATCCTTAATTCTGCTGACATTGGTGATATTTTCTGTCTTTCTGTAATTTTCATTGTCATAATGCAGTACTGTATTTACACTTTGCCATTTAAGAAACAAAAGAGAGTATATATTTTTAAAATATTTTTGAAATATGAAGTGAATGCTTATGGGCTGCAAAGTTTTAATATGCAAAATTTGTACATAACATGTTTAAACTAAAATGTAATATTTATGACTCATGCTGTATTGTTACAGGTGATTTTTTGTTTAATAAATGCTTAATTTTATGTATAATCTGTTTTTTTAATTTATATAATTTGACTAAAAAGCATAATACGCCTGATGCACAGATTTTACATCTATGCAATAAGGAAACATTTGTTAATTTTTACATATTCATTAATGTATTCAACATGTTCACACTAAATCCACTTACATAACACTAATACATGACCCCTGAATAGCTGATGATGGAAGCAAGAGCTTCTGAAACATTCCTAGTCTTAAGTAAGTAAGTTTATTTTTTTAATTTCTCTGTATTTAATTTTAACAATTTGTTTCCATTTATTCAAATATAATTTTATCCAGTTATGGAGTAGTTCTCTAATTCCAAACTTTTCTAATTTTACTAATAGCTTTTTTATAGTCAGTTGTGTCCAATGTTTTTGACATATTTAAGAAAATGGCTGAAATACATTCTTTTTCATCAATAGCTCTGAGGGATTCACAGCAAAAGAGAAAATTTCTGATTCAGTTGATCAATTACTTAAAACCATGTTGGTCTCCAGGGGCATGGTATGGCATGGCTTTCTAGAAAGGTCAAGAGCCACTTGTAAAATAGTTTTTCTAAGATTTTTCAGAAATCTGATAGTAATGCTATGGATTGACAAGTGGACATATTATTTCTTTCCCCCTTTTTGTATAATGACTTAACAATAGCTATTTTGCGGCAAGCGGGAAAAATGCTACTATTGCTTAGATAACCCTTAAGAGTTTTGTCATATATATATATGCTTGATATATTATGAATCTTTTGAGTATACAGAGCCAATATTTTGTAGCATAAATGAATTATATATCATGAACAGCATTTCTGTGCCTGTAGCAATTGAATAATGCAAACATTTTCATTTTGGTCTAACCTAGCTATACTGTGGCAGTTTAATAACAACTCTTACTCCTTCCTCAAAATTTATTTTTTATAATTTTTGCATGCTAAAATACTAAGTATTGATGATAACCATAGACATTATTGTTAATAATAATAACCTCAGTTCCAGGCAAAATGCACTGTGTGACTTGTGCTGCAATTGTTAAAAATTCAGCCCTAATTCGATTTCATAAAATTATTTCAGTGATTATGTTTTAGAATAACATGAGTTCAAATCCAACTCACTTACTAGCCAGACATTGGAGTTGAGCATATGGGCAACAGAGGGCATCAGCATATCCCATTTAAAATGCACACACTGATTATAAAGATGAAAGTGGGAGTGTTATGATGGAGGGGTAATGGTGGAATGAATGGCAGAGAAAATGGAGAACTTAGAGAAAAACCTTCTAGGTGCCTATTCATCCACCATAAATCCCATTTGCAACTGCTGGGATCAAACCCAGGCTGTGTCCGTGGGAAGCAAACAGTCTAACCACTCTGACATTTTATCAATAAATGGTGATGAGAGCCCCAGAAACTGCTAATGGATTGCCCTACATTATTATGAACTCTCAAATGAGCAGTAGATTTGAAGCTTAGATCTTATACTATGAAGATGAGCAAAAGTATGGAAAAAAATAATGGTTCTACCCTTGAATATATAATTGAAATAAGTTTGTACAATTTACATATATGTTTATTTTTACAAAATTCTTATGAGCATAATAGAATTGTATCATTTAATATCAAAAGATATTTTTTAAATACAGAGGGAAAAAAAAGCTCTTCTTCTTTCTTTTGAGAACATCATTTACCGACGTGGATTTTACTTTCAGATTTAACACTAAAGATAAAATTCAGTGAAAACTGTAAATTACATCTTTTCTACTTTGTGTAGGACATCAAACACAAATCTTAAATATTGGTTCATTCATAAAGAAATCACTTGAACTTGTTTCATTATTGGTATTTTTCCCCCTCATAGAGGGTAACTCATATTCATATTAAATATTGTTGATCAGTTTGTCAGATAGTTACACTTAGGCATTATCATCTACAGTTTGACCTTTTCAAATATACTATCTTAAGGCTACAGCATATTGATTTAAAAGAAAGTGACGAGCTGTTTTGAGAAAATTTTAAAAGTTATGCTTCGCTTTTGAATACTTATCCACTATACATTTATTTATGGAATTAAACTAATTATGTGCTTCAAATTTAAAAATTTACATTTGAAATGAGAAAGAAAAGTTACATAACCTACATGAAAAATTACTCATTTGAACATACCTTGAGAAAATTAGGGAAACATTTTGCACATAAAATACAAATACAAGGTATAATATATACCTTGGTATTACATTGCACAGCAATTTAATTTTCAATTTTTTAAAACAGAAATTGGTTGCCAATTAACACAGTTTTAAAATGTATCTTCTTTATTCTTTCAGAATATTATAGATGTGAATTTAAAACACATAATGTTCTCACAGAAAGAATTCCTTTTTTGTGTCCTAGTTTCTTGCTCTTTGAGGAGCACTATGTATTTCCAAAAGGTTAATTTAACTAAGTAGCAAGATATAGCAGACTTCAATTTCAAAAGTTTGTTGCTTTATATGGAACTGTCCTAGGTTTCTTACATAGTTCAATGACTTCATAAACAGACATTGAAAGCAGTACATTTTTTATCCAGTTTATTTTATTGTTGAAACAAGAAATTACAAATCTGTCTTAATATACAATAAACATTGAGCTCTTTTACTTTGGGTAAAGGCCACATTGCAGTAGAGCAGTTTTCCAAAGTTTTGTTTATCCTTCATTAAGCTATTTCCTGAGATGACTCAAAAATGAATCAGAAAATCAACAATATCAACAATAATGCAACCTTTGCCAGAAATTCAAGATAGCTATAAGAGACCTGCCATGAAAGCCCCTGAATACTAAGTTAAATCTTTAACTTAATTTGCAATGGCATTTATGAATTCATTAAAGCACTCTGCACCTTCTTGATATTTCTTCTAGCACTGATTTTACATGAGTTTTAAACTTATACACACTTATTGTTAACTATAGATTTTGACAATATCAGAAATGTGTGTAAATGAGTCTACTGACAGCAAATAAATTTATTATTATTAGTGTATTGAAAAGCAAACAGATTCAAAACTTATCGTGAAGGAAGAGGCAAACTGCCTGAACATACTCTCCTAATTGGTGTTTTAATGGACATTTTTTTCACCACAACTATTGCTTTGTTCGCATTTGAAAATGGTGATCATACAATTTTGACTGTGAGCTAAACAGGTTAAATATATCTCATTTAGCCACCTCTGCCGCTCTTTCACAATAAAAGTGCTTATTGATTTTTATGATTTTCAGAGCATAAGTGTATCTATCTCAAACAAAATATTTCTTATTAGAATGTGAGGGATAGGGGAATTGTGTATGTTCAATCAATCTGACATCATCACTATCACCACCATCATCGTCATCGTTATCATCATCATAATACTGCCACGGGTGGCCAAGGTTGTGAAGTTGCAGACTAGCGAGTGGGAGGTCTGGGTTTCAAATCTGTCCAGAACTATTCTCCCTGACTGAGCTTTTTTCCTGATTTTCCTGAGTCCTCATGCATAGCAAATGCTGGGGAGTACCCTAATCTTAAGCCTGGAATATTTTCTTCCTTAAAAAAATCCTTTCCGAATATATCATTTCATCTCATGTATCATCATTGTCCACTGTCTGTGGTGCCTCAGTAGTTAAAATGGGTATTAAATAGCACTAAAAAAAATCATCCTCAACATCACTAAGACTTAAAGCAGCATTTTTTATGAACTAGAACCTTAGCTTTTGTTCTTGTTTGGTTTTCTCATTTTGAATGGTGCTCTTGAATTTCACTGCCATATCTTCATACTTACAACACAGCATATATGCCAATTTGAGGTCAATCAAAAGATGAAATTTTAATAATAAGAATATATAATATTGATGTGAGTGCATTTAAGAGAGAATATGTAGCTTTCAGTTACACAAACTTTATATTAAATTCTAAACCAATATATGTAACTTATTTTATTGCATAATGTGATATTACTGGAGATTTTTTTTTGAGTGATTTATTTATGGATGCTCTTTAACATCTCAGGTCATCAGCATCCCATTCATATCAAGGTGTGATGGCTGAAAAATTTTGCTCATAGGCCTCTTCCTTCAGACTTGAGGTTCTTTATCGTATCGTAAATGTACGACATGGGACCCATGACTTTACTTCTCTTCTGAAGGAAGCCATACTTACAATTTTTACGGCGGAAAAATCCATCTGTCCTGGCCGGGATCTAACCCAGGATCTTGGGTTTAGGAGGCAAGTATGGTTACCACTACACCACCAAGACCAACATTCCTACAGAGAAAAACAGACATTATGTGCTCATGAAGAACATAATGGACCTACCTAATTATTTATTGACATTTCAGCTTTAACACCTTTGATCTTTTGATAATATTAGAATTAATTTGAAATATGAAATACTCATGTATAACTTACAGATATAAATTCATGAAGACTTCCACAAACAATTTTGATGCTATTATACATTCCACTTTGTTGAAAGATTTCTCTTTACTTTTTCTTTCAGACTTAAGAGGCTTTCTAGTCTGCACTCTTATTTACCACTGGTATAAATAAATAATTTGCATCCTTGGCTGGAAAATCATTGAATGATGTCAGAATATTAAATGTATTTTAATATTTTATTAATAAACATACCATTATCCCCAAATCATTAAATAAATAATTTCCCTTATATCAGAATTATAAACAGTCTCTATTGTTCTCCTATACCCAAAATGCGGGTTCGAACCCGGCCAGGACTGATGGATTTTTTTGGGCGTAAAAATCCTAAGTATGGCTTCCTTCGGAAGGGAAGTAAAGCCATGGGTCCCGTGTCATATATTTGCGGCACGAAAAAGAACCTCAAGCCTGAAAGAGAGGCCTCTGAGCAAAATTTGTTGGCTGTTTCACGCTCTGAGTTGAATGGGACGCTGATGACCTGAGCTGTTAAAGAGCATCCTTAAATAAATCAATCAATCAAAGTCTCTATTGTTGGTCAAAATTGATAATAAAATGGCACAATATGACTCTAGTTGCACAAAATTACCATATTAACAATTATGTAATTAAATTATTTTTATTGCTAAATTGCTGTCATCAACTGAATGTTATGTTACAGTAATATTAAGGAAACACTTTAGATATTACTGAAAACAGAATTAATCATTCATCTTCATTGCAAAATACATAATTACAGAATTAACAAAAAACTAATAATTTATATTAACTGATATAAGAGTGAATTGGCTGCGAAGAATATATATAACTGCAGTAGAAGCTAAAATGTTGTATGGGTCGTATGGGTCTAGAGGATGCATGGAAAAATGTTGACAAAATAAATAGAAGTTTTTGTAATTTGATTTTAGGTTTAACAATATCATCCCCAGGAGATGGTATAGCCCAACTAGAATTAGGTAGATATTTCTCTAAGAAAACAATAATCACAAGAATTATGAAATATTTATTCATAATTACCACATTAAAAGAGAGTGATATTGTGAAAGAATGTTTTAGTATACAAGGGAAATGTAAGTGGAAAGAATCATGGTATTTCAAAATGCAGGACATTTTGCAAGATAGGTTTAGGAAAAGCATGATAAATAGGAAATAACAAAATAGAGGATTTTGGAAAGAAATAAATCTAAGATTGGAAGATATTGAATGACAAGAAATATTTAGTAGTTTGGGTGAAAAGAGTTCATTGAGGCTTTATAGGGGAATAAAAATAGTATGGGGTAGGTAAAAATTATACAGAACAATGTGATAAGGTAGAGAAGGGTTTGCTTGAGTTATAACTGAAGTTATGAATTTAAAAGGAGTAGGAAATTGTTTAATGTGTTGACAAACCAGCATAGATGTTCATTGTTTGTTATATTGTAATCAACAATGAACAGAAACAGTTTGGAATAAAAAATGGAAAAATGTAGATGGGGAAATTTTAATTAGGAAGATTTTAACTATAAAAGAGAGCAGGATATAAAAATGATAGGGAACTATTTGGGTAAAATTAGAGAAATAAGTAAGAATGACAAAGAGGAAGACGGAAGGAAATGCAGAAAGAAATGTAGCCTTAGAAGCATAATAATTTAAGGGTATTACAGAGTATGATGATCACCAATGCACTAATAAACAGGAGGTGTGTCCATTGGGACCAGAATGTTGACAAGCAACTTACCAAGAAAGTAATTTGGTGAATATTAGTTTGGCAAAATTAGTTAATTGATTCAGTTGTTATCTATTAAGAATATATATAAAGTTGGTTAGCATGGTAGCCTGATTTTAAGGAGAATTTAGTGATTAGTTGTAATATATTAAGAGTATACATAATGTGGTTAGCATTGTAGTGAATTGATTGATTCGATTAGGAGTATACATAATGTGGTTAGAGTTGTGGCCTGGTTATTGGATATTACAGAAAGGTTGATTACAAAGTAATGGAACTGGGGTTCAAAATTAATAAATTAACAATTGTATTGGATTATTGTAAAAAATGGAAATATGTAATTTTATTGCAATGTTGTTGTGCTTGCTGGAAATAAATTCAAATTAAAATAAAAAAAAAATATAAAAACTATCAAATGAATTAATAGAATTTAATAATACCAATCTATTCTGAAATATGTACAACACTAAAGTTTCTGAAGTATTCATTACATTTTAACTGTTCATTCAACCAATAAATTTGTCATATTCCTTCTGATTTTCTTGATATTAGTGACAATTCAGCCTTTTCAACTAAGACTAAAATTTCTTGCAGTAAATACTCTTTGCTAACAAAAATAACAATAGATTTGAAGCTTTCTAAGTACTGATTGTTGATTATGGCTTCATGGGATACCAGCCAGTGAATTTGATAAGTTCACTGGATTGGTTTCCATGAAACTACAATCAACAATAACATTTGACAAATAAATCAAATTACCTCCATTAATACAATGACATCATAAACATAGTAAAATAAAGCATTGGTTTTAGAGTAATTCATTAGGAAATCGACATTGTATCAATATAATTTTATATTTCTTGCATACAAAAAATAGTGTATAAAACTCATTTAATGTTGTGATGGACAATTACATTCATAAAAATTATGAAACTTGCTTAACTCATTTCTTAAACATTTATTCTTGCAATAAACTATAACATTATAACTAGTCTACTACTATTATATCTTACATTGGAGGACATTAGGAACCAGCCTTTGTAACTTTATATGGAGGTTCTTTCATCACTATATTAACTTTATTACTCATATATGGTAGAGTTTCCCTCCTCCTCTTCATTTTCTCCTTCTCCTTCTCCTCTTCCTATTCCTTCTTCTTAATTTATACCTAATGGAACAGAATTCATCTTTCAAGCTTGTTCTTCAATATTTAGGAATGTTATAAGCAAGGATATATATTTACTACATTACATTTATCATGCTATTTCCTACCAATACCTATTACTATCTATCATTTACCAATAATGTCATCTTCAATTTCTTTCTCCTGGGCTATGTTTCTTGCCTTCTGCCTGAAACATAACCATCTTTATCTTTTTAAGCTGTATTTGGCAATGATCACTTATTTAACACCATTCTATGAATGATCTAACTTGCAATTCCATATAATGGAATGAGTATTATTCAACGAGGACCATGCAATACATAATATGCATATCTTTAATTATAAGTATCTGCTCACCACAACAGGATAGTATTATGAGAGGGAATAACATTAGCAACAAAAATTTCTGTAACTGACTAGTCATGACCTCTACTGCCTATGGTAAACATGCTAATACACAGTGAATTGGCAAGATATACTTGTAAATGGAGCAGGCTGTTAATTTTTTTCCCCCATTTTTTAAAATTTAATCTATGAGCTTGCAGAAAAGTTTAATCGTTTTTACTTAGTACAAGTTTAAAACAATTTAATTATTTTTTGGAGCAAAGCTAAGCAAAGGCATAGCATCACCAACCACATTAGCAGCAACATAAATACCAATGTAACTAAAATTGTTAAGGTGCCGGCTCATGAGCTGGAGGTTTAGATTTGATACCTGCCAGAATCGTCCTCCCTAACTGAGGTTTTTTTCAGTTTTCCTCACTCCTCATAAATGGCAAATATTGGGTAGAAACCCTAAATTTAGGCCTGGAATACTTCCCTCCTTAAAAAATATAGTTTCCCAATTTATAATTTAATTTTATGTATCACCAGTGTTCATTGCCTATGATGCCTCAGCAATAAAAATGAGCATTGAAAACTATAAATTAAAAAAAAATAAAAATAAAAAAGAGCAACAACAGCTACATTTGCAGAAACTGCAACATTTTATCAGTTATAGATTTAGTGCATGAATAAGTGATAGAAATATAAGTTTTAAAAATATTTATATTAGTTTATTTATAAATTGTTGATGAATCTACAACAATTAAATATTTACTTTGTCATACAAATGAATTTTCAAATCATAACATTTAATATTATCATAAATGGAAATCTTTTGTTACATTTCAAGTATATTTTAAATTTGTTAACTTAATATATGTACCTACTTTCTTCAAGAATTTTTATAGGTTCTTGCTTTATTTATAAACTATTACACAATTAAATTGAAAACTAATTTCATGTTAGAACTAATCTAGTGAAGCAATTAATGCATTCTTAATTAGCTAGTGAGTCAATTTAATACTCTTGTGCTTGAGTTAACATTAAATTATACAGAGCATGTGAGCTAATTAAGGATATCTTACAACAGTAATTTGCTATAGCAGTAGTAGTTATTAAATGCAATGAATTTCTTGACTATATCACTAGAACAATTTTTTATTTGGCTCTATATGTAGTAATGCTATTGGTAAGTGCTCAAACTATATAGCTAACTAATAATAATGGCCATTTGTATACATTTTTGGCAATCCTCTAATTTGTAGAATGTAGGCTTTCAAATCCAGTGTCAATTATGTGAACTGATTCTTGACTGTAAGGTTCAGTTCACACAACTCTCTAATATGTTCACATTTCTTACACTAAAGTCTTATTTATTCATGTTTGTATCCTAAGCATGAAGGGTAAATATGCAGGATTCTTTCTGTGTTCAGCATTGGTAACTTCATGTGAATGAAGAGAGCAGAAGTTGGCTATAGTCTGAATGAGTTTAACATTCAAGTCATTCAATGTTCCAGATTTCAAAATGCAATACTGTTATATCAGTATTCAATATCAAGCTGTGCAAATTGTGATAGTAAAGTTTTGATCAATTTTCCAATTTGAAGAAATTTATCACTTCATGTGATAAGAAAACAGACTCAAGCTAAAAAAAATGGTGACTTAAATTTTGCAAAAATGAAGAACAATATGCAGAGATTTTTTTGGCTAAATTACTTTTTGCAATACTATAATGGCATTGTTGAATGGCTCTTTTCTTTAATACAAGTACAATTGAACAAAGAAATAAATAAACTTGCCTATGATTTTGTGAAAAGACTTGCTTAGTAAAAGTTTATTTCAAACATTTTAACTGTAAACACATGTTTGAATATGCAATTATTGGAAATATGTGGAAATCACTCAAAATTCACTAATTTTGTTCATAAGCGGACAATTAGTGAAATTTAAGCAAGTTCCTCCTAAAAATTGCATAATTATATTATATTTCACTATGAAAATTCCCACTATTTAAAACTACACATGTTTGACTATTTGTAGGTACAGGGACTGTTAAAAGATTAAGTCTAGTGAGAAATATGCAAAAGACTACAAAGTGTTACAAATGATGGTGATATATGGAATGCTTTGGTGAGGGAAAAGGTGGCAACATTTTCAGATTTCAGGTATTAGTATGCAGCAAAAAGATTTGACATTTATAGCTCACCTGATACAGAAGTTGATCATTGATTTTTTGTGTTTAGTCTTTGTTTCCTAAACCCCAAGTAATCTCTTTTTCCTTGCTCTGTCCAAACTTGCATGTAAGTAGATAAGTTCTTGCTCCATTTTATCAATTTGATTGTTTAAAATGTGTGCTGCATCAATACATGACACAGATTCACATTCCATGGAAACCTCTTGTTTATTACATATATGTCTACCACTGAGGGAAGCTTCTCCAAGTTTATCCAACCTTGACAGTTCAACTTTGAGTTCCTCAACTGTTTCTGCATATTTTTGTGCATTATGTGGAGAATGTGGAAATACTAAAGGCTCAATTTTATGATTACCACCCCATCCTTGTTGATCTTTATATCCTGGAGGAATTATAATGTCATATATATTCTTCTCTGCTTGTGAAAATTTGTATTCTGCTTCCATATCAAGATCGGCCACAAGACCACTTAATCTTTCTGCTAAGTGGGAATCTATGGATTCTTCCAAAGTTACTTTATATGGAATAGGACACAAGCATCGTTCTATCAGAGCTTTGATATTATCATCTGTAAGAGCTCCACTCTCATTTGATAAATTTTGGGCATTGTTAAAATCATTCACAGGTTTCTGAAACTGCTGCACAATTTTGGTGCATGTTTCCATTGCTGAATGTGATTGCACCTCAACAGGATTTTTGCTTTCAAAAGTTAATCCATACACATCATCAAACTCAGCCTGGTGTGCACAGCAACATTGTTTAGCACATGAAATACACTTAGGTTGTTTTTTCTTAAAACAGACAGAACACAGTTCTTGGTTAGGCTTAACAACTGAGGCTTTATACTTAGGCAGTTCAGAAAAGTCTAATGGTTCTAAGGTGGTGTTTGAGGCCTGGCATTTCTGTGTTAGAAAACTATGAATTTGACTATCAGTAACTTCTGTATGACTTGTAGCTGAACTTTCATTCCCATTGCATTGTGCCTCTTTGAGATTGTCTTCAGTTATATGCTGCATAATTTCTCTACATTTGATTACAGGACATTCACCCTCAATATGGTTCACCTCTTCTCTAAGAGTTGTATTAACTTGAAGCACGTGCATCATTTCTGCCACTTGATTCTGTATTCTTTGAAGAACTTTTCTTGATTCAGCTGTCTTATCCTCTGGGAAGGGTTTTTGCTTCAGGCCTTCACATACTACAATTTTTGGAAATTCATTGTCACAGCTACAGACAATTATCTTAGGTAATTTATCACTCATTTTCAAGAAACACTCAAAAAATTCAGCATACTCATCTAGGGGGCCAGCTTGAATCCCACATTCTTTGGCATTGACTAGTATTGCATTATGCTCCGAAAGACTTTCTTCTTTTTGTCTTGAATTGTGAGAGCAATCCATTATTAACTTACAAAAATAACCTAAAAGCACATAAACAGGATTCCTCTATTGTAACTGTATTTCCTTATTTTATTTTAATACTGCAACTGAAAATTTAAGTGAGGGTTCTAGTTCAATAACCTCCAATTCTTTGCTATGGTGGTATCCTTGATTATATTGTAACCAGCAATTTAAATTATCCAAGAAACTTCAAATAGAAAAAGCATCACATAAAGACAACAAAAATGTACATGGCTAACTATATACCAAGCATCAAGTGAGTGTTTGAAACAGCAGAAGTTTATCTATCTGGATCTCACAATAGTAAATTGTATACCTTAATTTAAAGAGAAACAGTTAGAAAATCTACTATATAGCTAATTATAAAATAATAGCTATTTTATGAAAATATTACAAAATATCACAATTAAATACACTACCATACACTCTTTCAGAGCTGTTTGAGAAACCACACAATTTATGTAATTCATTACCAAAATTATCATCAATATTTAAAATTTAAAAAGAGTAAAAGGCTTTTACACATGGCCAAGTTTTTTACAACTAGATTGGTGTATTCAAGTCAAAGCATGTTGAGAATAGTGAGGGAAGATTTTTAAAGCTTATATACACATTTTTAAAAGCCAGAAAATGACAAAATTAAAGTTCTAGAGAAGTTCTTGGGCTAAGGAATTCAAGGTTCCATTGAATTTTTAGAAAAAATTTAAAAATTATCACATTTATTGATAGAGCTAAGCAACCTATCAATGAGCCTTCAGAATAAAGACATGGTATTACCAAGAGCAAACAAACTTATCAGAAGAACTATATGAACAATTGAATCAATTATATTAATGATGTTCATGGGAGATGCTCTGAAGCCTCCCTTGAGGCCTGTGGGTGCTGGCAAGGGAAGTGGTGAATGAATAGGAATGTACAAAGTTCTGCATTCAAATAAACACTTTGAAGATTACAATTAACTAATTTTCACAATAATTACTGTAATACAAATATATATAGGTAATGACATTTTTTTTTGATTGATTTATTTATGGACGCTCTTTAACGTCTCAGATCATCAGCGTCCCATTCAATTTAGGGCGTGAAATGGCTGACAAATTTATCTCAGAGGCCTCTCTTTCAGGCTTGAGGTTCTTTTTTGTGCCGTAAATGTACGGCACGGGACCCATGGCTTTACTTCCCTTCCAAAGGAAGCCATACTTAGGATTTTACGCCCCAAAAAAATCCATCAGTCCTGGCTGGGTTTGAACCTGCGATCTTGGGTTTAGGAGGCAAGTATGATAACCACTACACCACCAGGACCGACTATGTAATGAAAGTACATACATTAAAGAAACATAGGTACATACTTTTAACAAAATAAAAATAGGAATATAAATCAACTTAATGGCTTTATTAAAAACATTTTTCATGTACATAAAACATTTTTCTTTGGAACATTAGAACTTTTATCATAGTTACATTACATGTGTGTGTTTGTGTAAATAGACTGAAATATCTGCACATATTGACCTACTCAAATACAACCAATCAAGAAGTTAAATAGCTGTTGTTTAGCTGTGATTTGTAGCTTATTTTACAGAGTTTTGGAACAAAAAACACCCATTCACATTGATATTTAGTACCAAACATACTGAATATTTCATGCCTTTAAGATGTGGAAAACGATCTTACAAAACATAATGATAGAAATTTCTATATTATTAGTTAATTTGAACTTCTCTTCAAGAAAGTTGTCACATTTGAGATCTACTTCTCCATTTTTAAGTGTTGGGGAGACTGTGGACACATCACATGAGAATGGGAATATGAATATTTGTAAATTCAGGTGCACAGTGATTTCACCTCCAAGTGGTGCACCTGGGTAACACTACACGGATTATAGTCATAGCAGGCTTTCCAAGATGTAAGCACTTTTCAACACTACTCTGGAAGTCATTTGTTTAGACTATGTAGATATATTTGTAATTCTTGAAGCTAATATTGATAATGATAACGAGAAGTTTTATTACTTTAAAAACTACAACATATCTTGTATACATAAACATTGACAAGTAGCAAGTGGCATACTAGCAGGAGTCAGAACTTATTCTGAAATCACTCAGTCAAAAATATGTTTTTTTATTATTTATTAAAATGGTAAGTACATACATGGTTGTGGTCTGGCCTTAACCCTAGTTAGTTGGCCAGAGCCATTACTAACTCAATCTAACAAAAGTCAATATTACATAGATAATGAATTTAATCTTTCTTCTTCCCACAGATGGGGCACATTCCCAGAATTAACATCTCTCCTCATTCCTTACCTTCCACACACTTAATCAAAACCAGGCTGTCCCTTCTCATCTTTTAATTCCTTGTAGTATGCTAGTGAGTTTTCTCCCTAATCTGGGCAGATAAAAATTGTCTACCTGACCAAACGTTTTCTTCACACTTCCATTATTAAATTCATTTAACAGATGCTTAATTTTGTCTTATCAGTGTTTAAAATTCCTCACATACCTTTTTATTCTAATACATGCACTCTGGTTGTGGCAGTTTCATTCTCAGCTGTAGTGTTCATCTTATTAAGTATATATATTAGCACACAAAAATAACACTCAATAAAAATGGGTAGTGTAACAGAAATACATGACACCTTTAAATCACATACTGCTATCAAAAAATCTACACTACTTAAGGCATAATCCACTACATCTTGAACCATTCTCCCAGCACATGTAAATTCCCCTTTCTTACCCTGCCCCCAACAGCCATTCAAAACAATGAGATTATTATTTTTACAAAATTAATTTCAAAGCTTCCTCATTAACTTCTTTATTTTTGCTATTCCTATAGTAAATTACTTGACCATCTTGTGTTTCCATTTCCTCTCATCCCTAAATCCTTAGTTATGTATCTCCCCTGTCCTATCATTAAAATCAAAATCAAAAATTCTATTACAGGATATTCTGTCTTTATTTCCTCCAGTTCATATTCCAAAATATGAGGGAGATTAGGATTACAAAATTTGGAATGTTTAGGTGGATTGTAAACTATTCCCGAACAAAACCCCCACTCTTGGATTACCACATTAATCCATCCACTTTTGACTTCATTTCCTTACTAAAAAAAATACTCACAAACCATCAGATACTCTACCCTTCTTCTTTTTTCTCATTCCATTTTTACTGAAAAAATCAAATCCTCCCACCTCCACATTCTCTAGATAAGTTTCTATAACAGCCAATATTTGAACTTTTTTCAGCAACTCTTTAACATAACCTATATAACCCATATATAACCTATATGGCGCTTTTCTCAAACCTTCACAATTTCAAAAAAACATTTTTTTTATCCTTCTCTCTTCCAATTTTCCCTGTTTGGAACCTTGATCAATTTCAAGTATGCTGCAGCAAGGAATTGATATCATACTTGATGAATACAAATTTGTATCTCTTCATTAAACTGCTGCCACCCTTTTTTTTTAATAGCATTTAGAGCTCATTTTTACTACTGAGACCATAGGTGGTGCTGCCTGCCTGATCAGCTGTTGTAGCTCATTATCAATTTCCTATCCATGAAAATTTTGGCTAGCGACACCTCTCACAGTTACTTAATATTGGCAATGCTACCCTCCATCACATTCTCAGCTGCGGACTCATGAGCGGGAGGTCTGGGGTTTGATTCCCACCAGGGCCACCCTTCTTGACTGAGGTTTTTTTCCAGATTTTCCTCAGTCATCATAAATGGCAAATGCTGGGGAGGAACCCTAAATTTAAGCTTGGAACATTTTATTTCTTAAAAAAATCCTTTCCCAATTTATCATTTCATCTCATGTATCATTGGTGTCCACCATTTGTGGTTCCTCAGTAGTAAAAATGGGCGTTAAACACTACGAAAAAAAAATTACATTTTCAGCTGCCTGTTACAATGCACTGACCCTCCCTCATATGCCTTATTTTCATGAACGTATCTTAGAACTTGCCAATTCATTTCCTCTTCCCAGGTTATGGATAAAAGCTCTTCTTTCCTTTGGATCTCGCTATCTTCATTTGCTGCACTTAATGTTTTTTCAAAGCCCATTGCTCTGCAAACAGCACCTTATTGATAAAAACCTGAGTCTCTTTTACCTTCTTGGATTGTCTCCACACTTCATATATTCTTAGGTAGATTAAAAGTAAAATTACTTATTGTTTTATAGTTTGTAGAGGAAAAGTAACAAGTGATGATTCCTTCTGTGAGATAAACTTTGTACTGAAATAGTTGAAGTAAAGTATCATAAGAAATTAAATTAGAAATTATAATGTATATCTTACCAGTACCATCCTCCTTCCTTCCTTTTGCCTAACAATATGAAATTTCTCACTAACCTCCCTTTCTTTAACTTCTTGGATTAGTCACATCCCACTTCTTTCTTCCATGTCTGAGATTACCAAATTTAATCTTCAGGAAATTCTCCTCTATTTTATGAATTTTATGTTTAAGATTCTCTACTTCTCTTCTCTTCTCCTGAATTTCTTGCTTAATCTCTCCATTTTAATTAAAATTGCTTCCAATACCTACTGATTTTCTGCAGGGCCAGGGTTCAATTCGATCCATCTAATTACTAACAGTATGCCAGTTATATATATCATTACAGCAAACCTTGTTATTTCTTCCCCATTGACTGTCCTTCCTTTAGTTTTATTTCTCTGCAACAGAAATGAACAGACATTTCTTAGCAAAAATGAAAGCAATCTGTTTAATAGAGCACGGACTGTGGAGACCATTACTGAAATGAGTCTAAACTGTTTCAATCTAACCTTAACTCAGGTCTGCCAGAGTTCTGCTGTAGCTGCGTTTAGGGTGTTTATGCATCAGAACCTCCAAATATCTAATTACACAACCTTAACTGAAAGACTATAACAATGTCCCAGTCAATAACTGGTGCCTTTACCCAATACATTTTTACAATAAACAAAGCTTGAATGCTCCTTAAACCTAACCTGGAAGGTTAGAAGTGGTTGGAGTCTAGTGCTGATCCTATTGCCTCCATAGAGGGTACAATGCCTTAACATCTCTCATCCCATGCATTGTCAAGCCTATCTAGGGGTCCTATCTAACACAGCAGTCATCAGACGAGTGATTGAGCTATTGAACACATGCATTACATTAGCTTTTGATTAATAAACAGGAAATGAAATATATAAAAGGATACAGAAAGAATGGCCGGAAGAGGCATTGCCTTCTCATCCCAAAACATTCATCCACCTTAAGTTTGATCTGCATAATTTTTCTACATGTTAGTAAAAACATTTAAGACATTCCAAGGTCATTCTCTCTACAAGTATCTAGTAATTACATTTAACAAAATAATCAGCTATAAGTAATTTATAAAACTAACTTAAAATGTTATAACAACAATTTTTGTAGAAAAAATCAATATGCATGACTTGGCATAAATATTTTTTATTTAAATTAATTTTCTATTTATTACATTCATAAAACATTTAGAAATTTCCGTCATATTACATTAATTTTCGTACATTTAAACTGTTCATCATAAGCATTTAAGCTGCAGTTGCTCCACTCACTTCACTTGCATTCCTAGCAGAGCAACTATCTGTAGCCTTTCACATAACTTAAGCTTCTTCATCTGTACTCTACAACATAAAAATCAATAACATTAAAAAAAAAAGATTTAAAATATGAAAATATTGAATTATATATGTATATTAAAAGCAAAAGGCAGAAGACAAAACAAATGTAAATTACTGTTTGCTAGCACAATCATGGCCTAAATACTACAAGCATTAGGCATATTTGGCATATTTGAGGTTAGAAATGCTCCATAAAAAGAGAATATTAAAAATTATGTTAAGAGAAAGTAAAGAAGTAATATAAAGATTTAGGCAAAAACAGATTAACTAATCATTTGGATAAAGGACCCTTGGCATATTTAGAATGGGAATCATTAAAGTGCATAATACTTCATGCAACAGAATAGACTCTGGTGGAAAGAAAATAATAATAATGAAAAGGTCAGAAAATAGGAAGTAAATATACATGATAGAAAAGATAAAATTATAAAAGGAAATCTACTTAAATAAATGCAACATAATATTCAATAAAATAGAATTGGAGTATAATAAAATGCACATAACAATGAAAAGAATGTGCATTCATTGCATCCAGAAATCTGAAAACTTTATATAATGATATAAATCAAGATATATATGGACCAAGCATATAAAGTTTTGAAAAAAATTGTCAAGAACAGGACAAATTTAACTTTATTTAATCCTAGAACAACAATGATTAGAATTCCGCTTAGGTTAAAAAAAATAATACAGGACAAAAGCAATAATGAAAAAATTAATAGAAAAGTACAGAGTTAATTTGTAAGCTAAACAAAAAAATGTGATCTTACCTGATTTTTATATTCTAAATTCAAGTCCTATTATCACCAAAAAGGTATCTATTAAGCTCTGCTTTTGAGTTACAAGCTACAAATGAATGAAAACAAGCCTAAAAAAACCAGATATTTTTGTGCACATTGCTTGGCACTAAATGGTGAAAAAATATTTTGTCTCTTGGCAAGAATCTGTAATTGTTGTGGAACAAGTGTCAAAAGTCAAAAAAACCCTGTTAAATAAAGGCCAGGTTTTCTGAAGAGGTGCCTGAGTACTCCCTTAATTCATAGTACAACTTATTTCACTCAAGCAGTAGTAAAGGAAGTGAGTGAGTTAACAAGTTTGAGTTTTGTCTAGTAAAGTATATTTATTGTGGTGATACATCGTTCAATTACTTTTTAATAAATTTAAACATGAATAGGAACAAATGTAGTAGAGGTTCACAGTAAGTAAACATGTGACATCATGTCAAGTTCTAAAGTTTGCAGGTGTTCAAATGATGCAAAAAATGTGTTATACATGCAGAAAATTTATACTAAAACCACAAAGGAAAAACATTACACCTGCTATTACAAACAAACTCTGCTTTGGCCGGGTGACCAAGATAAGCTATGAGCCTGCAAGATATATTGTTTGTTGTTATTTGTCATTTTATTCAAGTGACAGAAAGGATAGAAGAAAGCTATGCCTTTTGCAGTACCAATGACTTGGTCAGAACATAAGATCATGCGACTAATTTTTACTTTAGCATGATGAAATGTCCAGAAATCACTGCAAAAACTAAAATTTTAATTGTTTATCCCATAGTGGCATCAGCTTTAAAACTTGAACTACATACATCAACATGATGAAAATTAAAATCCTGAAACATTCTTACTTTCAGGTAAACATTTTAGTTCTGAAGAATATATATATATAGCCAGAGATCTTCACATCTTATCCAGCAATACAAGCTAAATGATTTAGAGTCCAATCTCAATCTTTGTACACTTAATTACTTGCTTCAAGACTGCAACAATGGAACTTGTTAGCCCTTAGAACATATTTTACTGTATTAAATTTAAAATTAATTTCATGTTGGAACTAATGCAGTGAAGCAGTTAATTTATTCTTAATTAGATAGTCAGTTGATTTAATACTCTTATGCTCCACCTGCCATTGAATTATACAGAACAGTATTGAATTGACTCACTATCTAATTAAGTATATATATTAATGTGTTTAGAGATTGTAATAAACAAACTTCGTCTTTCAATATTCATTCAATTTGGAATCGAACACAGTGAAACATGCCTTAATAATCTCTTCTGAGTCAAAATATTTAGAACTCTTTTTATGGTTTCACTTACATGAGATTTACTCAGGACATGTTTCGTGGAACACTTGTCCACATCCTCAGCTGTTAAATGACTGTTGAGTCTTTCATAGAAGTTGGGTAGGTAGGTATTTGGGTTGGCTCTGGTGATCTTGTGATAAACTTGAATAAAGACTGTCTGCTTCCGGGATGTGGAAATGCATTAGGTTTGCTCATGTTTTGTTTATATAAATCTTTTCCCATATGTTTAATTCTTTTGGTTAATAAAAAGTTTTTAATAATTTGATGCCTTTTTCTATTTCATGGTTTTCATTCTAAAAATGTGCTGCCACAACTGATTTATCTATCTGTTTGTAATGATGTTTCGCCAATGTTCACATGATTTTCTTGCGTATATTTTTTCACAATCCTTACAATTAACCTGGTAAATACCAGATTTTTTATCTTTAAGCCTGAATTTGGGTTTTTTTTTTTACACTATATTGGTTTTGAGGAGTTTAGATGATATTGTGCTGATTGAAAGTGTTTTTAAATTTCCTATTGGCTAACGGGTGGTAAGTGAATTTTTTAAATGTTTCTTTCCCTGCTAAATCACTCAAAGTTGTGCTTTGTTTAGTTATTTTTTTGTTTCTGGTATCTTTTAATTTTTTGGTTAATCATTTGTTTGCTGAACCCATTTGATTTAGTGGCTCCTATTATGTGTAGATATTCATTATTGTATTCTTCTTTGTTTGATGGTATATTCATTAGTCTATATCATGCTGTTGAATGCTGCTTTATGTGATTTTGGATTGAAACCATGGGCTTTGATATAACTGTCTGTATGCGTGTCCTTCCTGTAGATGCCAAATTCAAGTTTATTATTTCATTTTATTATCTTCAGATCCAAAAAAGGCAACATATTATCTGTTAATTGATATTATTGTATGATTTAGTTGAACTACACACTCTTGATGCTTCACTTACTTGTCATAATGTATAGAACCGGTTTCAAAAACATTTCGTTCTCATCATCAGCTAAACTAAATGTCAACTGTTGGATAATTCATTAAGCTGTGGGAATGTTTATTCTGTTGTGACCTTGGGATTATTTTTAATTTCCTGTAGTATTATTTCTGATGTTTTCCTAATAAAATTTTTGTCTGTTATGTTTAAATTCTCTTTTGCCAGCTCTATATCTGCTATATACTCATCCAGATTTCATGAGAAAACCTACACATGTGTTTAATGCTTTTGTTAAGGAATTCCAGTTCTTCTGAGTTATAACTATCGTTAGAGAGGTTGACGACATTGAGGTTAAGTTTGGAGATAATTTTCCTATCCACCAGCTTTTTATATAATTTTTTAAATTTTCTTTTTTGGCAGCTGGCTTTCTGTTTTACTTGGATACTGATAAATTCAAAGACATTTCTTTCCAAATTTTCCCAAATTCCTGTGCTTAACACTTTGATAATTTTAAATATAATTCATATAACTCCAAATCTATTTTGGGAATCTCTCCATAGTGCTTACATTTTTCCATCTCAAGAACTTTGTTTTTTGCAGTTTTTGTTCCCGGCTATCTTAGTTAAATGTTACCACTCTTCTCTTGGGGCATATTCTTTCTTTTATACATCTGTTCAAGAAATTATGTCTGCCAATTTTAATCTTCTTCTTTCTTCAGTTTCAGAAATTGTTTAATTTCTTGTTTATGATGATGTAGATATACATTGAAGGCATCATGCTTACAATTAGAAAGGATAGTTCCTACCTTGTATTCCATTTTATATTTTAAACCTTATCCATTGTAGATTTGTTCCATTTAGCTCAATGGCCAATATAATTTTAATATTAATTGAATTTGGAATCTAACACAGTGCAAAATGCATTAATAACCTCTTCTGAGTCAAAATATTTAGTACACTCTTTCTGGTTTCACTTACATGAGATTTACTCAGGACATGATTTGTGGAACAATTGTCCACATCCTCAGCTGCTAAACAACAATTGGATCTTTCGTAGAAGTTGGGT
Organism: Metallyticus violacea; assembly: GCA_030762175.1. Classification (NCBI taxonomy): domain Eukaryota; kingdom Metazoa; phylum Arthropoda; class Insecta; order Mantodea; family Metallyticidae; genus Metallyticus; species Metallyticus violacea. The sequence goes on along the minus strand of CM060845.1, from coordinate 122,189,937 downwards.
AGGTATCTGGGTTGACTATGGTGATCTTGTGATAAACTTGAATAAAGAGCTGTCTGCTTCTGGGATGTGAAATTCATTAGGTTTTGCTCATGTTTTTTTTATATAAATCGTTTCCCAAATGTTTAATTCCTTTGGTTATTGAACAGTTTTTAATAACTTAGTGCCTTTTTCTATTTCATGGTTTTTATTCCAAAAATATGCTGCCACAATGATTTATCTATTTGTTTGTAACAGTATTTTTTCAATGTTTTTTTCTTTGAACATGGCATCTACAGAAAGAACATGCATACAGAAAAGTATATCAAAGACCTTGGTTTTAATCCAAGGTCACATAGGAAGCAATGTTCAACAGCATGACATACAGACTAATAAATATTTATTAGTGAACAAAGAAGAATACAAGAATGAATATCTACACATAATAGAAACAGCTAAATCAATTAGGTTCAGCAAACAGATCATTGACAAAAAACTCAAAAGATTACAGAAACAAAAAACAGTTAAACAAAGCACAACTTTGAGTGATTTAGCAGGGGAAAAAACATTTAAAAAGTTCACTTACCACCAATAAGAAATTTCAAAAAATTTTCAAGCTTACAATATCATCTTAGCACGTCAAAACCAATATAATAAAATATTTCTTGAAATTAAACAAAACAGATTCCAGGGCCAAAGAGAAAAAATTTGATGTTTACCAGATTAATTGTAAGGATTGTGAAAAAATCTAAGCAGGAAAAACAAAGAGAAATATAGGCATTAGGTGGAAAGAACATTGGAGAAACATCCGTTACAAACAAATAGATAAATCAGCTGTGGCAGCACATTTTTGGAATGAAAACCATGAAATAGAAAAAGGCATCAAGTTATTAAAAACTATTTAACCAACCAAAAGAATTAAACATATGGAAAAGGATTTATATAAAAAAACATGAGCAAAACCTAATGAATTTTGATATTCCGAAAGCAGGTAGCACTTTATTATTCAAGTTTACCACAAGGCCACTACAGCCTTTAACAGCTGAGGATGTGGACAAGTGTTCCACAAAATATGTCCAGAGTAAATCTCATGTAAGTGAAATTATAAAGTGTTCCAAATATTTTGACTCATAAGAGATTATTAAACTTCCTCTTTTTATAAGGTGCAAAAAGTATTGTGTTTGCAAAGACATAAATGGCTTAATGGTTTTACTGGTTACCATTATGAACCTCAGGAATGGTGTCTTTTCATTGACACATTTAAATTTAGTTTGAAAACGGTGTTTCTACATAATAGTAATGAGATGTGATTTATGCCTGTTTCACACAGTTTAAATGAAAGAAACTTACAAAAATATGGCCTTGAATACTATGCATTAACAGAAATATCTGTAGAATGTTTGTTGCAATTTGAAAGTAGCAGCATAATAACAAAGAAATATGATTTAATACAGATAGCTATTTGGAATCCCCCCAAATTCAGGGGTTCAGATTACCCCTTAATCAGATATTTTGATTAAGGCTTCAAAAAAATTAGAATTTATTGGCTTATTACTTGCGTTATTACCTGAAAGTAGTAATGATCCAATAACATTAGAAGAACTTATAAATAAATATTATTAACAGCTTGAAACAAAAAAATCTCTAGGGGTAGAGAAAATAAGTATTGAACATAGGCATGCATATAAACCTCTATTAAAATATAATATAATTTGTACTGTAAAATAGATATGCTCCAGAGAAAGACAACTAACAGATGCAATCATTATATTTAAAAAAGTATAACAACAAAACTGTAATAAATACTAGATTACTCTTCAATTCTTTGGTTATACAATATTATTTTTCAACATAACCTCCATATGCTACCTAGATGTCAATGCATGTATGTCAATGCAAAGATCTATCATCCTTTTTTGTACGTGGTTTTCGCTTCCTTGTCATTGATAAATCATATATATATATATATATATATATATATATATATATATATAATGTATGAATATGGAGTTCCATATATTTGGCTATGGAGGCTATGTAATAATGTTTCTTGTTAACCATGCTAGCAGACTACATTATGCTAAGATAATGATGATGAGGATGGACAAGATTGGACAATCAGCAAAGGTCAAAAATGTTTTTTTCGTCACAAAGTTCATGTCCAACCAACACAAATGAACCTAAATCATTCAGTGGAGGGTAGTTATAATAGCTCAGCCTATATGTCATTTAATGCCATTACAACATAACAGGCATAAATGAGACTTTGGTGGTTACTTACAACACTCACTTTAAGATTTGAAGTACACTTTGATACCAGTCTATTTCATATATGTGATTTTTACAAAGTAAACTTGTGAAAGTCCACCTTGATAAGTTATGATCTAAAGCATAAGATATAAATGTTTGGGGCTCAAACATTTAATGAAACAAGAAAATAGTGACTTCTGTCACTTATTTGTTTTCATTATTCCTAATTATAAATTATAAATTGGATGCTAAAAAAATATAATTTATTAGGTTATATTTCCATCTTGGGAAATAGATGAAAAGAAAAAACCACCAGCTTTCAGCAGTTTCAAAAGAGAAATATTACAGAATTAATTAAAGAGCATGAACATATAATGGGGAGGAAAAAAAAAAAAAGGACAAGGGGAAGGATAATGTACTTACGAAGCTGTTGACAATGGAGTGGCAATTTAACCTCAACTTAGGTATTCATTTTTTACACTACCTCCATTCACTTACACAAAAGTAAGATGCATTTCGGAAGAATCTCTCCCATCTTCAGTCGCTTACCGAACTGCCATTACTCGAAACTATGGCTGGAAAAACGGATGTTCCTGTGGTAGCCTCTGTTGAAGTAGGAAGTTGCTGAGCTCATCCATAGGAGGAAACTGGAAATTCATTAGGTTTTCTCTATTTTTTAATATGAAAATTTTTTCCCACGTGGATAACTCCAATGGGCAGTGAAGATGTTTCAGCAGTTTTATTCCTGGTTTTTGGTTCAAAAGTGAGCAGCTACTGCTGATTTATCCACCTGTTTAAACTGAATATTCCTAAAATGTTCTTTCCTCCGAATTTCCAAATTTCTTTTTGTTTTGTCTATGTAGCTCTGTTCACAATCTGCACATTTTATTTCGTAAATTCCTGATTTCTGTTCTGGTGTTCAGAGGCCACCACAGGAACATCCGTTTGTCCAGCCATAGTTTCGAGTAACGGCGGTTCGATGAGCAACTGAAGATGGGAGAGATTCTCCCAAAATGCGTCTTACTTTTGTGTAAGTGAATGGAGTTAGTGTAAAAAATGAATAACTAAGTTGAGGTTAAGGGGAAGGATATTAGCATTAAATTTTATACTGCAGAAAACACCTGATAAAGAAATGCAGATCAGCTTAAAAAGTATTGGAAAAACATAAAATTTAGATTCAGTTAATGAAAAATAAAGGAGAGGAAAGAAAGTATATCATGGTTGCAGGTTCAAACTTGGCCAGGATCAATGGATATTTTCTGGCATAAAAGTCCTAATTGTAGAAGTAAAGCTATGGGTCCCATGTCACAGCATGTAAAAGTACCTCAAGCCTGAAAGAATAAGCCGCTGATGAAAATATACTGGCTGTTTCAAGCTCTGAATTGAATGGGATACTAGAATGGGAATGACTAGAGACAAGAATGTCCGTAAATAAACCAAATGATGATGATGATGATGATGATGATGATGATGATGATGATGATGATAATGAAGGTACGAGAAGTATCATATATTGAAGATGAATACTTTTGTAATAGTTAATTTGACTAAAAATGAGAACACAACATATAAAAAGAGAACAACACAAAATGTGACAACACCACATAGTGCAGCAACTTGTTACCGCACACTGAGAATAATAGGACCACAACTAAAAAAAAATCAATTTTGGGTTTATTGTGGTTTTGTAATGGTCTAAGATGTTTTATTAGATGTAATAAGATCATACTTATATTTCTGTTAATTTTCATCTGAGAGTGCTAAAAAATAATTAATTGAATTTATATTCTGAATATAAAACTTGAAAACACTCTCTTATAAAATTTTATTTTTTTTTTAGATGTGGCCATATTATTCTCAGTGTCCAATACCTACAAACCAGAAAGGAATTTGAATTGAAACAAATGGAAAGGGCTCTACCACCTCAAGTTCCTGGAGAAAAAATTCCATTCTATAAGGAGGTGTTATGAAGGAGAGGAAGATGATGGAAGCATTGCACAATTAAAGATTAGTGTACATAATACTTAAATAGTTATATGAATAACCACACATCATTGTACTAGTTACAATCAGTATACTCACTTCTATCCTTATTTATTTTTATTTTGAAAGAACATGGCAGTTCTAAGTGTCAAAACAGGGAGGGTGGAACTACTTGTAACAGATTATTAAATGGAAAATATAAATTTGACACATTACAAATTAACATAAACTCAGCACTGAAATTTAGTATATTTTCTGCATTAAAAAACTGGAAGGGAGCATGGTCCAGCTGGAGTCTAAAACCATCACTCTGAATGAAATAACCTAGCAAATGATTTCAGTTAAAATATGCTATGAGATGTCTCTGGCTACTGCCTGCAACACAGTAAAATCAAATTGGAAGTCATATGGAAACCAGGGAAGTGTGAAATGCTACTGTCACTATCAAAACAACATATTAATCTAAATATTGTACTTACAAAGCTGTTGACAATGGAGTGGTAATATATCCTAAACTTAGGTGTTCATTTTAAACACTAAACTCCACTTACTTACATAAAAATAAGATGCATTTCTGGAGAATCTCTCTCATCTTCAGTTGCTCATTGAACCACCATTACTCACTGAACTTGCCATTTAGAGTAATGGCAGCTGAGTGAGCAACTGAAGATGGGAGAGATTCTCCCGAAATGCGTCTTATTTTTATGTAAGTGGAGTTTAGTGTAAAAAATGAATACCTAAGTTTAGAACATTTAATCTGCATTAACAATTTCTTAACTTAATCTAGACAACATAAAATATGTACAAAAGCACTATAGTAAAATCTGATAACTTACTGGCTTCAAAGTCTAGGCCAAAATCTAAGCCTTGTTCATGAATACAAAGAAGCACAGGAAAGAAGGACAGAAGGACAAAGTAGATGTTAAGGTGTTCTTAACTTAACCTCACAAACCCTGAATTATCATGATAATAGTGTTCTAAAATGACTACAATATTACATTAAATGAGGGACACATTTGGCAAAACCTTATAGAAATCATTACTCATTAGTTACCTCTTCTATCATGCTTTCTGATGGTTCAAGTTCATGCTGTTTAAGTTCTGAACGCTTGATCAAGAACTGAAGGGTGTACTTGTTGAAATTGCAACTGCAAAGAAAAACACAATCAAACATACATAAAACATATGTTTCCATTTTTTAAAATTTTCTTTCACAATTTAGAACCCTGAACTAGGCAACCAATTTCACATTTTCAAACTATTTAAATACTGTATATTTTCCCACTTATTGGTTATCTAAAATTGGGTTTATGTTGATTGCTTTTCTATGGTACAAATCCTTATTTACAAATGAATTGTTACAGCTTGGTATAAATACAACTGTACCACATTTTCTTTAACAGCACTAAACAATAAATACTTTGAAAACTTGGAATGCTAATTGGAACTTGTATAGTGAAGTTAATCATATAATTAAGATTATTGTATGATTGGGTCAAACTACACGCTGTTATTGGCAGTTTGCTGAGGATGAGCACGATGGTCTGTGAAACATGTTCTACATTTAAACAAGTGAGTGGAACCAATAAGAGTGTGTAGTTCAATTCAATCATACAATAATCTTAAGTATATACCTTAAAAATTACACTGGTCAGGGAGTAAAGAAGTTTCTCCCCATACTGCAAAAATTTTAAGTGGATTATATAGATTTAACCTTAAATATAAAATTTAATCTCGTGTCGGAACCAATACAGAGAAGCTATTAATATATTCTTAATTATCTAGTGAGTCAATTCGATAATCTTATGCTCCACTTACTGTTGAATTATGCAAATTTAGTTTTGCAGGCTTTTGTCTGCATCCTCAGTTGCAAGTCCACTGTCAGATTTGCTGTTGGTTGGCTGGACTTGGTGTAGCTCTTGGGGACATTTTATGAACTTCTGGATTAATTTGTCTTCTTTGTATAATTCAACAGTAAGTGGAGCATAAGAATATTAAATCGACTCACTAGATAATTAAGAATACATTTAACATTGCTGAATCTGAATATGGTAGTCAAATTGTTCTTGCATGTACTATTTTTAGGGGACAAGTTTGAAATACTAAAAAGTAGTTTTTCTACATAACAGATATAATCAATAATTAACACTTTATACAATTTTCAGAACATGAAAATCTTATTAATTCAAACTATTCTACTTAACAGTCAATAAAAACCATCATGAATAACTCATTTGGTTTCCATCTGTCTCTTGTAATATTTCTTTGGTGTTTCTCAGCTAAATAAGAAACTGCCCCATGATTATAAAGATCCTAGTGAATGAAATTTTGAAAGAGTATGTAATAAAAAAACTTTTGCTTGTTTAATGCTGTGGAAGATTTGATACTATTAACAGAAGCAGAGAAAATGGGAAATTGTGCAGTAGAAAGAAAATAAAAACATATAAATTCTTGTACATACTATCAGTAAAAGAAAGAGGGAATATAAAATATCAAGAACAAAAAATTAGCAAAGTACATACAAATAAATAGCAGTTGAAGTGTGTATCTTTACAAAAAAGTTCTTTTCCTAAAACTGGTCATCAGCCAAAACATAAAAGTGTAAATTGATTACCATTCTGCTTTTATAATAATTTAGCATAATCTAATTCAAACATAACAGATTTGCTTGAAATGGTAATTGCTACTTGTATAGTGAAGATAATCATATAATTATGAAGCTAATCATATATAAAATCATTGTAAGATTGAGTCAAACTACATATACTTATTGGCTCCACTTACTTGTTCAAATTTAGTACATGTTTCTCAATCATCCTCATTATCAGCTAATCACCAACTGCTGGATTATTCTTTATGCTGTGGGGATGTATATTCTGATTGCCCTTTCATCAGCTAACCATCAACTGCTGGATGATTTTTTGTTTTGGGGATATATATTCTGCTCTGATAGAGGTATCTGCTCTGATAGAGGTAAGTTGAACTTTGCTAAGCTAATTTCTCCATTTGTTTGTATTTTACGTATTTCTCCATTTGTTTGTATTTTACGTTCCTTAAGTATTCTGTGCCTGTGTTTCTCTTTGTTTTTCAAATATAGACTTTTTCACATTCTGCACAACTTATATGGTAAATACCTGCTTTATTCTCAGGTGGAATACTGTCATTAATATTATCATTCAGAAGATTTTTAACTTTAAATCTTCTTATAGGTGCCAATCTGATATTAAAATCATTTGGAATATTTTGAATATTCCAAATAATAATATTTTGAAAAATTTTGTAACCCCTATACAGATATGTGAATTTTTTAAATATTATTTTACCGCCACGGGTGGCCGAGGTCATTAAGGCGCAGACTTGTGAGCAGGAGGTCTGGGGTTTGAATCCTGCCAGGACCGTCCTCCCTGACTGAGGTTTTTTCCAGGTTTCCCTCAGTCCTCATAAATGGCAAATGCCGGGGAGGTACCCTAAACTTAGGTCTGGAACGATTCCTTCCATAAAAATACATCCTTTCCCAATATATCATTTCATCTCATGTATCATCGGTGTCCATCGCCTGTGATGCCTCTGTAGCAAAAACGGGCGTTAAACACTATTCATTCATTAAATATTATTTTTTCTTGCTGAAAATAATGTTGTAGTTTCTTAAATAAGTTTCTGCCTCTTGAATTTCTGTACTATTCTGTGAACTAGTTCTTTGCTAAATCCATTTTAATCACTGCTCTTTCTATTTGCTTGTAATCTTTAGAGTATTCTTCCTTGTACTGTGTGAGTTGACCACCATGTTTATGTGTTTTAGGGTTAAATCCATCAGCTTTGATGTGTTTGTCTGCATGGGTGTTCTTATTTAAGATTCCAAATTCCAGTTTTCCTTGATGTTTTATTATTTTAATTTCTAAGAATGGTAACATATTATCTGTTTCTGTTTCATATGTGAACGACATGCTTTTATCTTGTACATTCAGAAGTTGTATGGCATTACCAATGTGTTTTTGTTAATTATGCAAAATGGCTAGCTAATAGATTCAGGACACTACCAACATTTAAAAATTTCAAAGCTGAAGCATAAACAACTCAATTCAGCTAATAGAAAAAAATTATGATATAAAATTATAACCTTTAGACACATTAATATCTTTTGATGTAGAATTGCTGTTTCCATGCATATCTAAAGATAAACTTCTAACTTATCTACATAACTGGCTAAGAACAAGTAGAATTAATCTGCACAGATAAAGGACTACATAAAACTCACTGAAATTTGCATAAACCAATCCTATTTTTCAATGAAAGGCAATTCTATAAACAAGAATCAGGATGTACTATGGGCAGTCCGTTATCTCCATTTCTAGCTAACCTCTTCACAAACAGATATGAAATATACATTAACTCAGCATTCTGATACATATTTAAGATATACTGACAATATATTTGCCATAGTTAACAAAAAACACATTGACGATGCCATACAACTTCTGAATATACAAGATAAAAGCATATCATTCACGTATGAAACAGATAACATGTTACCATTTCTGGATATTAAAATAATTAAACATCAAGGAAACCTGGAATTTGGAATCTACAGAAAGAACATGCATGTAGACAATCACATCAAAGCTGATGGATTTAATCCTAAAACACACAAACATGCAGTGATCAACAGTTTAACACACAGGCTAGCTAACTTACATATTAACAAGGAAGAATACTCTAAAGAATACAATGATAACAGAAGTAATTATTTGATTTCTGGTTTTTTAAATTGTACGCACAAATTATTTTTGCTAGTTTTAACTTAAAGACAATTAAAAAAAGTTTTAATATGCATAAACCTTTAGTTAATAAAGAAATGAAATAACTGGTGTTTCATATAATGCTTCATTACATATTCGGCTATAAATTTTGAGCACATATAGAAGGTGCCAAAAAATGTATACACACTTCAAGCAAAGAAAAAACTGAGTTAACATAACAAAACTGAATTCACATAAACAGAAAATGATGAGCACTAATCATCTTAGACTTTTACAGTTACAACAGTTGCTCAAAATGCCCACCATCGATGTCGGTACACTTCTGAGTAAGTTAAACTACTGATTGAGCAATGTTTGCGAAAGTGTCCTTAGAGATTGCAGTACATGTGTTTCAATTTCTTCCCGAAGTATGTGAGTCACATCTGTTTACAGAATATCATACTACACATTACTGTTGTTTTTCGGTCCAAATTTGAAATATATTAAATAGATACCTACTATGAAAGTGTGTATACATTTTTTTTTGGCACCCTAGATATATCTACATTACATGTTTCTTTATTTCTTACCATAGATTATGACAGATATACTTTATCTTCTGAATTACATGGGTTGTTTTATTATGCATTTATACCATAATCTCATTCTGCTTCACAATCTGAGTTTGTTTACACTAGAGGAAACTGGTTGACCTTCAGTGAACATGCAATTGGTGGTAAGACTAGAGTTAAAGTTCTGCTGATGCAGACCAGTGATCTTGCTCAGTTGTGTTTATCATGCTAAATGTTTCAGTTGCATGTTACACTTTCCACTGGGTATCTGTGCATTATGGAGTATGTCAAGGGTGAGATATACTCTAGAACAAAAAATGTTAATCATATAGGTATTGTAAGAGAGAATTTCATGCTAAATTTCCAGGTATAGCATATCTACTGGAAAGTGCAATTTTCAGATTGATGAACAAAGCTCAAACAAGACATTTCCAGTGACAAGAAACCAAGGAAACTCCCCCCCCCCAAAAAAAAGAAGGGGGAGAAAAAAAGCATTTTAACAGTAGCTTGATGAAATAAGCTACTGATTAGAAAGTTCTTCTCAAAGTCTTTAATATGGTTATCATATTATTTTATCAAGCTACTGATTAGAAACTTCTCCTCAAAGTCTTTAATATGATTATCATAGCAAATTGGTGTATCTGTTGGCAGTGCACATAAAGCCACTCAGTTGCTGCATCTTCATCAATATAAAATCACTGCTGTAGCTGAAATAAAACTCATGGACTACGGAAAAAGAGTGCAGTCCTGTAACTGGTTTATCATATACATTTATCCTGTACTTGAAGGACTTCTTTCATAGATGAAGTTAATTTCAATCTGTGAACTCACAAAACAATACATAATGGAGTAACACCAATTCTGGTAGAGTAGTTGAACTTCCACTTTATGATCAAAAGAGAGACTTGTGATGTTCTATTAATGTGAGCCACATCTTTTGGTTCGCATTTTATGAAGGTACTGGGACATAAAATGAGATGCTGAATCCATTTTTTACTAATCTGACATCTGAGAAGAGTATGGGTATTTTATGCACAGTGATGAAACTTCACATGCAGCTTCAGAAACTACCATTGTATGAAGATCATGGGGAGGCTAGAATTATTAGTTTAGATTTGTGATCCTCAGATTTAAATCCATGCAGGAAAAACTTAAAAATACAGTCTGTGCCAATAATCAGCATGATCTGTAGTTGCCAAAACAAAATATTCAGGAAGCAGTTTACAATATTTGGGAGGAATGAGTGTGGCAAGTGTCTCAAAATCTCAAAAAGGATTCAGGCATGTCTCTCAGCTCAGGGAAGGCACTTCAAGCATGAATTATGATGAGTACAATATTACTATTTCTAGTAATAACAAAAGAAACAAAAAAGGTCTGCTTTGAGTTCTGACCTTGCAATATGATATCTCTCAATAGGTGGTGAAGCTTCTACATAATAACTTCCCATCAGCAAAATCAATTTCCAACTGTATAGCAAAATCAGGATCCTGTTTTATGTTCTACTGCTCATTTTAACATTATAATGTACAACTTAAAGCTTGCTGCAACAAGTCTATAGGTAAACAAATTATTTATTAATTTGTCTGCTTATTAATGATGCAAAACAGAAACTTTGAAAAATCGGAAGCTGAGAAAAGGTAAGTGATATGAAAAAGCACTATAACAGTCTAAATTCAACAATGTATAATAATCAAATGCATGCAAAATTGTGAGAGGATAGCCTGTTAAAATAACTAGTCCATCTGTGCATGAGGTTTAAGACCAGACCAATGTGCAAATGGCAATGAACAGGTATATTACAGGAAATTTTATTTCTATAAGAAATGGTTTACACTTACATTTTTGCAAGCTGATCATATTTTTGTGTCAGACATTTCTGTAGAGTAAGTAGAATTGGCATGATAATATGACGGCTTGATGGAGAAGCCTGAAGTCTTGGTCCATGAGTTGTAAGGATGACTTCTATCCAGTTTATATAAAATTCCAGATGGCAGGTTGACTCCAAACTTGTTCCTACAAACTTCAGGACTCGTTCCACATATGCATCAGGAAGAGACCTTACAGTTAACAGCACTGCAAACATGAAAAGTTTATTCAATTGTGATGATATGTATTACCATTCACCTGGAAGACATTAAAGCATTAATTAAAATATTTTTTTCTTTTGCAAGAAATACAAAATTTATCTTGCACAGCTTGATTGAATTTTATGAATTAATTAATTTCCACAATTTACTTTGTAATTATTATAATAATATGCCCTCAATTTACAATATCATTATATCTTTACATACATTATTTACCTACACTTTTTACTCTAGATCCTAGCAGCATCCTCCAAATTCCTGTTTCCTACATCGTTAACCACATGGTTGTCTGACTGTAAGAAACCTCTTTCCAAGCTTGGTTAATAGCAATAAGATCAAATGTAACAAAATAAGATGACAAGAGTAATTAAAAAAAAATAAGTTACACTCAGTAATCATGACTAAATCAGTTTTATTTATATGCCAAACATTTTCAATACTGAGAGCACACAGTTTATTATTCTTCTCACAGAATTGGATGTGTTAAGCCCTTTATTGAACAGCTAACAGTTTATGTTTATTTCTTGGCTAGACAAATCTATTTCTTTTTTTCCTTTGTAATTAAACCACACAGAATTAAACTTTTCACCCCATAATATTTGCTATCACAGTGAAGATTCCTATAAAAATATCCCACTAATTTACCTAAATGAGATACTTTGTTGTGAATCAGTTCCTGAATCAACTGATCAAAGTTTGTATTACTTATTATATTTTAGAATTTAGCATTGACTGCAGATCTGTGTTAGTGACTGGAAGCATGATTTTTACACTGTTTGGATTCATAATAAATGAGCCTAGGACTCAAAAACTGCATTGGTGAGAACAACACACAATTTGTACTTCAAATGTAAATTGGAACTTGCACAGTGAAGCTATTAATTGACATCATTGTATGATTCAGTTGAACTACACACTCTTAAAGCTACACTTACTTTCCATAAATGTATGGAACCAGTTTTGAGAACATTTTAGTTCCCATCTTCAGCCAGGCTAAAGATAGACTGTAGTTCATCTGAACCATACAATAATATCAATTAACACAATTTGTAGTCTGCCTTTTAGCTGTTTTCAATCTATTAACCAAGGGAAAAAAGTCTGTAGCCAATTGCCATTAAATTTCCCTTTTGAAGCACTCATATTCTTATCATAGTCATTAATCAGATGAAGCTCAACAATTGTTTCAATAACTCTTTTTCTTTCGCCACTGTCATCTAAGAAAAGCATTCAACCTTTTGACCTATAAGTCCTGAACTTGAGACTCCAATGACTTGCTAAGCATTGAAAGAGAAGAACACTTCAGTTGAAATTCAACAAATTAGGGTGCTGGTGTGCTTTTAGCCTTTTATTCTCACTCCCAATCCCACTTTTATTGGTGTTACATAATTCCCTTTCTTTGGTTACCTAAAAGTAAGTGAAATGGAATACAGGCCACACAATAACAATTCAATCTTTTAAATTAAATAATGGGAAAATATGAATGGCCTTACTTACCAGCAAACAATTTTCCTATATACATTTCAAAACAATTGGTGTGTTCTAGGTAGGTTGCATAGGTTGGCATTTGAACAACATGATAGCCATTAACCGAGAAATTACACTGTATTTAAATAAAAAATTCACTCACAAGTGCTATGAACTCTTTATTGATTCAAATTTTCAACTTTGATAAACTTTACTATACTATTGACTGCAATGAGACTTAAAGGCCTGTGAAAAACTTTAATTATTTCTACACAAGATCTGTAAGGACACTGTCCAGAAAAACTGCTGGGAACAATGAGAAGCTTCCTGAAAGCTAGGTGCAATGCAAATGATACTTAAAGAATATAAAAAGATATAGGAATATTTTGATAGTATAAATAAAGATAAATGCCCTTATTTTCTGTCACAAAAGAGGAATTTATTACAGCAATGTTTGTGTGTTGCAATGTTTAAGGGATTACAAAAGCAATATGTCTAAATTTAACTTTTCCCATGTACATTTTATTTCAACTTTTAAATTTTTTTTAATTTTTATTGAAATGCTAAGACAAAAAATAAATACAAGAGGTCTTCGCCTATTTGACACAAGCCATTCTTAGGTATGAACCCCCACGAATATAATTTGTGTGTTAAAATAAGTTTCTTTACTACTTCTACTACAACTATATAAAATTCTACATAATTATAACAAAATTTTCCAATTTGATTACCTCACACTCCAATCCAAGTTCATTCAGCAGCTACCTGTTGGAATATTCATGGGACCAGGCTTTGATTCATCCATACATATGATAATGAAATATTCAAAATCCAAAATATGTTAAATTTTCCCAACCCTACAACAACCTTCTTAGTTCAATACTATTTGAATACCAAGTAATTACAAGATATTAAACTGCCCATTGAAATTGAAATTGGTCCTGGTCATTTTTCAATTATACAACCATCTGGCATTTCTTACTTCATGTATTGTACAATTATTGTATCCTTAATCAATTTTCTGTATTACATATATATATATATGCACACAAACATATTTAATTATCTAATTATAATCTCTTCTGAGTCTAAATATTTAGAACACACTTTATGGTTTCATTTACATGAAATTTACTTGGGACATGTTTCATGGAACATGTCCCGAGATTTATTCCTCAGCTGTTAAACAATAACATGTCCTGAGTAAATTTCATGTAAATGAAACGATAAAGAGTGTTCTAAATATTTCAACTCAGAAGAGATTATTAATGCTTATTTCACTGTGTTCCATACCAAATTGAATTAATATTGAAATCTATGATAATTTTCTCTTTTTACTGCCTATTTCCATTTTTTTTTCTTTTTGTTCTGAATAAGTACTGGCCTATATTCTTCCCAATTTTGATAAAAATATGCTTTAAAGCAATTATTCCATTCATTATAAGTAATTTTTTTCCTAAACTTTTCATTCTCCAAATTTCAGTTTCTTTACAACCAAACACTCAATGTTCTATATTTTCTCTTTCCCTACATAACAGAACTTGCATATACCCACTCCTTTGTCCTTTAACCTTCACATCCCAGTTCTTAATAATCAATTTCCACTCTTTCCCAACTATTTTCAATTAAGACACAGAACTCTAGTGACCTTTTATCTATCAATTTGCTTGATAATTTTTATATGTCCATATCTTCATACATTTTTCTTATATCCCTCTAAAAACCTTTAATATTGTTTTCATTCCTACTCCATATATCTCCAAAACTTTATTTTCCATATTAGTCTTTAAATCACTTACCAAATTCTTAATGTATACGTTCATTTCTTGCTAATTTAAACATTGTTTTAATAAGATCCTATCATCTAGATTCAGTCACCTTTAGCATTACTTCAACACTCTTCCCATTTCAATTTGAGCAACTTCAGTAACTGCTCCAACTGGCAATCCTAAAACCTTCTTGCAAAACATCCATTGTACCGAGTTCAAAATGTCCCACCTATCATTAAATCCCCATAATTCAATACCATATAACATCTGAACCTCTAAAGCCCCATCCACCCTTTCCAGTCATTTCACCTACAACTCAGGCATTTTGAATAAAAATCCATTTATACCTACCATTATTGCTTTTCCTTTTGCCATCGCTAATCTCTTTTGTTTCTCCCATTAGCCTCCTTCATCTATATTAATTTGCAAAGAGATACAATTGTGTAACATTCTTAATTAGCTAGTGAGTCGATTTAATACTCTTATGCTCCATTACCATTAAATTATACAGAACATGTTTCACTGGCCTTCGCCCGCACCATCAGCTGTGAGTCAACTGCTGGATTCATTGTTGTTTGAATGGACATTTTATGAACTTTTGGATTAATTTGTCTTCTGTTGAGATTTCAAAGTTCATAACCTTATTTTTATATTTTTTTATAAGTATTTTTTCCCATATTCCCAGTTTCAATAATTTGACTTTCATTTCTATATCATGGCTCCAAAAGTGATGTGCAGCTACTTATTTCTCTATCTGATTGTACCTGATGTTTCTTCTGTGTTCCTTTAGCCTAATTCCAATGCTTCTTTTTGTTTTGCCGATATACACTTTGTTGCATTCTGAACAGATGATTTGATATGTTCCTGGCTTCTTCTCATCAGGTATTCTATCATTATTACCAGAGTTGAGCAGATTATTTAGGCTGAATTTGTTCACTGGGGAACAAAGTAATACCAAACTCTTGGAGTTTTTTCTGGAATTTTTGGTGGTCCAAGGATGATAAGTAAATTTCTTGTAAATGGTAGTTTCTTTTCTTTTCTTTTTTCTTTCTTTCTTTCTTTTTTCCCCCTGAAAATGTTGTAACCTGTTCTCTTGTTTGAATTTCTTGATTTTCTTGTCTATAATTTCTTGCGCACACACACACACACACACACACAGAGGTTTTTACTGTTTGTATTATGTGAGAGTACTCTTCTGTGTTCAAACTCATTCATGGGTCTGTTAATGAGTCTATCTGTAAGCTGTTGAGAACTGCATGTTTGTGTGTTGTGGGATTGAAGCCACTGGTTGGCCTTTATGTAATTTAGTCTGCGTATCCTTTCTATATATTCCAAATTTCAAATTATTGCCTGTTCTTATCATCTTTAAGTCAAGGAAAGGAATCATGTTGTCTTCTGTTCTGTTTCAGAAGTGAATTTAATTTCCCTATCTTGTAGGTTTACCAATTTCAAAGCATTATCCAAGTATTTCTTATTAACTATTGCAAAGATATCATCCACGTATCTGTGCCAGACTTTAAAAATGTATGGAAATGATATGGTGCTATGTACTTCTAAACTACTCATATAAAAATCAGCCAGAAAAAGTTGATAATGGATTCCCCATTGCTAAACCTGCTTCTTGTTTGTGAAATTCACCATTGAACTGAAAGAAATTCTGATTGACGCAGACTTTGGTTAGTTGGATGTATTTCTCAATCTCCTCACTGCTAAGTTTCAGAGATTACAAACATTTCCAAAGGGATGTTGGGTGTTTGCATTTTGGTATGCTGGAAAAGAGTGAATATACAACAAAGACACTAGATCATCCTTTTGGAGAACCAAATCTTAAATTCTTTCCACCAGTTCTTACAACACTGTCAGCAAAAAAAAAAAGAAACTACCTTTTACAAGAAATTTACTTATCATCCTTGGGCCTACAAAAAACTCCAGAAAATACTCCAAGAGTTTGCAATTACTTTAACCAGGGAACAAATTCACCTAAATAATCTGCTCAACTCTGGTGATAATGATAGAATACCTGATGAGAAGAAGCCAGGAATATATCAAATCATCTGTTCAGAATGCAACAAAGTATATATTGACAAAACAAAAAGAAGCATTGGAATTAGGCTAAAGGAACACTGGAGAAACATCAGGTACAATCAGATAAAGGAATAAGCGGTTGCAAATCACTTTTGGAGTGATGATATAGAAATGGAGGTCAAATTATTGAAATTCGTAGATAAACTCTTGAAACTGGGAATATGGGAAAAAATGTTTATAAAAAAATATGAAAATAAGGTTATGAACTTCGAAATCCCAATAGAAGACAAATTAATCCAAAAGTTCATAAAATGTCCATGAGAGCTACACCAAGTCCATTCAACCAACAACGAATCCAGCAGTTGACTCACAGCTGATGGTACAAACGAAGGCCTGTGAAACATGTTCTGTATAATTTAATGATAAGTGGAGCATATGAGTGTTAAATAACTTACTAGCTAATTAAGAATAAATTTATTGCTAGACTATATTAGTTCCACATGAAATTAATTTTAAATTTAATCATGTAACACTTTATATTCATTCCATCCTTCCTTCCATCTTTCATATCTACTCAGCCTTGCTTCCTTTCTTAAACACTGCAATTTATCATTTAAATTGTACTTAGGAAGCTATAGACAATGGAGTGGTAATATAACCTATTAGAATTTATTAAATATGTTCACACCAACTCCAATATTTAATAAATTCTAATATGTTTTTTTTCTCATTTACCTTCAATTGTTATTCTATACAATATTTATTTCTTGAGAGCCAATTTTAAACCCTTTACGATGATAAATCCAACTACCAAATCGTTAACAAAATGTACATCCGAAATCTTGTACATTATATATTATTGGCAGGAGATTATTCCTTTTGTTTATATTCTACAATATATTGCGAATGAATAAATTAAAATGGACTGAACTTAACTTACAACCTTACCATAATCCATTATTTTGGTGGACATCTCTAGTTATTATCACTTCCTCATACCTTACACAGAAAATATTATCTTTATACAAATCTTTTAAAATGCTTACCATATTATTATTCATACCTTTCTCCAGAAATTTATTCCACCTAACTCTATTCAGTCAAATGCTTTCTTTAGGTCAATGAACGTCATGTATAATTTTTCCCCCTTTTGCATTAAAAATTTATCTACTAATGTTTTTATAATGAACACATTATCAACAGTTCTTCTTCCTTTCCTAAAGTCCATTTGGAATTATGAATTATATTCTTCCACCCATTTGTGTATTCCATCCGCTAAACTACTGATTTTCCTACACTAGATAATAAAGGTATACTTTAGTAATTGTTAGGTTTGTGTACTTCATCTTTGTATTGGGTGTTTAATTGCTTTTCTCCAATATTCTAGTATAAATATACTTTGGTTTACATAGAATTAAATCAGATTGTTAATACTTTTGACTCTACTCATATTCATGCGCCATTCTTTAAGGAATTTTCCTGGTATACCATCTATACCAGGTGCTTTATTTCTTTTTAACTTTTTTTACCTGATTTAATACTTCTATTATTTTATATCACTATCCAAGATCTCTATATATTTTCTGAATTTTCCTATCATGCCTCATACTTTCACTCTCATAAAAATCTGAAAAATATTTTATTCTTAAATTATACAGGTTTGACTAAATATTTTATACAGTGATTTTATATTTTTCCATATCTTGCTTAAATTACAATAAATATTAATTAATTTCTTACTACTTTTCTTTCTCCACAGAAGGTTTTTTGTTTTATTTTTTTTCCCTAATAATTCATTGTTTCGGTGTCTGCTCTGTAAATATTCTTCTTTAATTTGTCCCCTCCAGTTTTCTTCCACTTTACTAACATTGACTTAAAAATCATTTTGCTTAGGTTAAATTGCTCATTAAACTAGCTCTCACCTGTTTCTTCCTCCTACATTTTCATTGTCATCCCTTCACCTACCCAACACATTATAAAATTATTGGTGGCATTTTCTATTTTATATTCTTTTAGCATTTTTCCTATGTCAGAATCTAAGACATGAACAAAATTTATCTTGTAATTCTCATTCTATTTAAATCTTTAGTACTTCTTCTTACGTATATTGTCACACCCCAGGATTTTAGGAGATGGCAGGAGGAGTTAAGCTACAAAAAGATGGTAGAGCTAAAGTTAGTTCTCTTTTATTATAATCATCCCTAGCAATATCAATTACAAAAGTGAGTATGATCTTTCAAGTAAATGTTACAATATCAAGACAGCGTCCTGCTAACCTTCTGCTGCTTGTGCCCCCAGTCAGGGCTTACCTTGGAAGATGTGTCTCGGCGTGCTATAACTTCTCGGTCAATCTAGTTGGTCCTCAGCCTAGCCTCTAGGCTCTCTCTTTCTCCCTGTCTGCCCTGCAGGAACCTGCAGGCTCTTAAATAGAATCCTGTACCCCAGGGAGGGGGCCAGAGGCATTACCAAATATGGTGTGCCACCGCCCTAGGTTTAAATTAAAGCAGCCAATCACAGAGCAACACATGAAAGCTCTAAAACAGCCTGTTTGACACATGACATCCTGAGGCCTACGTGACTTTAGCGGATTCCTCAAAGGAAACTGATGTCATGGTAAAAACCCTTGGGTTTGTCTCAGGAAGTGACAAACCAAACTTTTCCTGTTGTACAATAATATACTAAGTATCTTACGTGGAGACAAAAAGGTAAAAGTATGGATAAACCAAAAACTATGTCCTTTCCGAGACGTTTCAATTTCAAATTAAATGACATAAATTTACCAATATTTACCGCCCAAAAATAGCGTCCACGACAATATTTGTACCTTCTAATTGCTTACTTAATAAATCCTCAGGTTTAATTTTAACATCTATTATCAATGGAAAGTAACTACTCCAGAGGTAAGATTTAAAAACTTAGAAATTATTTACAACATAGCTAAAGTTAATTGGCCATAGTACATAATCTATTAAGCTTTGGCCGTTTTTGTTAATAAAGGTATATTCCCCTTTTTTTGCCAATATATCATCATTTTGCAAACCATCATTTAAATTCACTTCACTTTCTCCTACTATGATATTAAAATCACTCATTATTATTAACGCTATATTAAAATATGTGTCCCATACCTTTCTCCAATTGATGGTATAATTCTGTATTATGAAACTGAAGTAACAGAGGAATTGTAAACTATTCCTATGCATATTCTTATTAATACCATCATCATCCACTTGCTTATCTTCCAATATGACATAATATTTCCTTACATCCAGACCATGTTTTTTATATATTTTATTATTTTGCTAAGAGTGTTCTAACAAAGAATCCCAATCCTCCTGATATTCTCTCTTTCTTTGCTATTTCTCCCTTCCTCCCTATGTACTTAAAATCTTTTAACACAATATCATCACCCTTAACCATGTTTCTACTACTGCTAAGAAATCTAAATTTTCCCAATAAATACTGTAGAGTTCCAGCAATGTTATCGTTTTAAGCCTTCACAATTTCAAAACCCTATGGACTTCTGGCTATTGCAATCCTGACAATGCCCTTTCTAATGTATTTTACTTCTAAGATAGATGCCCTCACTTAAGTTTTGTTTATCTTTTTGTAACTCAAGGATGCTCAGACAAGTATGCAATTGCTATCTCTTTCCTCCCTTTCCCTGATCTCTTCACTGCTCCCTTCCTGTTGTTGCCTTTCCCTATGCACACAGGCACCTGCTGCTTCTACCTCGTCACTACTCTGTTGCCAGATCTCGTCACTACTCTGTTGCCAGGAGTTCTTCCCCTTCTCTGCCAACACTTGAGCTTCTTCTCTCTCCTTCCTCCATGGTGATACAACCTTTTTGCTTCCGATGATCACATATCTCTTGAATCATAATTGTTACATCCTGCATTTCTTCACCTCTCGTTTCACTGCCAGACTTTGTACCATTTCTGCTTGCTCCTGATGCATTAGTTCCTGTAGATCTCTAGGTTTTTGCTTACCAAATTGGCCTTCTCACCATATGTCCTCCTTATTCAAGGATGTTACATTCATTTCTTTAATTCAAAGTTGTAAATTTAAGATGTATGCTCATTTTCCTGCTGCTCTCAATTTGATCATCTATCTGATTAAATTTTGTTTCATATTCCTTTGGGCTGGCATTAAATGCTTATTAATACATATGTTTGACCCTTTCGGCATTTGTTTTTCCTAGGATTTCATAAATGTTGTTGAGAATTGTACAATAATCGCCTCTTTTTGCCATGTCTTCTTACACAGTAGGTTTCCACAATCTCCAAACTTTCTACATCTATTTCCAAGTTGTCTTTCAGCATTTGTGTTAACTTCTTTCATTGGTCAAATATCTCTTCTCCCTTTCATGCATATAAAAACTAGATTGAATCTTCTCTTCTCATCTGTTCTTTACATTCTTAATTCATTTCATCTATTTCTCTTCTTATTCCTTGAATTTCTTTTCCAACATCCTTTATTTGTTGCTCCATGCTGTCCATTTTATTAATTTTTTCCAAAATTGTTTATATCTCTATTGGGCCAAGATTTTGTTCAATAAACTAATTCAATGTTCAATGTTATCAATTATAACATTAAGGTTATACTTTCCATTAGTGTATTATCACCATACTTCCTCCTGTTTTCCTTTATATGAATTTCTTTCTCATAAATAGTCCTTCCTATCTTTACTCTGTATACTTCCAGTTTCACTCCCATAGCTACCTGCACTGCCTTTCTTCTCACTCAGAGGTTCACTGTATACACAATCTTCCTCCATGGCTTACTTAGCACTTATTTTTAGTTAAATATTTTTATTTATGTACTTTATTTGGGGCAGGGACTGTACTCTCCTACCCCTAGCTATGCTCATGTATGTAATAACAATGTTAGAAGATGCACAACTAATCATATGGTACTAGCATATTGGGATACCATCACAACAAAAATGTACCATACAAAAACATTTAAACATCAGCTTTCCAAAATGGCATATTCTAAGGAATAAACTAGTAGATTTCTACTTATTGGATTTTTATCCTATAAAATCACTTAAAAACTGTCTATAGGTATACTAAGAAGTCTGCAATAATTTTGGAATTATATAGCTGCAGTTAATCATCCTCAGTAATTACTTACTGACTAAGATCCAGTATTACAGTTCAGGTTTAAGCTTAGTTTGGACCTTAAGCTGGAACTTATGCTACATGTGTGTTTTACAGTATACAAATTGAATAATAAGCTTCACTTAATTAGCTCTTGGCTTAAGCCGAGGAGGAGTGTGGTTTAAGCTAGGTTATTATTGTATGTCAAAATGTTTTTCGGAAAAAGAAGATAAGTGACAAAGAAATTCAGTTTCTTCTACCTCAAGCTGAGAGGATAAGGATACCAAGAACATTTAGAACAAGTTCACATCATCTTAATCTATGGAGCGATTCTGAATTCTATGAGAGATTTTGTTAAGTAAACAGTCAGCAAATATAATCATTGCAGATGAAATAAAACACACATATCACACTAGTAATAGTATTAGTAATGCATAATCACATAGGCACAAATTATTTTAAAAAATAATTCAAATTTTAAATACCAATCTTTATTATTTAAGGAACAAGGCATAAAAACAGACATTAAACACTATTATACAAAAAAAAAAAAAAGGGAACAAGGCTCTACTGGTGGAAACAATGTTTCTTCTTACTTTGAGGTTATATGCCATAGGCTGTATGCTGATAACAACATGCAATTTCTGCAGCACTGTTGACACAAAGATTTATAAAATGTCCTTCAACACATGAAGGCCAACAACTTATATTCCAATAAGTGCCTTAATTTCTCATTAAGTTTTGTTATTGATGAAGGCACATTGGGTCCTTCACCTATACCATATATTGTGCATTTTCCATTGCTATAGGTTTTTTAATTTTTGTTTTGTAGTTTTCTTCATACTGTCATACTTTTTTTAAAGCTCCTGTGTCTGTGAAAACAATACTACTGTTGGCAGCTGTTTGCATTGTACTATGTGTCTGTAATGTTTAACAGTCTGTAGCAATTTGGTAATTTACCCAGATGCGAAATTTGCTGTCCTTTTTTTTTTTTGGTTGCTTGTTTACAAAATTTTATTATATAATAGCCCTATTTTATTTTCTTAACTTAGCAAATTCATAAGCAAAACAAAAAAAGAACAAACGTTGAATTAACTGCACATGTCCATGCATTGCCAACTTCAGCTGTACCAATAATGCTCAGCTTACCAAATCTAAAGGTTATAGCTGTAAAACTCGTTGAGCTTAAGCTGAAAGAAAGTTTAATTAAGCTATGGCTTAAGTTTCTACTGTAAGATCAAGCCTAAGACTGTCAAACTAACGGACTGGTAAGTGCAGATGTGAAATCATATCATGATCTTACCCTCACTAAAGCAAAATAGAATTATGTATTTAATAAAGCTTATTATAACACCATGTTTCTGAGGATACCAAGGCTAAAAGATCTTCTCAAAAGCAACTTTTGCAGTAGTTAGAAGAATGCAAGGTATATCTACAATATAGCAGCAAAGTTTAGGTATTTATGAATTCCTCTTAGAGAGGGAAAGGTACCTTCTAGTCTACTAAGGTGTTGCTTACCTCATTGGTGTAAAATGACCAGTGTCTCTGCCTTCTGGCTACACAAAGGCAAGAATACTGATCACAGAATTAACGAGTTAGAACATAAACTAAAATTGTTAATTGGAGCATTGCACAGTGAAGTTAATCATATATTAAGATCATTTTGTGATGAGTCGAATTAATACTCTTTTGGTCCACTTACTTGTTGAAATAAGTAGGACAGGTTTCGTGAACCCTTCTTTTGCATTGTCAGCCCCTGGTTGCATTAGAACATATTTGTAATTTTAGTTTACTACCTGTTAATTATTTGTTGCATTATTGTAATGGTCTATAGGAAAAGTAACCAAGGCCAGAATCTACAGACTTTCATTTCTTTTGTGTTTTGCTTGCTCAATACTATTAAATATTACATGAATCCTTCTAAATCAACAAACTATAATGTAAAAGCTTTCAGTGATATGAAGTTCAGATTAAGTGATATTTTTCCTTTGTTATGCATATTGTATTTTACAAAAAGAATTTATACTTGCTGAAGAATTAATCTGAACACCTCCTCTAGTACGTAACTAATGTAACTTTTGCCACCAACACTTCCTACGCTCACCTGATACATTAACCCCCAGATATTATACAAGTTGCATGCTAAATAATATGAAGCAATGTGCATGCATAGTACATGCTATTACTTTTAAATGATTAAGAAAGCAGTTTTTAAAAGCTACTTGTTTCTACTTCCTAAAGAAAAGAAAACAAGAGCAGTTATGAAGTAGGTTCCAAGTGCACAATATGAAATGAATTTAATAATAGTTGGAGAATTTATTCCATATACATACCATCCTTCGGTTTGATGCTCTCTAGAACTTCCTGTATTAATAAACGCTCATTCAGTTTAACAGCCATCATGAGAGCTGCAAAATTATATAGCAAAACAATTAAGGAAAACCAGAATTTTACATTTGCAAAAAATTTTGACAGTAACATTGCTTTATTTTCAAATTTGATGTTTGCATATGAAAAAGATAACTTGTTTTGTATAAATAAATAAATAAATGTTTGTTTAATAATGGAATAAAAGCAGGAATGAAATAAATGTGGAAAGAGATGGGTTATTTATTTACCTCTAGCAAAATCTTCCTTCTCCAATGTTCTTCTTAAGGATTCTGGAGTGACTCCAAGCTCCAACTGGAAGGGATCAAAGACCATCCCAACATCTAAGGAATAAATCAGAAGTCCTTCTGTGGTTGCAGCGGCCCAAGCCTGTCCTGTTATGAGAGGGAGCCATTAAATTGCCTAATCCTCAATGTACACATAAGCACATGTAACAAAACTGCAGAATACTACCTGTGGGAGAGAACTGTAAGCAATAGACCCTGACTTCAGGTTTGAATGCTCTGGATGCCATGTCACCTGATCGCACACCTGGAAGCCTCAGTGCCACGTTACCACCCTCCAGTTCCTCTCGTTCTTCAACCAATGCCAGATTCCCAAATTCTGTCATCTTACGCCTGTTGATAAAATCCTGAAAAAACAAAATAACTTTGTTAAGATCATTGTATGATTGAAATGAATTACACACTCTTCTTGGCTTCACTTACTTGTTTATATGTGGTACATGTTTCACAAATGCAGGTAGCTGAGGCTGCAAACATGAAACATGTGCTACATATAAACAAGTAAGTAGAGCCAATAAGAGTGTGTAGTTTGACTCAATCATACAACGATCTTAAAATAACTTTTATTTGCATTGTACTTAGGAAGCTATCGACAATGGAATGGTAATATATATATAATTATAATTCATTAAATATGTTCATACTAACTCCACTTATTTATGCAATATTAGGATATGTTTTGCGGGAAATCACCCCCATCATCAGCTTTTTTTTTTTTTTTTTTTTTTTTGCATGGTGTTTAATGCACGTTTTTACTACTGAGGTACCACAGGCGGTGAACACTGGTGATACAAGAAATGAAATGATAAATTGGGAAAGGATTTTTAAGGAAGGAAATGTTCCAGCCCTAAGTTTAGGGTACCTCCCCAGCATTTGCCAGTTATGGAAAACCTGGAAAATACCTCAGTCAGGGAGGACAGTACTGGCAGGATTTGGACCCCAGACCTTCCGCTCGCGAGTCCATGCCTTAACATCCTCGGTCACCCATGGCAGTATCATCAGCTGTTGTATAAGTAAGAATTAGTGTAGCCAAATGTAATAAATTATAATAGAATATAAAATAGCTTTTGTACAGTTAATATCTTGGTAGTATGATATATAATTTACCCAATATTTCATTTTTCCCAGCACCCAAGTATTGCTCTGCCAAAGAAAGAACACATGGAAGTAAGGTAGTGGACTCCTTCCACATTCAGGTAATATGATGCAAATGGATATTCTTTTCAAATTATAATTACCTCACTGCAAGAGAATGAAAAAGATCTTCTATGTTTATAAAATAATTAATTAATATCATTACACAATATATTGTATGGCAAAAAATAAAATAATCTGTGCAAATGTCCAGATGTAAACTGCCTCAAAATTGCTTTGTTTTCCTTCTAAAAATCTGGAAAATTTTCCTCATATCAATAAACTCTTTCCAACTTTTCTCCTCTACTTGCAGCATTTCTACATTTATTTTGAATGGTGTGCATGTTCTGAAGATTTTTAGTTTATATGATGACACACTGCTTTTGTACCTTGTCCACTTTAGTGCCCCTCTTTACAAAATATCTATCTGTTCATCATTTAGTTCTAAATACACACATATTTTCAGTTGTATTACAATAGGAAGAAATGTTCTACAGTATCATATTTAATTTCAAGAGTTTGAATTGCAGAGGTAGGCCTTAGGTTTTATTATTCATTCTATTTGGCATTAAATTTGTTTCAGATAATGCTTAATGTTTCTATTTCTGTCATTTAGTTCTTCCTAAAGAAAGATAAGAGAAGGATTAGGCAATTTGATTCTGGTTCCTAGTATCAATTTCATTCAGTGCAACAATATTTATTTTTACGCTTCCTAGGAACTAAAAAATTGCTCAGTTGGATAGTTTTCATTTGAGGATTTACTACTGTATTTTTTTTTTTATTCCTTCCTTTCTTCTTTTATTTTCTTGGATCAATGAAATCTTGGTTAGTAATATACTGTCTACTTACACTAAACTCCATTTACTTACATAAAAGAAAGACACGTTTCAGGAGAATCTCTGTTGATATGGAGTCAACAGAATAGAAATCAAGAATTTACAAAATAAAATATGCAGATTGTGAGCAGAGCAAAGCAAAGCAAAGCAAAGCAGAGCAAAGCAAAATTTGCATAAGCAAAACAAAGAGATGTTTGGAAATTTGGAGGAAAGAACATTTTAGGAATATTCGGTTTAAGCAGGTGGATAAATCTGCAGTAGCAGCTCACTTTTGGACCAAAAACCATGAAATAAAACCAGAAATTAAACTGCTGAAACATCTTCACAACCCAATGGAGTTATCCCCTTGGGAAAAAAATTTTATATTAAAAAATAGAGAAAACCTACTGAATTTTGAGTTTCCTCCTATGGATGAACTCAGCAATTTCCTATTTCAACCAACAGAGGCCACCACAGAAACATCCAGGTGTCCAGCCATCATTTCGAGTAACGGCGGTTCGGTGAGCAACTAAAGATGGGAGAGATTCTCTCGAAATGAGTCTTTCTTTTATGTATGTAAATGGAGTATAGTGTAAAAAAATGAATACCTAAGTTTAGGGTATATTACCACTCCATTGTCAACAGCTTCGTAAGTACAATATTTATAACATTGATGAAGTTCAACACTATTTCTTGATTAACTACTCCATCTTTTATTTTAAAAATTAATCAAAATAAAAAAACTAGTTTCTTTGATTATTTGAATGTGATTTTTTTTGTTTTTAAATTATGGCATCACAGGCAGTAGATGCTGATGATGCATATGTTTTTTTTTTTTTTGATTGATTTATTTATGGACGCTCTTTAACATCTCAGGTCATCAGCGTCCCATTCAACTAAGGGCGCGAAACGGCCAACAAATTTTGCTCACAGGCCTCTCTTTCAGGCTTGAGGTTCTTTTTCGTGCCGCAAATGTACGACATGGGACCCACAGCTTTACTTCCCTTCCGAAGGAAGCCATACTTAGGAATTTTACGCCCGAAAAAATCCATCAGTCCTGGCCGGGTTCGAACCCACGTTTTGGGTTTAGGAGGCAAGTATGGTAACCACTACACCATCGATGCATATGGTGAAATGGCAAATTTGGAAAGGAATCCTTTTTGGGGGGATGGGGGAAAGGAAACCTAACTTTATGGTGTCTCCCTAGCATTTG
Source organism: Metallyticus violacea (assembly GCA_030762175.1). NCBI lineage: Eukaryota > Metazoa > Arthropoda > Insecta > Mantodea > Metallyticidae > Metallyticus > Metallyticus violacea. Next base: position 122,162,139 of record CM060845.1, on the reverse strand, counting down.
CTATTGATGAGAATGGACAAAAACCTGGAAAACAGCCAGGGAGGACTGATCTAGCAGGATTCAAACCACAAATCTCCGATTCATGAGTGTTTGGTTTTAAAATAACATCATGTTTTTGACAATGTGTAATTTTCCAAAATTCCACATAGGTTTAAATGCAATTGATATACTTTCAACACCTAGTTATTGAGTAACATTAATTCAGAAAAAAAAAAAATTGTAGAAGTTCCAAATACTGGAAAAGCAGTATGTTTCAAGTTTACATAACCAATAAAGTTTATGGTTCCTAAAATGACAATCCGAAACACCAACGCATAAAACTATCAGCGCCACCAATGAATCTTTCATTAGCAATCAAAAATAATTTTAAATTTGAGCTTAACTGCATCTTACTGAGCTTTGTCTCCCTCCAAATAATCTCTTTCTCTATTGATACACTCTCCCAATGCCATTTAAGTTTCTGAAAGCAGACCTGGTAAACCTTTCTCGATATTACATATAGTTTTGCCTGCAAATTTTGTTTTACCTCCTATACTAAGTTGAATCTTCATACTTTCATTATGGATTTCAACTTTGGAAATAAAACACAGTCTCTAGATGCAAAGTCAGCAGAGTGTGGAGGGTTGAGAAGAACAGTCATCTTGATTAAATTCACCATTAACAATATAATAAAATTTCACCATATAATTCTAAAATAAACTTATATCATCATTCATTGAAGAACTTTCGAAAAATAAAAAACATTTTTAAAAAATTCTGTTCGAACTCATACAATAAAGCTTGTTAAATGTAAATTGTAATTAATCTGTAATCTAACACACTCTTATGCTTCACTTACTTTTGAATATGGTGGGACCAGTTTCGAAGAGACACCCTCTCCATCTTCACCAACTTGACGACTGGTATGAGAAACTAACATCTATGAGGACCTGTGGCTCAGTCCTGGTGGTGTTTTTTTCTTTATAAACTGGAAATTGGTATTACATTGTCCTAGTGTCAAAATTTTGGTCCCATCATATTTAAAAGTAGTAGAAGCATAAGAGTGTGTTAGATGATAGATTAATTATAATTTACATTAAATCAACATACTGATTATTATGCAAAAGTCACAAACAAGCAATGATAAATGCACTATTGAAATATGTTGCAGGATCCATGGATTGTGTCTCCATAGTCCAGGCCTCTTCCTTCTCACATTTTTGCAAATAGCAATTTATAGTTTGACCTTCTGGCAAAAATTCTTGATGAATAGTGCAGTGAATGTTGAAGAAAACAATCAACAATACTTTGAAATGTTGCAATGCTATTGTCTTTCTGTTCTTATATTAATAGCCAAAGGACAAACCATGCTACAAAACGATGCAGGATTTCTGTCAGGATTTCATGACATAATACCAAAGAAATGTTGCATTTTTCTGCAATTTCTTGAACATGTAAGCATTAATTCTGGCTGCATAAGCATCCTCAGTTGATGTTGATGGGCATCTGAAATATGGGTCATCAACTATGGACTGCCATCGGTGGCAGAGGTCGTTAAGACACGGACTTGTGAGCAGAAGGTCTGGGGTTCGAATCGCACCAGGACCGTCCTCCCTGACTGAGGTTTTTCCAGGTTTTCCTCAGTCCCCATTAATGGCAAATGCCAGGAAGGTACTCTAAACTTAGGCCTTGAACGTTTCCTTTAAAAACAACACAAAAAAACACCTTTCCCAATATATCATCTCATCTCATGTATCATCAGTGTTCACCGCCAGTGGTGCCTCAGTAGTAAAAACAGGCATTTAACACCATTAAAAAAAAACAACAACAACAAAAGAAAAAAACCAACTATGGTCTTCCAACCCCTTTTGAACTGCATATAACATTCATAGCACTGAGTACGACTTAAACCATTATCTCCATAAGCCTCTTTTTATCATCTCATGACTCTTGGTAAAGGATTTATGAAATCATGCAAAATATATAAGAAATTCCAAAGTTTGAGCATTAAAAATTCAGTTGACCTAGTCAAAAAACTTGAAAATAGCAGAATTACGGCTGGAGATATAATGGTTTCATTTAATGTAAAAGTCTTATACCCGAGCATACCTATAGAGAAACTTATGATTATACTGAAGAAATGGTTAGCATCAATAAATTTAAAAACAGAAGAAATAGAAGACTTATTAAAATTTACTAATATTTGCATTAAACAAAATTACTTCAGCTTCAACAAAAAATATTATAAACAAGTTTCAGGCCTAGCTATGGGAAACCCTTTGTCACCTTTTCTAGCAGAGTTATTCATGAGCTCATTTAAAATACACATCACAAAAGCCTTCCCTTTAATTTTCAAGTCATGGTAGGTATGTGGATGATATTTTTGCAATAATACCAAAGAAACACTCAATAGATGCCCTGAAATTTCTTAATTTGCAACATGAATCCATATAATTTACTATAGAGGAAGAAAGAAATGGGTGGCTACCATTTCTAGATTTAAAAATTATAAGAAATGGAGATTGTTTGAATTTTAGAATTTACAGAAAAGAAACACACACAGAAAACTACATAAAAAATGGGAGATATAACCCCATTCCACATAAATATGCAGTGTTTCACAGTTTGACACACAGATTGATGAATATTCCACTCACAGAAGCAGAGTACAAAATAGAATACAAACAAATAATAAAGACAGCTATAATCAATGATTTCAACAACGACAGTGATAAAAATTATCAATAAATCTAAAAAACAAAAAGGGATAAGGGAAGTTTCCACACTGTAAAACACAAAAGAAGAATGCAAATTCAAAAGTTTTACCTACCATCCAATTTACCACAAGTTCAAGACAATCTTCAAAGAACATGGGATTATGTTAACTCCAAAGAACAGATACAACATCAAGAATTTATTAGGTTGCACAGTAAAAGACTCCATACCAACAGAACAGAAATTAGGAATTTACGAAATAAAATATGCAGATTGTGAGCAGAGCTACATAGGTAAAACAAAAAGAAATTTGGAAATTCTTGGGAAAGAACATTTTAGGAATATTCGGTTTAAACAGGTGGATAGATCAGAAGTAGCAGCTCACTTTTGGACCAAAAACCATGAAATAAAACCAGGAATTAAACTGCTGAAACATTTTCACAACCCAATGGAGTTATTCACTTGGAAAAAAATTTTCAAATAAAAAAATAGAGAAAACCTAATGAATTTCAAGTTTCCTCCTATGGATGAACTCAGCAACCTTCCTACTTCAACCAACAGAGGCCACCACGGGAATTCCGTTTGTCCAGCCATCATTTCGAGTAATGGCAATTCAGTGAGCAAATGAAGATGGGAGAGATTCTCCCGAAACGCATCTTACTTTTGTGTAAGTGAATGGAGTTTAGTGTAAAAAATGAATACCTAAATTTAGGTTATATTGCAACTCCATCGTCAATAGCTTCGTAAGTACAATATCTCTGAACAGTGTTGAAGTTTTTGCATATTCCTTATATATATCTTGGATATGAAACCTGAGAATGACAAAGTATCTGTATGCTATCAATTGAATGGTTCCAAATTGTTATTAACACAGTAATGCAGAATTTCTTTTGCTATAATGCACCCAAATATGTAGGCATATTGCTCTCATAATTTATGAATATGCTGTAAAAAGCAAAACATATGACATCTGATAACAAAGGGCTTTTATTGATTCAAAAATAAACTGTACAATAATTTTTCATATAGTGCAATAATAGCTGATAAATATGCGAAGAAAACAGGGTTCTTCTTACTCTCCAGTTTATCAATTAAAGCTCATAGGCTAACAAATTTTTAAATGTATTAAATAAAAAAAATATGATTAACATTTTCTGTGATTAACTGTATCTTTACAGTAAGGAATGATATTTCAATGAAACTATGCAAATAAAATATTGTTTTGCAACGTACTTACAAAACTATAGAAAACTTTATGATATATCCACAAAATAAAAACTTAAATATGGCTGTAAGGAAGGTAAATAGTGTAAGCTGCTGAAAGTTTATACTCCATTTTGCCTTTTCTTGGTGATATAAAAAAAGCATAAATTTTCTCATATTATAATCTGTGGCATCTACACAAATTCCTGTTCAACTGTGCAGCAGTATTGCCATCTACCCAGAGAAGGGGGAAAAAAGGGGGGGGGGATATCCAGGCATTATAGAATAAGGTTATATAATTTTATATGATGGTTATGGGTGTGTGTGTGTGTGCACGCGCACACACATATAGTAAATGCCAGAGAACATGGAAAAATTAGGCATTAATAAGCAGAGATGGCTTTATTCACATAAACAAATATTACCTGTGAAACACTAGCCAGAAAACCAGCACATACTCACAAAGCAAGGGGCAAGGTTCACCAAGCTGGAGCAGCTACAGAAGTCTTGGACATGCAGCATCTCCCAAACTAGTATGTGTCAAGTGCACACAACACCTACTACACAGTATGAACAACCAAACAAGCCAATTGAAGTCAGAGGAGTGACGGATGAAAAGGGATCCCAGGGTGGGAGAGATGAAGAGAAAAAGGGCCACTCTGAGGGCAACAAAAAAAGAAGACATGAAAGAGGGAGAGAATGAGACTATGAGAGAGGCACCCACACAATGAGAAGAAAGATCCCATCTACTCAGATGCAGATGCAACATGACAAGGAGATAGTAACAAAGAGGTTACATTCTAAATTCTCCTTTGAACTTCAAGGCACTTTGATGAAGTTATTTTATTGTATAATGCCAAAGGCCCATGATACAAGGATGTGATTTGTCATGGTTATTTCCCTTGAGAGGTTAACAATCATATTATCCACGCTCTAAATCCCTCTTGGAATCTGTCCTGAATATGAACTTCTCAGGTAGGACAGCTAGTGGACATGATATGACAAACATTATGTGTATTATTTCAATGTCTTTATTAAAAATACATTTGAAAGAGGTCTATACCACTGTTCTTGATCAATAACTACTATAGAGATAGTACACTTGTGCTAATTTCTTGATTATTTCACAAAATATACAAAAATTAATGGATATTAAAGTTCTTTATTTCTTTAGCACAGAGGTTGCAAGCAATGAGTCAAATTATACTATGCCCACAAAGTATAGCAGCAAAGATTGAGTATCATACGTTATGTATGACTCTGGAACACTGTCCACCACAAAGAAATGAAGTGATGTAGGTTGCAAACCTCTAGTTTGACTCAGCATTCGCAACCCCTGCTTTAAATAAATATATTGGTAACTGGTATTTCAGTATTATATTCGATTATTCTAAATACTTACATCAACTGCATCAAAAGAACGATTCTGTGTTATTTCAAATTTCTTCAACAGCACAGCTTCTTTAACATTATATATGCACACATTTTTCGACTGTCCACCAGCTAGGATGCAAGCACCATCTGCAGTATAGCAGAGACTTGTAAATGCTCTGAAACCAAAACAAAAAGCTAAGCTCTTTACCTGCCTTTCTTGCTTTCCAATGTGTAATTTGATGGAGAAAGACAATTTGGCTTTTTTTATTTTTAGGGTTCAGATATTTATGAAACTGTCAGTATTTTTTTTTCCTCCATACATATTTTCACACCTAGTTTTTTTTTAGTGCCAATGTGATGTTTCTATGTAAATTAAGCATTTTTTATTGGACACACACACACACATATATATACAAGATTCAATGTCACATTTTGGCATTTTGTGATGAAAAATCACATTCAGATTAATTATGCCACCACCCTCCTCCAATCCCAAATGGCAGCTATTAAGTCTAGCTCATTAAACTGGACAATTTTTCATATTATTTTGCAACTCAATGCAAAGCCACTGAACTTATGGGAGTGCTGCAATTTATAACTTCTTGGAATCATAAAAACCAATAATGGATTGGAACATATTTATAATCCTCTCCTTGATTCTTATCTGTAAATTTTAATTATTCACTACAAACAAAAGGTTAACATGTGGTGGAACAATGGTGCATCATTAAGAAATAAAAACATTTACATATATTCTTGGAAAGATTTAGTAGATTTGCTTTCCAAGCATTGTATTTATCTGTTTTCACATTCCTTTACTTAAATGTTTGCATTCATTTTGCATTTAAACTGAAAATTTTTTAAAAACTCTGTAGGTGCACTCCAGAAACCGTTGGTTTGTAAAATAAATAATTAACTGTCTATCAAATATGAGTGCAATAGCCTACCAGTACTTTACATGACAAAAGCAATGCCATCTTGCAGCATAAATCAGAGTTTGGCAAAAAAATTGTATTAAGGGTAACTTTTTGCTTTATGTACATGAGGAGAAAGTTTGGCTGAAAATCATTCCATTTGAAATGCACAATTAATACAGCAAAAGATGTGGGCAATACAAATTGGCAGAAAATCAAGAACGATAGATAACTGCTAATCTTTATGAAAATGGTCAGGCATCACTGATCAAAATAAAACTCAAAGCTCTCAAATGAACTGCACTAAGGATGGTAAGTAAATACTGACATTCTGTTAAGTAATGTGATCTTACTTATGAAATTGTGAATATATGTGAATTAATTGCTCTATCATGCAAGATGTGACAATGGTACTGATTCAGAACACCAACAGGTGGTCAAGATTGTTAAGGTCAGGATTCGTAAACTGGAGGTATGGAGTTTGATTCCCACAGGGATCATCCTTCCTGACTGAGGGTTTTTCCACATTTTTAAATGGCAAACGTCAGTGAGGAGGAGGAGGAGGAGGACGAGGTCGAGGACGACGATGATAGAGATTAAACCACAAAAATTAATGGTATATTATTAATTAAATGAAATATATGACCACTGATAAATAAAGCTATACTGTGTTGGTATTTTTAATTTAAAGTTCTTTGATTTTCAATATCTATGAAATTCAATTTAAATTTTATTGTAGTAAAAGCAGCAATGCAAATGTTTTCTGAATGTCATTATTAGACACCGGATTTGTATGCAAATGCATATTTAGTTTGTTTTTTCTTTTGATGTGGAATTAAGCTTAACAGTATGTGTAAAGTTTTATAGTACATATAATTGCATATTTCGGATGTTGTATATTTCATCACTTTTCCATGCAGAGCATAAAATACAGTATTTTTAAATTTTAAAATGAATACTTAAACACATTAGTTACAAAATAATAAAGTCCTCAATATGGAAATATGCATAAGGAGCCTTTCCAGTGTAGTTGCAACAAAATCACATGATATTATTGGGGAATTCCTCATTCCCATATTTATATTGCATCACTATGCAACTCAAACCTGGCCTGCTGATTTGATGCTGTTCAGTGTTCATGAGTTTAAGATCATTTTATAATGCCAAAAGAAAAATCATGTAAAAGTTTGTTTTTAAAACAATGGTTTAAAGAATATGGCGATTCAGATTTCACTATAGACAACTAAGTTATTTACTGTGTCCTGTGCAATAAACAAATTTTAGTAGATAAAATTTTTCAGTTAACTCAGCGCATATCTACCAACCAGCACATTGCAAACAAACAGAGAAAAAAAGACATCCATATAAATATTACTGACACAAGTTCCTTCAACTTCATGAAAGAATGAATTTTGCAGTGATTTGTTTGAAGCTCTTGTAGCCATATACATATTGTGGAATTCACTCAGTACATACATTCCGCAGTTTCTTGGAAAAATACTGTTATAATAACTCCATTCCTCAGGAACCTACCCAGAAAAAAAATTATTTAGACAGCTGTTATGGTGCAGCAATTTTATAAATTTGGGACCATTTAAAGGAATCTCTTGCATATGGAGTAGTAGATGAAATTATAGATGCCTATGGTCATCATGTGGCAAATTTTCTTGTAGGGAAACTATGTGAGGATGAGTCAGAAAAAATGTACTTGATTGCTTGTAGTGTTTTAGAAAAAACAAATCATTCTACTATTGCTGGCTTTGTGTATGACAATCTGAAAATAGTTTGGCCAGAAATTTAGTGTTCTGTTTTCAGATGCTGCAACTTATATGTTAAAAGCTGCTTCAGCATTAAAATTATTTTTTCCCTCCAACACACTCATGTTACGTGTATTGTGCATGCACTTCATAGATAGCGGAAGTCATAAGGAAAAGTTTTCCTGACTTGAACAGTTTAATATCCAATACCAAGAAGATATTTGTTAAAGCCCCATCCAGAGTTGATGCTTACAAAGAAAATGTTTCAGACCTCCCATTATTCCCAGAGCCAATACTTAACCATTGGGGTACATGGATTGAAGCCGCTCTCTTCTACTTAGATAACTTCGATGCTGTTTAAGAGTTCTTCGGTATGCTGAATCCAACAGATGCTTTGCCAATTCAACATTCTCAGAATATTTTTAAGTAAATATTTGCAAAGGGACTTGACTATAACCATTTCAAAGTTAAGGTTGAGGTCACAAAAAATCTGGTTTGTCTTTACATGAACCTATAACAATTCTCAATGAAGTTCAGAGTAAACTTGAGAGTGCTTCTTTAAAGTATGCAGGAAAATTAAGTGATAAATTCTGCACTGTTTTAGAAAGAAATCCTTTTAAAGTTTTGTGTTCTGTGGATAAATATCTTCAAGGTAACATATAGTGCTTCCTGAAGAAATTTCCCCAGAGTTAGTATGTGCTTTTAAATTTTGCCCAATAACATCTGTAAACATGGAAAGATCCTTCTCAGTATGCAAGCTTGTGTAACTGATGTCATAAACTTGCACCTAAGCATCTGGAGAAAATGATAATTGTATACGCAAATCAAATTACAATGACCAGAATGACATCTAAGGAAGAATGTACATTGTAAGTACCAAAAAGTATAAGCTTAAAGTTAATAATTTTCGTATATATTTTCAAGATTATAAATCTTAATTTGAAGATATTGACAGCATAAATGCATATTTTAGATCATTTGTATTACATATAAATCTGATGTCTAGTTTTTTTTATTTTATTTATTTTTTTTTTTATTTAAGGACGCTCTTTAACATCTCAGGTCATCAGCGCCCCATTCAATTCAGGGCGTAAAACGGCCGACAAATTTTGCTCAGAGGCCTCTTCTTTCAGGCTTGAGGCTCTTTTTTCGTGCCGTAAATGTATGACATGGGACCCACGGCTTTACTTCCCTTCTGAAGGAAGCCATACTTACGATTTTTACGCCCGAAAAAATCCATTGATCCTATGAAAATATTAAAACAAATTGGATTGGAAACATCACCTTGAGGAAGGCCTACTTTAGTCGTATGCCATTTAGAGAGGACATTCCATTTTACAGCAATGTACCTTAGTGATAATAGGTCCATGAACCATCTGAACATGTTTTCTCTTATCCCAGTATTACTCATCTTACAAATAAGCTTTTCTCTCCATAATTTGTCAAAGGTGTTTTTGAAGTCAACAAAGAGAGTAAGCATTGTTTCTTTTTTGTTGAAGGCATTTTGAATATACTGTATAAATGTAAAACCAGATTGATTGTTAAATAGTGTTTTCTGAAACCTGCTTGTGGGTGTGAAATATTTTGAGATTACAGATAGTAAACTAATCTTGCAGTGACCATGCTCATGGTAAGAGAAATAGTTTTAAGTTATAATTACTCAATCAAAGAGATTAAAATTACAATAAAAGCAAACTGGCAGTGTGAATGGGATGAATGTGAAGTGGGAAGAAGAACGTATAATAGCTTTAACAACATCAATGCGAGATTAAAATTAAAACACATAAATCCTACATTAGGTTTAATACATTATCTAACTGGTCATGGACTATATAAAATTTAGTGGGACAAAATAAATCATCTGATATTTGTTACTATTGCAATGTGCAAGGGACACCAGAACATGTCCTTTTTTTGAGTGTGTACATTATTTTCAAGAGGCCAAGAATGAAAGGGAAATTTTAGATGGATTACAAAGATTATTATAAGAGATGAACATTTATACAAGCATTTGAAGTAACTGGTTCAAAAAATTAGTACAATTGCATGGGAAGAAAGAAAAGTTGGAACAAGAAGAGATATCAACAGTTGCAATACAAAATGAGGAAGGGATTAGAAGATCAGCAAGATTACAATTATTAAATTCTGTAAATACAGTGCCAAGCTGTGAGGAAGAAGAGAATGAAAGAAATGGTGAAGATGATAAGGAGAGAGAAGTAAAGTAAGAGCTGGTGATAATTTATTAGTATTAATATTTATTTCTCATGCATCAACATATAAAATTTTATAACAAAATGAACCCCCTCATAAAATATATATTAATTTTAAATATAACAACAAATATAGCAGTTAGTGCCTTCACTAACTCCAATCAAATTTATTCCAATTTGATTGGCTCAGCTCCCCAGTCCCCGGTTCATCAGCAGCTACCTACTGGAACATCCAGGGGACAAGACTCTGATTAAAAAAAAACATACATTCAATAAATTAAGAAAAATATTCAAGCTCTACAACAGGGTCTTAACTACCCAGCACAAAGTTAAGTTATTAAAACAATACAAAAAGATACAATTGAAACAATAGATAGGTAAGGAATATACTGCAAAGAATGCACCAAGTTTATATTGATATTGACCAGATAAAACAAAATTTAGGCATAAGGAGAAAAGAACACATCAGAAACATTAGATAAGATACAGAAGTTAAATTATTAAAAAAACAAGAAACCACACATAGCTACGAATTTTTATAATTTTTATAATAAAAAACAAACATGCAATGAATTTTGAAATCCTACCTGAGAATGATACGTAATCAGGAAGTTCATCATACACCAGAAGGTCAATGAAGTTCCAGTGTTATAAAACCAAATATAATAATTTAAAATAACTGCACTGTTTTCCTAAATAACTAATTGGTATTTTTTTAATTTTACTGAGGATTGCAGATCCTCATGTACTAATATCAGAAATTTCAATGGCCAGTGTTGATTTAGCCTCCTCAAGCTTTTTTTTGCACTTTCTTTGAATCAGAGTTCTAGTACATGTCAAAAACCCCCTACAGAAACTAAGGTTAATTTTAAGTTTGGAGGCTAACATGATTTGAATTAAGCAAGAATTATCCATGTAAAAACAGTAAACTATAATCAGAATGAATGCTTCAGAATCAATAGTATTAAGAAATTAACTTATAAGGGCAGAAACAGATTGTGTCAGCAAATCTGAGGATATGCTCCTTTGTAGTTATCGTATACAACCTAACATAATGTCTTTCTGATACATGCTAAGAAAACCTGTCAGCCTCTTTATGAAGAACAGTTGCAGTTAGTCTGAAAGTCCACATTCACCTTTTCTCTTTATGACTGATATCTATGGACATGTAAGAAGTTTTTGTTGTACACAAACCAGCCTCATGCTACAAGCTATAGTAAACACATATTAATTAGCAATAGTCATACTTACTTTCCCTGGGCATTCTTTTTGGCAGTAATAAGATCTGTGTCAGCACGTCCACTGCCTAAGTCATTACGTCCCTCTATACTTCCAACTTGAACAGAAGTTTCACAGTTGAAGAAAGAAATTTGTCCATCTAGGGTTGCTACTGCAACTTCTTTACCGTCTGGCTTATATGTCACACACAGACCTGCAATATAACTTATTCCCATTTGTAACTGATTCTATATACATCCATTTTCATAAAAAATAAAAACTAATAAGAATAAAAATATTAATAGTTTGAAACAACTTAATGCACTATACTTTTTACAATATACATGCATTGGGGTGAGGCATCTAAAGATTTGAATGAAAAATGTAAAATTGGATAACATAATCAACAATGAAACAAATATAATGTCTAGATGTAAACAATAGCATGATATTTCAAAAACCACATGGCCACCTTATGTGTGTTATGCTATGCATATAGTCCTTTACTACATAATCATAAAGATAATAGTTAAGACCATATATATTTAGGAATAAAATTCTTACATTATATTTATTTTTAATTTAGGGAAATAAATCTAGCGGCTCCCCTAGATTTATCTGAATCATTTCTGTGTATTTTTCTTTATAGCAAATGGAATAAGAAAATACAAATTAATTAATTCCTTACAAAATACAAAATCAACGAAAAAATGTAGGTATGTAATCTGCTTACTAAGGTCATTTTGTCATGGTCATACAAGTCTGCATTTTCAATTGTAAAAAATATACTTAAGATGATACAAAACATGTGCAAATTATTAGATATTTTGTATTTTTCATAGTTCTTTGAGTGAAACAGTTTTATGTTGGCAAGAGACATTAATTATAGTTCTTTATTCTGTATGTTTAATTATTTGATACTTCTATTATCTCATCTGGTTTATTACTGATAAAATATAGAGGTAATTACAATATTTTTGCAGTGTATCTTTGTTTCTTTATATTTTATCTCAGATTTTAAAGAAATAGGAGATTCCTCTTTAGGCTCCCAACTTGCTTTTACTTGACAAGCAATGTTTGCAGAAAATGGAGGTTCTGACATTCATCCCTTGTGCTGGGTAAAAACAGGGATGGCAGGTTTGTTAGGAATGAGGAGGGGGAAGAGCTAATCATTACTGCTGTTAGTAGACTTTAGTATAGGCAAGAGAGTGAATGGTAAAAAGGTAACACCAAGAAAGAGAGCCCAAATTCAGAATCTTTTGAAGTAACTAAAGCTGATGAATGAAGAAAAATAAAGTAGTAAGAAATTTTGGTTATTTAGGGGTAAGATGAATGAAAGTTGGAATGAGCAGAAAAAAATTATAGCAAAAGGGAAAGCAACTACTAAGCATAAAGAGTCCGTTTTAAGAAAAATGCAATAAATAAGAGTTAACTGGCTTGAAAGAGTTAATACGGCTACAGTAGAGAATAAAAGGTTATATTAGTAAAATTTGGGGTGTGGATGAAACCTGGAAAGGTGCTCATAAAATCAACAGAACCTTCTGTAAATTTGTTTTAGGTTCACCTATAGCATTACCAAATAGTGCAATACAGAACTGGGTAAATATTCCACTAAAATTAGAATTACTGAAAGATTTATGAAATAGTTATATAGAATTGCTATATTGGAAGAGAATAACATTAGAGTTCTGTCACACTGTATCAGGAAGTAAAAAACTTTATGGTGAAGGGAAAATTATAGAACTTTGTGGCAGATCAGGTTGGGAAGGATATGCCTGGGGTAAAACTGGAGCTATAAATTTAAAAGGTTTAAGGTATGACAAAAATGTACAAGTGCCCAATGTGTGGAGAGTCAAACATGAACTTCCATTGTATACTATTACAATTAAACGAGAGTATGGAAACAAAGTATGGCAAGTATGGCAACAAAAATGGAAATGACTTGGATAGGAAAAATACTAATGAAAAAGATCTTGATTGATAATTCAGAAAAAAATATAAAATTAGTGATAGACTTTTTGGGCAAAGCCGCGGAGAACTGTTAAGAAGGAAGAATTTAGAAGAGAAAGAATTTTATAAGATTAGTAATGTAAATAATTAAATAATGAAGATAGGATTGTAGTGTGATATTATGATGGTCACCTATGACCAATAACTTGGAGTTACGTGTTTTAGGACTAGGATAAGAAAGGCAAGCAAATCTATAAAGAACTTTGGTGGGAATATTTAGAGTAAAGATTAAAAACCCATGTTACACTAATAACACTTACCGAAGCATTCTTAACGAAGTATAACACTGATCCAGGCGAACACCAATGCTTTGGAAAATCTAAATTGTACTCAGAGAAACAACTGTCACCATTTTTAATTAATATCTTGGGGATTTATACTACATTAATGTGTTCAGTTTTTAACACTAACTCCACTTACTTTTTTAAAACTTTGGACTAGTTTCCGGAGAGGTTCCTCCCATCATCGGCTGTTGTTGACTGAATGCCGTTGTTCGAAACGGGGGATGGATGCCCATTTGTTCCTGTGGTGGTATCTTGTGATTCTAGTAGAAACTTGCTGAGTTCATCCAGCGGCGGAAAATCAAAATTCATTAAGTTCTTATTTTTTAAAATGAAAATTCTCTCCCATGTGGATAGTTCTAATGGGTTGTGAAGTTGTTTCAGTAATTTAATTTCTGGTTTTATTTCATGATTTTTGTTCCAAAAATGAGCTGCTATTGCTGACTTGTCTATCCGTTTCAAACTAATGTTCCTAAAATGTTCTTTTCTTTGAATTTCTAAATTTCTTTTCGTTTTTCCAATGTAGCTCTGTTCACAATCTGCACATTTAATCTCATATATTCCTGATTTTTACTCTGTAGGGATGATATCTTTCATTGTGCAATGTACTAAATTTTTTATATTATATTTGTTCTTTGGGGCTAACATAATTCCATGTTCTTTGAATATCTTCTTAAATTTGTTGTGGTAAGTTGGGTCGTATGTGAAACTTTTGAATTTATAACTGTCTTCGGTGTTCTTAAGTGTGGAAACTTCCTTAATCAATTTTTGTCTTTTAGCTTTATTGATGATTTTTGTTACCGAGTCTGTGTTGAAACCATTGGTTATAGCCATCTTCATTATATGTTGATGTTCCATTTTGTACTCGATTTCAGTCAATGGGATGTTGATTAGTCTGTGTGCTAAACTGAGAAACACTGCATATTTATGTGGGATGGGTTTCTACTAGAACCACAAGATACCATCACATGAGCAAATGGGCGTCCATCCCCCGTTTCGAACAATGGCATTCAGTCAACAACAGCCGATGATGGGAGGAACCTCTCCCGAAACTAGTCCAAAGTTTTAAAAAAGTAAGTGGAGTTAGTGTTAAAAACTGAACACATTAATGTAGTATATATTACCACTCCATTGTCTACAGCTTCGTAAGTACAATTTGTACTTAATCTTGAGGATTGATAAACCCAAGACAGATATAGCTCCACAAATTCTGAAAGCGGCAGCACTCTTTTGATCGATAGCTACATTATACCCTGCACCAGAATGGCTACATGTTTATACAGATGGCCAGGTGCAGAATTTTTCTCATCCTTTGGCAAGGGAGCCTTCCAGGGAGAAGTTCTGCAAACCATTGATACAGGAGATGAAGCTATGCCTCTACTATGATCCCTTGTCCAAAAGAGAATCAATGCAGTGGCATAAACCTGGCGAAGCACCATCTCTAAAGGACAAGGTCACTCAGTCAAGCAAAAAGAACATGGCCACAATCTTTTGGGACTGTGAATCATCTCGGCCGATACTCCTGAGGTGCATGCTGCCAAAGTTCTCCAATGGGAAGAATGAGAACTAATTTTGATGGAAAAGTAGCAATCATAAGTAAAGAGGCCAATACACTGCTTTCCCTGAATATCAAATGAAAGGTAGTCTTCCTGTCTGATTTCACCTCTGTACTTCAAGTATTGTGCTCCCCAGAGCTGTAGCAAGATGATTTAGTAATTAAAGATAGAGAGACTACTGAGACTGCAAGCATTAACTGAGATGCACTTAAATAATAAATGTATTGGTCAAGAATTTTAGTAGCTACAGCTGTTTATTGCAGTGCAGATGGGTGTATGTAGGAAAAATGGCAAATATCAAACACTGTGAAGTTATTAAGCACTTGTATAGAAGGGCATGAATGCAAATGAAATTCATAGAGATATGACAAACACTCTAGGACACACTATTACATTATTTTCAACCATTTCCAAGTGAACCACTGAGTTTAAATGTGGTCCTGAAAGCTTGGAAGATGACCCATGCAGCAGACCATCAAAATTCATTACGACATCAGAAATTGGCAATAAGGTCACAATGTGGTTCTGGAGGACTACCAATTAAAGATGTACAAAATTACATTTCAGGGAAAGCATTTTCCACATTTTTAGGGAAGAATTGCGCATTAAAAAATTTCCGGAAAAATGGATGGCGCAACTGCTGACTCAGGATCAAAAGTGAATAAAGTGCAAATCTCTCAGCAAAGTTCGGCACGCTTTCAGAGAAATCCTGCCAACTTGATGCATCAGTTATGAAACATAGGTGCATCACTACACCACAGTCTAAACAATGGAAGCATCACAATTCTCCAATGCCGCAGAAGGAAATTATGTCATTGGTTTTCTGGGTTGCCAAGGGTGCACTGCTAATTGATCATCTCCCCACTGGCGCATATTATGCTAACCTTTTGGAACTATTGAAAGGAGAAACAGTTGAGTCCATCAAAGAAGAAAGTCATTTTGCAAGACAATGCTCCCCCTCCCACATGTGTGGTTGCAATGAATTTGGGTACAATTTGCTGCCACATCTGCCTTATTCCCCTGACTTGGTTCCACCAGACTTCTATTTGTTAACTAAGCTGAGAAAATCCTTAATGGAAAGAAGTTTTCATCTGATGAAGAGCTTAAATCATCAGCTATGGGGGTACTTTGGGCCTGGAGGAAGGTGACTTTAGAAATGGGATAAAGGCTTTGGGGCATCGCTGGACAAAATACATTAGTGTCAAGGCAGACTATGTTGAAAAATAAGAGGATCCTCATAGAAACTCTTCAAATTTAGAGAATGTTCAATACAACTCAAATGTGTGCCTCTGGTTGCCCTAGAGATCTAGAATCCACTAATTTGATTCTTTATGGCGAACATGCTCTGTGCATGTACAACAGACTTCTGTTCAGCAAACCACAGACTGTATTAAAACACTTTTTTTATTCTACACACCTTCCAATGCTTACTATAGCTACCTTTTGCTCTCTACTAAATACATAGCACCTTGATATTATTGTATAATTTAGTAGAACTACACACTCTTTAATGCTTCACTTACTTGTCATAATACATAGAACTGGTTTCAAGACCATTTCATTCTCATCATCAGCTAAGCTAAAATTCAACTGTCGGACAATTCATTAAGCTGTGAGAATGTGTATTCTGCTCTGGTGGCGGTGTGATAAATTTGTAGCTTATGTTTTCATCCCCTTCAGTGTCGAAATTCATTAGACTGTCTTTATATTTGTAGATGCAGATTTTACAAAGATAGTCTAATGAACTTCGACACTGCCGGGGATGATAACATAAACTACAAGTTTATCACACTGTCACCAGAGCAGAATATACATTCTCACAGCTTAATGAATTGTCCAACAGTTGAATTTTAGCTTAGCTGATGATGAAAACAAAATGTTATTGAAACCGGTTCTATATATTATGATAAGTAAGTGAAGCATTAAGAGTATGTAGTTAAATTAAATCATACAATAATATCAATTATATGATTGGCCTCATCCCGCAAGTTCCAACTAACATTTTAATTAATGTAGCATCTTGTCTGTCTTTTCATTATTTATTGGTGCACATGCATCCCTCATACCATTGTTACTGTATAAAGTTGGAGAGTTTCTGTGTCTTATAAGATGCAAATCATAATATCTTCCTGTGTTTTAAAAGGTCAGCATTTATTTTTTGATACCTTTAAGTAGAACACAGTGCATTTAATTTAACAGGGTTTTAAATATGTAACTCTACTTACCATCTGCTGTGAGATGAATAGTTTCATGACTTCCTCCAGATTCCATAGCATTCCATAGTTTGAGTGTTTTGTCCCAGCTAACAGAAGCTAGAGTGGTGCTTGCTGGATTTGGGCTGAATGATACACTCATCACAGGGCCTTCATGGCCACTTAGAATCTGCAAAGTTAGCATTTATATTAACACAGTAGTAAACTTATAGAAACCATGTCATTTGCATTTAGATCCAGCCTTTTCACAAAGAGTGGCAGTAAATGAAAAGTATCCTAAACTTATGTATTCACTTTTTTTACACTAAACTCCATTTACTTACATAAAAGTAAGACACATTTCAGGAGAATCTATACCATCTTCAGTTGCTCACCAAACTGCCATTACTCGAAATGATGGCTGAGCACCCATGATCTCTCTACTATTGTCAGCGATCCCCTCTTCTTTCCCCTCCTGAGCACAAAAGGCATCTTTCTCTTCCTCACTGCTTTCCTATTTAGACTCACCATGCCTCCTTCCTCTTCACTGCTAAAACACTAGCTACTTCTCTCTGCAGTGACAATGACAATAACATTTCTCCTGACATCACAATTGCCATCTTTTCCCTGCTGTTCAATTTCTGTCTTCAGGTCTGAATAATGAGAAGTTTGTAATGTGCCTTCACCCATTTTATTTTTGTAATTTTTACTATGCCCTGGATCATCATCTCATCAATACTCACACTGACATGTGTGGCCAAGGTCGTTAAGGTGCAAATCGTGGGCATGAGGTCTGGGGTTCGATTCCTGCCAGGACCACCCCCTAGATTGAGGTTTTTTTTTTTTTCAGGTTTTCCTCAGTACTTATAAATGGCAAATGCCAGGGAGATACCCTAAACTTGGCCTGGAATGCTTCCTTCCTTAAAATAAATAGTCCTTTCCTAATTTGATTTCATCTCATGTATCATCAGTGTCCACCCTCTGTGGGCCTCAGTAGTTTTTTTTTTTTTTGAGTAGTGTTTAACGCCTGTTTTTTACTACAGAGGCACCACAGGCGGTGGACACTGATGATACATGAAATGAAATGATAAATTGGGAAAGGATATTTATTTTAAGGAAGGAAGCGTTCCAGGCCTAAGTTTAGGTACCTCCCCGGCATTTGCCAGTTATGAAGACTGAGGAAAACCGGAAAAAAAACCCAGTCAGGGAGGACGGTCCTGGCGGGATTCCAACCGCAAACCTCCCGCTCATGAGTCCGTGCCTTAACGACCTCGGCCACCTGTGGCGGTGGCCTCAGTAGTAAAAATGGGCATTAAACACTACTAAAAAAAAATCAATACTCACCTAATTGCTGAACTTTGTATCTCCTCTGTTCACCATGGTATTTGCAGTCCCAGTCAATCTCTGCTATAATGTTAACCTGTTTCCTTCCCTTGTGATGTCTCTATATGCCCTTCTTGCCTATTAAAGTTCCATTTTCTCCTTCAATCCAAAGTTGTAGGTTTCTAATACATGCTCGTTTGCCTTTGCCTGTTAATCTTGCTTCCAACAATCTATGAATTAAATATCTTTTCCGATCTACTTAAGTTGGTGTTAAATCCTTTTGATAAATATATTTATGCCCCTTAACAATTTGCTTCTTCTTCTTAAGATTTCTTGTAGTAACTGCAATGTTGAAAACTGTACAATAATTGGTCTTTTTCCTACTTTGTCTTTCTACTCAACATCTCCCAACTTCAAACCAATTTCCAATTTTTCTTTTAAAATTTGTATCATTTCATTCAATAGCCAAATACCTCTTCTCTTTCACTCCTATGAACACTAGGTTGAATCTTCTCCTCTCATCCATTCTTATCATTCTCTCCTTGATTTCATCCACTTCTCTTCTTATTCCTTGCACATCTTTCCTGAAGTCCTCTTTTATTTCTTTTGCTATTTTATTTAGGTTAAACTTTTATATTATTCTATTCCATTCATTTTATTCTTTCCTTCAATCACATTTACAAATATTGCTTCAATCTCAGTTGGACCTGAATTTAGCTAGATTCCTATCATCAACAGCATTAAAATTGCACTTCCTATTATTAAACATTTCATCATGTCTTCTCTCTAGTTTTCTTTTTGATAATTTATTTCTTTCTCATAAATAATCCTATCCTCATTCTGTACACTGCAAGTATTATTCCCATTGTTACTTATACACAATGCAGGAGCTCAATGTAACCACAACCTTCCTCCTTCACTGCTCACTTATTCCTACCAGAAGAGCATTAGATGACAGTGTGGAGCACCAAATAATCTAAATACATAGGATTGATTTTTTTTTTTGATTGATTCATTTATGGATGCTCTTTAACATCTCAGGTCATCAGCATCCCATTTAACTCAGGGCATGAAACAGCCAACAAATTTTGCTCAGAGGCCTCTCTTTCAGGCTTGAGGTTCTTTTTCGTGCTGTAAATGTACAACACGGGACCCATGGCCTTACTTCCCTTCCAAAGGAAGCCATACTTTTAGGATTTTTACGCCCGAAAAAATCCATCGGTCCTGGCCGGGTTCAAACCCGCGATCTTGGGTATAGGAGGCAAGTATGGTAACCACTACACCACCAGGACCAACGAAAAAAATACATAGGGAAGGCCTAATGGTTGCAATGAAGAAGTGTTCTTTTTGCATCACAATTCAAAATCCCTATAGATGAATAAAGCACCTTGTGCAAATGGCACTGAATTCAAAATAATTCATTATTATGCAATTATATTTCAAATTAAATTGTAACTTTCTTAACTGATGATCAAGAAAGATATTAAAAATAAAATATTGTGGGTGATAAACTGCACTAATCTATGGGGAGGTGAGCATAAAGCTTTCAGCTCCCTATAAGTGACATTTAGCTAGAAGTAATTTTTTGACCAATAGATTGCAGCTAAGTTGCTGTAATTATAAAAATTGAGTATCATGCTGTGGTGCAACACTTCACCAAAGAAGGGCCTTCTGCAAATACTACTAAACTGTTATTGATTGATGTTTATTAGGAGTCTTCTCTATTTTCCACCATTAAAAAATATGATAAAGAGGACCACCTATGATGAGATAGCATTAATTATGACTGACCTTTAGATGCAATGAATGAGTAAAATGTTTCCCTGCTGAGGAAAATCTGTTCAGTCATAGGAAGATGAAGTTACAATCTCATTATCATTGTCTTTCACACCATTTGTGAAAAATCTTTCCTGAAGGTAAGTGTTAAGTGGGTGCCTCAAACACTCTCTGTAGTTCAAAAGCAACATTATATCTGTTCTGCAAGTTTTTAGAGCACTGGAATGGTATCAAAGAGCAGTGTCAGAATGAACTATCATAGGGGATGATGGTTCTTATTATGATTCCCTTTTCAAAAAGAAATCTAAGGAGTCATGAAAACAAGACAAAGCTCTGCAATTAAAGCAAGGCCACTAAGAAAGATATGACTACAGTCTTTCAGGGTTGCAGAGAAATTCTCTTTATTGACCTCAAGAAATACCACCATGAATACAAAATATTAATGCTTATTAAAATTTTTTAAAAATTGTGAATTGTGAACACAGTGAAGCTCATGTGAATTGAATTTGTCGTCTTAACACTCTTCATGCTTCACTAACCTTAAAAATATACATATAAATATACATTTTTTAAGGTTAGTGAAGCATGAAGAGTGTTAAGATGACAAATTCAATTCATATTAACGCTTCATTGCTGCACAACACCATAAAGAAGAAGGGCAAGATATGCTTAATTATTCTGTTTACCTGAATCAAAAGCATTCCAATCTATACAGTTACTGTTGCAAAAACTGCAATGAAAGACTATATTGAAAAATAATAATTTCAAAACTTTATGTTAACATTTTTGCCTCATTCCAAGAACTTCCCAAACCACTCTCGTAATAAAAAATGTTATTATTATCATCATCATTATTTTAGGGAGGGGTATGTCCACCATAAGATATGCAGTACTACATTTGAAACACTGTGCAATGCGTGCACACTTTCTCCAAACATTCTATTTTCAATTTTCTTTACTGTAGGAGAGCTGAGTCATAACAATCACATTTACCAATAAAATAGAAATCTGCTAGTTACAGCAAACTATAATAATTATCTAAAGATTGCAGCACTATATCCAAATTTCTACATTCAAATCTCAATGTTCACCAGTTTATAGCAAAAAGCTCAATGTTGTTGGCTAAATGTGTCAAGCAATTGTTATTTCTTTATAAAATAGCTGATTAGTCTAACATGTGTCATAAAAACACAACCAATTTTTTTACCAAATATTCCTCATTTTGCATCACAATGAAATACAATACCTCCAAAAGCCTTCCTATTTTCATTGACCATAAGTAGATCTCAAAAACATCTTGTCCTCCAGCTGCCACAAATTCTCCTGTAGAATCCAATGCTAAACATGCAAACTGTACAGGCCTTGGGGATGTAAAAGTACGGAAATTTCTGTACCTGTAATGTTGCAAACATAGTACAATCTTAATGCATTGTTATTAAAGAGATATAGGACAACAGTTGTTAAAAAACATTGAAAGCTAAGATATCATAAATGTAACAAAAAATGTTAATAAAACTATTATTAAATGAATAAATTGCACTCACAAAGCTGTAGACAATGGAATGGTAATATATCCTGCACTAATACATCCAACATTTTCGCACTAACTCCACTTACATAACATTAGGACATGTTTTGGAAGAATTGATGAATAGCTCCCAACATGCTTTTGTATCTTGGGATCCAACCACCAATTCTTCTGAAACAGATCCCAGTGTTATGTAAGTGAAGTTAGTTCGAACATGTTGAATACATTAGTGTAAAAAAACTATTATTTCTTGTGAAAAGACTGAAAAGTCACATAAGTTTTGTAATTCTTTGCATCTAAGTTCAAATAGAAATATATAATAGAATTTCTCTTTATCCATGGATTTTTAAATCAACTGTAGAATGCACTCTGTCACTGTCATCACATCATATTAACTCTCCAGTTAACTCAAAAGATAAATAAAACATTTCTTAAAAGTCACACAATAGAATATGACAAATTATTGTTATGAAATCACTTAAATTTCACTAATTTTGTTCCAATTACTTGAATATGTTTCAAAGCTGATTGCCTCCATCTTCAGCTTGGCCCACTGGCCGCTTTCCAGTGTGGTATTAAGATGCCGCTCTGTGACACTAACGAACTTATTAATGAGGTAGCTGTTGTTTGGGAGATCAAAGTTAACCATAAATTCTTTGTTTTTGTTTATAAATATATTTTCCCATTCTATGGGTTTTTGATGAGCTTTTAATAGTTTTGGTTCCTTTTGGAATCCGTGTTTTTTTTGCCAAAAATGGTCTGCCACTGCTGATTTTTCTGTGTTTATATTTAACATTTCTCATGTGTTCCTTAAAACGTATGGTAATATTTCTTTTTTTTTGCCTATGTATTTCATGTCATAGTCTTTGCAACCGATTTTGTAAATGCCTGATTGCTTTCCTGGTGGAATTTTGTCTTTTGTGTTGGAGTTTAAGTGGTTTTAAAACTGAATTTATTTACTGGGTCCAAAATGATGTTTGTCTCTCTAAAAATCTTCTGGAATTTTTGGTGTGCCCATGGGTGGAATGTAAATTTTTTATATACATAATCTCCTTTGTAGTCTTTTAGTGTGGTGATGTCCTTTATTTGGTTTTTCTTTCTGAATTTCTATATTTTCTTGTTGACAAGATCTATTGTGTAGTCATTTTTTGTGCTATATCTATGAATTTTTGGTACTCCAATTTGTATTCTGTCTTGCTTATTGGCAAGTTTGTTAATCTGAATGTGAGGCTGTTGATTATGGCTAGTTTATGTTGTTTTGGATTGTGGCTGTCATTTTTTATATAATTATCTGTGTGGGTATCTTTTCTGTATATGCCAAATTCCAGTGAATTGTCATTTTTTACAATTTTTATATCCAAGAAAGGAAGAATCTTGTTGTTTTCTAATTCCATAGTAAATTTAACAGTGCTGTCCTGTAGATTGATTAGTTTTATTGTATCCTCTTTCCATTTTTCATTTACTATTGCAAAAACATCATCCATATAACGGTACCAACATTTATGTGTGTGTGTGTAGGGGGGGGGGGGAGCCAAAACATCATTTGTGTTGTTGTTGATTTATTTATGGACGCTCTTTAACAGTTCAGGTCATCAGCATCCCATTCAACTCAGGGCGTGAAACGGCCAACAAATTTTGCTCAAAGACCTCTCTTTCAGGCTTGAGATTCTTTTTCGTGCCATAAATGTATGACACGGGACCCACGGCTTTACTTCCCTTTGGAAGGAAGCCATACTTTGGATTTTTACACCCCGAAAAAAATCCATTGGTCCTAGCCGGGTTCAAACCCGCGATCTTGGGTTTAGGAGGCAAGTATGGTAACCACTACACCACCAGGACCGATGACACACCAACACATAAGACAAAATTTCACCAGGAAATCAATCAGGCATTTACAAAATTGGTTACAAAGACTGTGACATGAAATACATAGGCAAAACAAAAAGAAATATTACCATACGTTTTAAGGAACACATGAGAAATGTTAAATATAAACACACAGAAAAAAAAAAAAAAACCAACCTACGAATTCCAAAAGGCACCAAAACTATTAAAAGCCCTTCAAAAACCCATAGAATTAACAGTATGGGAAAATATATTTATAAACAAAAACAAAGAATTTTTGGTTAACTTTGACCTCTCAAACAACAGTTACATAATCAATAAGTTCGTTAAAGTCACAGAGCAACATCTTAATACCACACTGGGAAGCGGCCAGTGGGACCAAGCTGAAGATGGAGGCAATTGCTTTTGAAACATGTCCAAGAAAGTGGAACAAAATTAGTGAAATTTGAGTGATTTCGTAACAATAATTTGTCATATTATAATATATTTCACTATGAAAATCCCGGATACAAAACACTATTCACACAGAAATTCAAGTGTTGTGAATTACTTGAGTCTGTCTAGCAGGCATTTAAATGCTATTAGCTTCAAACTTTAAAGCCCTAAAAGAAAGGTTAAAACACTTAATTTGTGAAAACAAATTATGTTGCAATATTCAATGAACTGTTGTTACTAATTAATTAAAAAACACACAAAAAATAAATTTAAATTGTTTGTCATTTTTTCAAGTTAATGCCCTTTTTAAATGTTGATAAGTCAGTATAAGAGCAACATGGGATAACATGAGCAAGAAATCTGGATTTTCAATAGCTAATTCATTAGGGTTTTCAAGAGTTACTGCTATAAAGATCTCTTAAAATAACAAACTTATGACAGTAAGGCATTGAATGATTGTAAGAGTGTTTAGGTCGACATATCTCAAATGATTTTAATCACTGAATGATTGATTTATTGTGTTATTTAGCTTAGTTTAGAAAGGGCTAACCACCTGTGTGACCCAATGTATAATAGGTTCACATCCTGCAGAGCAGTATAACTTTTTTTTTTAATTTTTACTCTATTTTATTTTAGAAGTAAAAAAAAAAAAAAGAGAGAGAGAGAGAGAGTTGGAACTCAAAACCATGACCTGCTTTTGCTCGATGTCATACCAACTGCAACAAAGAGTATGATCAACAATTGGTTGATTGGTATGGTATTATTTCAAATGGGATTTGAATAGTCAGAAACTTATTGGTCTTTTAGAAACTTAATGCCATAACTTTGAACTTTTAAAGGTCAACCATAAATTCCAAATTCCATATCTCAAATTGCCTGTCTCAAGAACGTTCTACAACCTCTGAAATTATTGTAGTATAATTGATTAATACCTATATATAATATTGATTGCATTATTAAGAAACCAAATAAGTTAGTACTCACACTACGATAGTCCGTTGTGCTTATGATAGCAGCAAGGGCAAGCAGAGTGAGTGTGCAAAAAGTAGCAATAACAAAGAAATTAAATGAACAAAGAAAATTCATGACCAAATTACTGAACTAACAAATGAACGAGGGAGAGTGAGAAGAAAAGGAAGGAAGGACCATTAATTTTACCCCTTCACTCCAAGACTAAGGGAAAATGAAGGCTGTTACCAGCTAAATTTATCACTTATTTACCACTGTCCCTAATGACTCCCAAAACATTCACTTCAAAATCCACAACACTTTGTACATTCATCAATTTTGCCTTCTCCCCAAAAGCCATTTAAAATTACCAAACCACTGAATTCAAGAAAGTAAAAATGTTGTACCTTCTTCAGTAATTTCTTTTCCTTACTCCTCCTTATAACACTTTCCTTGTCTTGCTCTATGGCTAAATTATCTAATATACGAAGGTTGGAACTTAAATAGTGGCAACACTGCTGTGGAGATGCTATGCAACGGAATCTAATATTGTCCCTGATAGCACATGTTGTTTACATACCTATCTTTTCTCAGAGCAAATGGACTCTCCCTTCCCACATCACCTGCGTGCGCACCATCGAGAGAAGCACAGTCACTTGTGAGCTAGCGGTCTAACGTACTGTTGTCACTATGTTTTCCAAACAGGAACAACGGAGTTGGATCAAGATTGAATGTGCCACAGGTCGTACAGCACGACAGTGTCATAAAGGTCTTAAAGAGGCTTGTGGGGAATGTGCATTTCCTTACAGAACAATGGCACATTGGGTAAAAGCCTTCAAAGATGGTCGGCAAACTGTGGCAGACATTCATCGGGCAGGTCGTCCTATGAGCGTCAGTGAAGAAGTGCATGCTCTTGCCGCCTTACTGGACAGTGATCGACGCCAGACGATTCGTGAGCTCGCCCAAGAAACCGGATTAGCGCATACACTGTGCTTCACATCCTGAAGGAACGCCTGGGCATGCGAAAAATTGCATCACGATGGGTTCCTCATGATTTGACGGAAATGGAGAAATGGTTGCGTTACGACATACTAAGACGTACTTGGAGCGCTATGAGCGCGAAGGAGAGACTTTCCTACGCCGTATCATAACCCAGGATAAGACATGGGCTAAATCGTATGAGCCAAAACTGAAAAGCCAATCGAACGAATGGCGTCAGTATGGGTCACCACGAAAGTCGAAAGTTCGTCAGAGCCCCAATACGGTGAAAGTTATGGTGATTCTCGTGTACGACTGTGATGGTGTTATCCTAACGCATTACATTCCTCCACGGCAGACCGTCAATGTTGAGTATTACCGTTCGTTTTTGGAGCATCGCCTGCGACCAGCTTTGAGAAAGAAGCGGCAACACTTACTGCAGAATCCACCCATCATTTTGCACGACAATGCTCGGACGCATACAGCGCAAACTGTGGCTGATTTGTTCGGTCGATGGGGTTGGGAAGCACTGTACCATCCACCATACTCCCTGGACTTAAGTCCTTATGATTCTGATTTGATTCCGAAGATGAAGGAACCACTTCGTGGCATTCGCTTCAGAAGTGGTCCAGAGATTCGACAGCCAGTAGACCGCTCCATCTGCACCATCAAGAGAACAGGCTGCGCTAAAGGTATACTACGACTTCCACATTGGTGGCAACGGGTTATACACAATGCTGGTGGCTACATTGAAGGACAGTAAAGGTTGCTAACATGTAACTCTTTTGTATCAGTTGTAAATAAATACTTGCCACTATTTAAGTTCCAACCCTCGTACCTGAATCCTTTGCTTGAAAATTCCCATTTATCACATTAAAATCACCCAGTAACAAAAATTCTATCATAGGAAACTCCTTTCTAATTTCTTCCATCTCATTTCATAACTGTTGTAAGAGATCTGGGCTGTGATACTGGGAGTTTCTGGGTAGTTTATGAAATATCCTAAACATCATGTTAACTTCACCAATATTACCCACATTACACCCTTCATTCTAGAGCTCCATTCTTTGACATTACTCTCCCTTTCCTTTCTAAATAATAGCCCCAAACCACCAGAGGTTCTGCATTTAATATTCCTCTTTGAGCCCTTTTTTCCTATAAATTCAAAACCTGCCATTCTAACAAATGCCCTTTCCAACCAAAAAACCAATTAAACCCAAGCACAAACTCCTTTTCAAGCCTTCACCATTCCAAAAACCCAGTCTTAGAGACCGGATCTCCTCTATTTCGCCCTATTCTGAGTCCACTCTAGCTCTAAACACCTGCAATTTTTTCAAACTTCTGAGCTCAATTCCTCCCACTGCCATGTCTTGATGCTGCCAGAGAAACACGTTTCTTCCCATATACTGCTGTACCATGTTGTCAAGCTCTAAGATACTGCCATGTGGTGTTGACACAATGCTGGAATCTGTTGAATTCCTCTCCCCTTCTTCCTTTCTCCATTTTCTCTCTAGACAACTGTTGAATCTCTCAAACAAACCCCTGTCTCTCAAACAAACCCCTGTCTGTTGATATCTTCTTGCATCATGAGGTCACCATGACTACTCTTCCTTGACCTTGAAGCTCTAGCACTTGCTCATGTTGACATCTGCAATCCCCTCTCCTTGCTGGGCACTAACATGGTCAAACCGACCCTTGATCTTCCATTTCTCCATTAGATTGCAACGAATTGCTGATTCATGTCCTGCTGCATGCTCCTATCATTGCTTAGCTACTTTTGTTTAAAGTCAACTTTCCATCGATTCATGATTGCATTATCCATATATATTCTTCTTCTTCCACAGAGCAGGAACTCTGGCTTAACACAACATTCCTCTGCCGTTGCTAACTCAGTACTGTGCCATAAATATAGAGTTACCTTGTCATATCATATGCTCGGACAGTACCATCTAGTGATGATGAAATCACAAATTTCCTATTGCAACTGAACTGCACTGCTGAAATACTTGAAGTGTGTTCATGGAATGTGACAAAGCAGAAGCCCGTGCTTGTATTCCACAACTTAACCTGCAAAACAAAATTATGATTAACATTTTAATGGATATCATTGTATGATTAGTTGAACTACACACTCTTAAAGCTTCACTTACTTTTTATAAATGTTATGATTAACATGTTGAGAACTAAGATTTATCTATCAAATAGAAGTACTTCAATATTTATTTTGTTAAGTTATTAACAGTGAAATAGCAAATTTAATTTGGTAAAGAGTTGGTTTTTTGATTATACATATATGTACTTCATTTATTTGGGTTATTTATTTGATTATGTTTCAAGAAAACTCACTCCCATTTATACCAGAAAACTTCTTCCAATAGTCAGATCACTAAATCATTAAATAATAAACAAATACGTAAGCTGATAAAGGAAATAAATTACTTTTATTGCATGAAGAGGATTATATTACATTAAAATTAAAAGAGAGCACCAACGAGTTCAATGTAACATTCAAAATAGTAAATATATTGACAAATAAATAACCCCACAATCCAAGTATTTCTAGAATGTATGGTTTACCAGAAATCCATAAAACAGTCAATAGCATGAGACCTATAATCAACAACATCGCCTCAGCAACATACAACGTAGCAAAATGGCTTTACCAGAAATTCAGCTCATTGCAAAAATACATAAACTTACGGATTCAAAAATTATTTGAATTTGAAAATTTTCTAAAAAAAATTTATCAACTCTCTCTCCTTTCTTGGCAGATCTACTTATGAGTGTTTTGGAAACTCAAATAGCTGACACTTTTCTACTTGTTTTTAAAATTTGACACATATATGTTACGATGTCTTTGTTTTATACCCAAACATTAGGTTAAGGATGCTTTGAAATTATTAATTTACAGGACAGAACCATAAAATTCACATTGGAAACTGAAAAGTATGGATATCCTTTTTACATATGAAAATTACCAGGAATAACAATAGAGTAACAACTGGAATTTACAGAAAACATACCCACAATCACAATAACATAAAAAATAATTGTTTTAACATCATACCACACCAACACATCATCATAAATAGCTCAACATACAGATTGGTGAATATTTCACTCAGCAAAAATGAATATCAGTACATCATCACTGTTCTTAATGGCTTCCATAAAAAACTAGCAGATAAAAAAAACTGGAAAATGTAAAAGAATAAAAGCTCTTAAGGAGACAAGTTCTTCAGTGCAGATAAAAGAAGATATGCATTTCAAAAATTCACACATCAGCCCAGCATATTAAACACATTCAAAAAACAATTTCAAAAAACATAATATTACTTTGGCTTCTCAAAATGTCCACGCATTAGAAATTTATTAAAATCTTTCTGCAAATACCCGACACCCTCAAACAAGAAATCAGGTATCTACCAAATCAACTGCAATGACTGCGATCAGATATACATAGGAAAAACGAAAAGAAATTTAGAAACCCATATCAAAGAACATTCCAGAAATATTCAGTATAAACAAACAGAGAAATTGGCAGTAGTAGATCATTTTTGGTCAAAAGAACATGAAAATGACACAGAAACTAAAAAAAATTCATTATTAAAATTGAACTTTATAAGATAAAACATTTAAAATGTTAAAATATTCCCAAGGGATAAAGGACAGCAAGTTAAAGCATTTAAAAATATTAAAACACTCATGATGTTTCATTCTCGAAATTTCTTGAGCTCTTGTTCACATCTTCAACTGCAAATGACTAACAGATCATACTAGTTGGAAAGGTAGGCAACCATTGGTGGTCTTGTGGTCTGTTGATGAACTTATACAAAATATAATCTGCTTCCAGAATATCAAAATTCATGAGTTTATGTTCATATTTCCTTATAAAAATCCTTTCCCATAAGCCAAGTTCTTTGGGATCTTGAACTGCTTTTAATAATGTAATGCCCTTTTCTATTTCATGATGTTCGTTCCTGAAATGTGCTGCCACGGCTGATTTTTCTATCTGTTTATAATGAAGATTTCTCCAGTGTTCCTTCAATCTGATGCTACATATCTCTTGGTCTTGGCTATGTATATTTTTTCACAGTCTTTATAATTAATTCAGTAAATACCTGATTTTTCTTCTTTAGGTCTGAAATCTGTTTTGTTTAACTTCAACAGTTGGCCAACGTTGTAACTGTTTTGAGGTACTAATGTAATGTAATGTAATGTTTAAAATTTTTTTGAAATTTTTTATTAACTTGTGGATGGTAAGGAACTTTTTGTAAGTTTTTTTTCTTTTGATAAGGTACTCAGAGTGGTAATTTGCTTAATTCTCTTTTGTTTCTGAAATCTTTTAATTTTGTGATTAATCATGTTTTTTAAACCATTAGATTTCTATTATATGTAGGTATTCTTTCTTATATTTATCTCTGTTTAGTGGCACATTAACTAACCTAAATACCATGCTATCGAATGCTACTTCCTTATGAGATCTTGGGTTAAAACCATAAGCTTTTATATAATTGTCAGTATATGTATTCTTTCTATAAATGCCAAATTCAAGTTTATTTTCCCTTTTTTATTATCTTCAGGTCTAGAAAAGCTAATATGTTATTGGTTTCAGTTTCTATAGTCAATTTTATAGTAAGTTCTTGCAGGTTTGATATATTCTTCCACATATCTCTTTTGTACAATAGCAAATATATCATCTATATATATATATGCCAAATCTTAAAGATGTAAGGGAAGGCTTTTGTGATGTATGTTTTAAAAAAACTCATAAAAGTCGGCCAGGAACTAAAACTGATTTTTGTTTGAAAAATTTTCCTTCAAATGTGGAAAAAGCCTGATTTAAGCATAATTTGGAAACTTTAATGTACGAGGGTCATTCCGAAACTAATGCCTCCTATTTTTATTTATAGAAACTACAGGAGATAGATAAATCACCACAGCACAGCAAAATAGAGCAATATTTCAGCTACAGACTATCATTTTTCCACATAGTCACCACCACTCATTGCGCACTTTTGCCAACAATGAACCAGAGCCTGCATGCCGCGCTTGTAAAAATCTGAACCAAGTTGAGGCTAACCACTTCCTTACAGCTTTGACAACAGCATCCGAGTCTTGGAAATGTTTGCCATGTAGTCATCTCCGGCGACGATGCTATTCAGAAAATTGTCACCTTCAGCTTTATATTGGTCCAGCAGGTCCCAACAAATTTCCATTCGATGATTTTTATGTTCTACTGTAAGCATCCGCAGGACCCATCTCACACAGACTTTGCGATAACCAAGATGTTGCAACATTGTTTCCAAGACATTACAGCCGACATTCAGGTTTACACACAGTTCTTTAACCATTATCTGCTGATGAGCATGGATGAGTTGATCAAGACGCTCTTCATTGTGAGAGGTGACAGCTGTGCAGGGTCTACTGGGTTGAGGCTTGTCATGCACACCCTTTTCACCACCGTTACAATGCCATACCCATCGCCTCACATTGCTCACGTCTAGTGCATCGTCTCTATACACCTTTAGCAAGCGTCGATGGATTTCAATTGGCGCAATTTCTTCAGCAGTGAGGAATTCAATCGTACATCTCTGGTTTATATGTGCAACCATATCCGACTCCATTTTGGAACACTCCTCTGCTGGCATCAACTACCGCAGAACGACGGAACCACCTTCAAATGAAAGAGGAAGGTTCAAGCATTAGCACTACACCAACGACATCTGGCTTGGACATCCAAAGTCAACACAAAAAAATAGGAGACATCAGTTTCAGAACGACCCTCGTATTTGTTAATGTATGTCTCTGTTAGATGAGCAGAGGAATTAATGTTTTATATTGTGGTATGCTGGGGTACAAAGCCTTTACACTGAATGAAAACAAAGCGTTATTCAAATTCTGTCGATAAGATCCATAGAATTTTTTAAACTATCAAATTTGGAAATGTGTTAAACTGCGAGGATTATCACTTAGGTAGGAGATAACAAGAAGTGTTGATTTTGTTCATAATTAGTCTCATGCTCTTCCCATGTTTATGAATCTTTGGTAAGCAAAAAATCCTGGCTAAGGATGGATTATGCACTTTGATTTTGTAATGGTTGGTTTCTGAGAATAAGGTACACTTTTTTAAGGTTTCTTCTATTGATTTTTTATTTTTATTTAAAGGGTCTGTGTTTAAAGGTTCTTGCATTCTTTGTCTGTAATCTTCTTTATCTAAGACCACAATTTTGCTTCCTTTATTGGCTTTGATATAAAATATATCTTTTTTGTTGAGAGATTTAGTAAATCTGATATGAAGTCCAGATCCTCAATTTCTTTTTTGCAATTTCTTGTATATTAAACGATGTTTTCCTGACAAAAGTTTTATCTATTAAATTGAGGTTCTCAATGGATAGTTCAATATATGCTATATATTCTTCTAAATTGAAAAACTGACACAAGTTTTAATCCCTTTATTTGATAATTCTGTTTCATTTGCATTAAAACTTTCTTTGGAGAGATTGACTACTTTGAGGTTAGGTTTTTTCATGATTTTGGCCTTTTTATCATTTTTATGTAATTTGTTGAATTTCTTCTTCTGACATATGTTTTTTTGTTTAACACTGAAACTAATTATATCTAATGCATTCCTTTCTAAATTTTTCAATGGTGCCTAAAGACTTGAAAATTTTAAATGTAAGTTATATAATTCCAAATCTATAGTCACAATGTCTGCGAAGTGATTGCATTTTTCCAATTCAAGAACTTTCTTTTCTGCTGCTCTCTGTGCATAACTATCTTTATTGAACTTAACCACCTTCCTAATACAGTTAGGGCAAACACTCTCTTTTAGACATCTATTTAAAAAATGTATATCTGCCACTTTACATCTTCTTTTTCTTTGAATTCAACTAAATTATACAATAATATCAATTAAAAATGAATTGTCTTAAAGAATAAATTCTAGTGAATTTTTATTAAAAAAAACTTTTAAATTTTTTTTAAACTTGGCTAACCTAAATTAACATTAATGTATTTCCTATTTAAAGAAGTACACATAAAGTCTTTGATGTTCAACAATGAAGCACTTGATACTATAATATGCTAGGAAAGGCATAAACCAAAAGTTACCTTGCCATCTTCTCCACCAGTGACAATATATTGCGCATCAGGTGAATAAGCCAAGCAAGTCATGTTGTTAAAATGTCCCTGTTGTTTCATGACATATGTTTCACTCTGCCATTCCCATACAAGGAGCTGACCCAGTCCCACACAACCCAGTGCCACCCAGTCTCCTGTGTTGTTTATTGCCACTGAGCTTACCTGTTGGTCTGAGATGCTGTAAGTAAAACACAGATTACTGGATGGATTATAAATTGATTTCACAGAAATTGTAATTTATCTTAAAGCCCTGAATTGCCAGGGTCAAATATTTCATTGAAAATTACTCTGCTCCCTAAAATAATGCCTGTATATACTATTTTCATGAAAATAACCAAGTGCCACAATTAGTATTTATCACAGAGCATTGTCTCAACACTTTTCAGAATCTAATGTCTGCTGTATTGTCTCGGTTTTCCAATTTAACCTGTTCTCTAGATTAAAAAAGGTTTAGGAGATCACAAACCACCATCTTATCTGATTTGTGATTAGAAATGTAAAAAAAAAATATTTCAGAGATAACTTCAAATATTATAGCAGACTCATTCTCATATACCTTAGTATCCAGGCAATGTGGGTTTGATATCAGCAGCAATAGATGAAAGTTTTGGCAGACAAAGTGACATCTGAAAATGTTTTCTTCATAGTAATTCTTTACTTCAAATTACTTACTATCATCTACTCTACTTCAATATCTATTTTAATTTCCTTTTCATGATGATGAGAACGAAATGTTCTGAACTTGAAAATAACTGCTCAAAGTTTGTGGAATCTATGCAAAATCATGTAAAGCAACTTAAAAATAAAGGATGGCATATTAGATATTAAAGATTAGCAAAGATTAAATTAGATGAATAACTGCAAAAAAACATATAATGTGTATGTTATTGTCATGTTTAATTCGCACGGGACTATATATATCTGTGTATGCATGCACATGTATTTATTATTTACATGTTCCATGACAAACTTAAATTGTCTTAATGGATGCAAAAATTAAATATATAGTAGTAACATTAATATAGGATATATTACCAATCCATTGTCTACAGCTTCATAAGAACATTTTTTACTTAAGTAACATTCTTACTTACAACACCAGAAAGAGATTTTGAAGTTCAATGGATACAAGAATGTTTCACAACTTTAAAATTTATCTATAAACAAAAAAGAGAAATACTTATATAAAAATATTTCACCACCAAAACAAAGAGCCACTGAGACAGCCAATCTCTCTTCCTGTTTTAGATGCACCATATATATTTTATATATATATATGTCAAACTAGCAGCTTCAAAGTAGTTATACATCTACAAATGACTGTAGGTTATAGTACATGATCTTTGTTTCTATTGAACACTTTAAGAGTATCTAATTTTGTTGAATTTTAAATCAACTTTACAAAATTAAGTTTCATTACATTATAAGGAAGCAATAAATGCAGTAATTTTCAAATATAAAATCTCTTGTTATCTCAATGGTTACTCTGAATTATTAAAAGGACTATAACTGATCATTAAGCACAACTATTAAAACCATCATACCTACCTCAGAGAATGAATGTGGTTGACCTCTGGTAGCTCATGAAGGAAAAAGGAACCATTGGAGAACCCAGTAATAAGGACATGTGTATCCTTATGATAAGCCGCAGCAGTTAATCGCACATCTCGCTGATTTTTGATGAGATCACATAGATAATGCCTTCCCAATCGCTTGTAGAATAATTTATCATTTGGTGCCGTATTTTCTGAAAAAATAGGATATTATTATTTTTGCACAAACAATGAGCTCTAGCACATGAAGTTGAACAATGGACATTATAAACACACTGTCGACTGACAAGAAAGCTTTGTGAATAGATTTTGCTTCGTTTTTAACTAATAATTTATACTCACATCTGCACAAATCTGTAGTTAAACATAGAATTTTTATTTACCTTAAATCTACTAGACATATAGTTTGCCTAATGGTGCACTTATACTCCCTATTAATATGCTTTCATATAGTCAAAAATATTCCAACATATTTTCGCCTCCTGTATATTGTTGCATTTAAATGATCTTCATTTGCAAATTTTAATTCTGATATTGTACCTTCTCAAGCCCCTATTTACTCTTGAAGAAAAAAATGTCAAGATACCATTCAAAGATCACAAATAAATTTTTTAAATATGTTTTTGTATGAAAATATATCTAGTAAAATCTACCATAATTACTTAGAACATATTAAAACAGAATATTATTCAT
Source organism: Metallyticus violacea (assembly GCA_030762175.1). Lineage (NCBI taxonomy): Eukaryota > Metazoa > Arthropoda > Insecta > Mantodea > Metallyticidae > Metallyticus > Metallyticus violacea. The sequence goes on along the minus strand of CM060845.1, from coordinate 122,126,508 downwards.
TCCTTGTGTGTAATCAACTCTTCAATGATATTGGCAACATATTTTAAGTTGTCTATTTCAATAAAGGAATATCTCCCTTTCTCACCTCACTTTGATGGTTATATATTAATATTCCTTCTAATAACTGATGTACAAACTATTTTGCAGCTTAGCAACAAAGGTCATTCTCTTCTTCAAGCTGTTTTAAATTCTTATACGTAACATCTGCGACCTTCACTCCATGAAACTGTTGCAATATAGGATCCTGGATTTTATGTCATACTGAAGCCGTCAATATTTAAAAAAAATGCTACCAGTTTTGTGATCAAAAATGTTGTTAGAAGACTATTATAATTTTATCTGTTAAAGTTCCTACTTAAGCTTAATCGTCGTGTTATTAGTTACTTTTAATTTATTTCTAGTACTGCTACAAGTAATCAAGGGTTTCCTCTGGTTTAACATGAGTCATTATAAAAGGAATTATAGATAAGGAAAGCAGATGGGTTTTATAATATGTGAAACATATAAACATGTAACTCTTGTAAAACAACAAACCAGTAAAACCAGCAAGTTAGTAACAGTAATTTAAAAATTCTCTGCATATTGGAACAGAAGTTAGGCATAAAAGTGCTTGCCAAGCAGCTCAAGCCTTTAACACAGGGAACAGCTGTGCTTGCATGAATGTGTGTATATGAGTGCATGCATATGTGAATGTGCACATGCTTTTTGGTGGGGGAGGGAGGATTCATGCAAATCTACAGGGAAAAAATATAAGCTATATGAATGGACAACCTGTTAACACAAAGAAGATGAAACAGATTCTGCACAAAGGACAAGGAATACAAGCAAAAGTTCACAAAAAAAAATATGGAGCATCAAGAGATGAAATGCCAAACAGGAGAGTTCTTTGGTGTTTGCTAATATAAAGAAGCTTATTACACATTATAATTTTCCATGATAATCCTTGCACTGATATTCTTGTTAGATTACTTAAAATTACACAAGATTATACTAGGAAACACAAGTTGGTCTTTGAAATTTAAAAGGTGGTGTTATATCGGAAGCTATAAGATTACCAAATGAATCCAGAACAACAAAAGAAGTAGAAAAATATATTGCTGACATAAGAGAACTTATTCTAGGCTATAAAAAGGAGTTTATAATTAATACATGCCATTCTGGATTTCAGGAGGAAATACACAATCGATCAACTTTAAAAATTGTATGAGCAAAAATTGGGGCTATAGCAAATAATATCAATGTTCTTACTTATATACAATAATGCCACAAAACATCATTGATGAATAGAGAAATGCAAATTACTTATGACATTGAGGGAAACTAGTGGAAAAATTCCCCTATTCTGGCTCAAGTTAACAATTTAGTTGTGAGGCCTGAAATGTTTTTATATGACAACAAAGTGCTACAAAATGGATTTATCTGAATTGATGCTCTGGCATGAAAATTGTTTTTAAGTCAACTGTGCTCTTATAGATTCATGGTGAGCTTTTAAGAAAATGAGAGTTTAAGAGCAAACTTTTCCTTGAAAAAAGTATTACACTGAAATGCACCTCTCTTACAACAACTAGCAGAATTAAGTCTTTAGACTTTTATTCTTCAGACAATTTAAGATATCTTTTTGTATGTGCAGCTGCACCATTATATATACAGGTGTTAATGAACTAAGAATGTAGAGGTGTCATATTTAAGCAATATGAGATAGGGAATGTATGGTCCATAACTAAATATAATGCAGCTTTTCGGTGTTGAACATTTTTGCATCAGATGCTGAAAGTCAGTGTTATAGTCAAGTAGGGTGAAACATTGGTTTAGAATGTCTTTAAAAATGCTTTGCAAGCATAGAAATATTGATTTTCCACAGTTCACTATCAACATTTGACAGTGCTACACTGAAAATCTATTACTGCCTTATTGCATTATGTAGCTTACTCTACAGGAATCTCTTTAATTGCTTGTGGCATAATGCATAACGCAAAAGCTATGTTCCGCAGGCTGCAGGTTCAATTTTTATCATGCCATTGAATTTTTTTATTTAATATGAGGTGCTGTGACACACATAGTAAAGAATTATGAGTGAAATATACTTAATGCTTTCAAGTTATACTCTCTTTCTCAATAATGAATGTACTACCAAAATATAATAATTAAATATTGTACTTACGAAGCTGTTGACAATGGAGTGGTAATATACCCTAAACTTAGGTATTAATTTTTTTTTACACTAAACTCCACTTACATAAAAGTAAGACGTGTTTTGGGAGAATCTCTCCCATCTTCAGTTGCTCACTGAACCGCCGTTACTCGAAATGATGGCTAGACAACTGGATGTTCCTGTGGTGGCCTCTGTTGGTTGATGTAGGAAGTTGCTGAGTTCATCCTTAGGAGGAAACTAGAAATTCTTTAGGTTTTCTCTATTTTTTAATATGATTTTTATTTATTTTTTTTTTTTCAAGTAGATAACTCCAATGGGTTGTGAAGATGTTTCATCAGTTTAATTCCCGGTTTATTTCATGATTTTTGGTCCAAAAGTAAGCTGCTACTGCTGATTTATCCATCTGCTTAAACCGAATATTCCTAAAATGTTCTTTCCTCCAAATTTCCAAATTTCTCTTTGTTTTGCCTATGTAGCTCTGTTCAAAACCTGAACATTTTATTTCGTTATTTCCTGATTTCTGTTCTGTTGGTATGGAGTCTTTTACTGTGCAACCTAATAAATTCTTGATGTTGTATCTGTTCTTTGGGGCTAACATTATTCCATGTTCTTTGAAAATTTTCTTGAACTTGTGATAAATTGGATGGTAGGTGAAACTTTTGAATTTGTGTTCTTTTGTGTTTTTCAGTGTGGAAACTTCCCTTATTCCTTTTTATCTTTTAGATTTACTGATAATTTTTTATCCAGAAACGCATCTTACTTTTATGTAAGTGGAGTTTAGTGTAAAAAAAAATTAATACCTAAGTTTAGGGTATATAATAGTTAATTAGCTCACTACTAACATGATCCCTAAAATTTAATTTATGTAACACATACTTAACTGTCTTCTTGAATTATGTTGCCTACTCTAGAGGGAAGAACTGCTTGTGTGACATAACACATAATGCAAAAGCTGATATTCCAAAGGCTGAGGGTTCAATTCTTGTCATATTTTATTTATTTAATATGAAGTGCTGCAAAATGAATTATGAATGGAATTTAGGTAACCTGATATACAACACTCAACTCATTAAGGTTACCCATAATTCTATCAATGGTAGGCAAAAGATGTAATTAAATGAATTGGTATGTTAAGATTTGCATGTATAAATTGAAATACCTACTTAAAACATAGGCTAAAAGCTATATATTAGGACTTAGTCAGAAAACTACAGAAAAAAAATGAGTGAAACTCGAACTCAAAAACAAATGACTGCCTCTTACTGGAAAGCTAATGGCACAACCATGGTGTAAGTGCGATACGTCCAGAAGGGAGGCATTCATTATCATGTATTATGCTTTCGAGGGGCATCTTCATTAGCCAGTGGTGTACTGACACTCTAGAAACTTTTAGACATAACTTCGAAATTTGAACAGATAGGCCATATTGCTTATATATGGGATCTTTGAAATTATTTTGGTATAGTTCATTAACACCTGTATATATAAGAAAAATTGTACGACTAATTTGTATGACCAAATTCAACTACATTCAGACATCTTCCACCAGTTCAAATGACCAAGACACAAAAACATGATGGAATATTCCTTCTACTAATCAGGGCACATACTTGATCCTCCAGATTGGTTTCAAACTCTAAAGTCTTTTGCTTTTGATCTGAGCAGAATCAATGACTGTGTTATTTGCAAACAATCATTTTTCATTCAATGTTTATTGTAAATACAGTTTTGTATTGAGTACCTTTTCAATTCTCCTGAGGTTACTTTTCGAAATATAACAATTATGTACCATGAAATTGGTTCTATTGTAAGATTTTAGCAAAAAAAATGAGAGTTTTGAGATTTGAATCAATGTATTTATTTATCAAGATATATCATCCATTAGCAGTTAATATTCCTCAAATCATGTAGGCATCAAATTGTGCTCTCATCATTGGTCTTCCTAATATGATTCCCTAGTGAACCTAGCAAATGCAGCCTATGTTACACTGCATATTGACATATCCTTACTACATCCAGCGACGTCTCAGCAATAAATGCTTCCCTTGAAGAATGAAGAACTTCTGCTAGTACATGAAATAGCAATGTGTCTTACATTCTAATTTGCAAATATTTTGTTCACTGATTTAACCAGTGACGTTCCTCTTGTTTGAATATTACCCTACTTCAGTTTTAGGAATTATACTCCCAATATAAGAATTACAAACCAATAAGCATCCATGCACACATATTGAGGTACACCCTGAACAGGTGCTCAGTCCAATGTCAGGGCCATTTCAAAGACATCACAAACACAGAAAGATGAATACACATATATAAAGATGGAATTAAGATGAATGATGAAATGGAAGATAAATCTATGACAAAAAAAAAATATAACCTGGCAATAGCCCTTTCCTAGTATGATGTCAGAATATGAATGTGAATCCCAAGTATTACCATCTGAGCCATCTGCTCAATTAGAGTTACTCATGATGATACTTATAATTTCTACAATTCTTATTCAATATGTTGATATTCCTCTATTTGCAACATTTCTTATTGAATGTCTAGGTAGGACTACCATAACACTAAATAGGCCACATTTTCTGCCCAGTAAGTAAAACTCTGGTTCCTGCAGTATTTTAATCTATTCCTCCTTAACCTCAATGAACACCATGAGGTCCAGGATGTTCCACTTCAACATCAGATGCATTGTGGTGTACAACCACATTTTGCTTGAAGATCTGGTCATGAATGCATAGTCAGAGAATAGCTTGCAAAGTAATCTTTCAGGTACCTGACTTAAATCCTATGGTTTTTGTATCTGGAGCATATACTTCTGAGATAAACATGGATAAAGAATTGCAGCCCAAGTTTGGAGGAACCTCTTAGCTGATCAAAAAGAAATGCCTGAAAGGATTCACAATTTAATGCATAAAATACCAAAGATCTATGTAAAGATTTAAGGACAGCACGCTTGCTGTTGCATTTTTAACATTTAATAACTTTTTAAAAAGTTATTACCTTAATGATTTACTTATTTTTCCCTTGAACAAAGTTTATTAACAAATACATTTTAGCAAAGAATTCAGAGCTTTTTGTTAAAATATTGCTCTCGCAGAATTTAGTCTTAAAAGAGTGTTTGTATTATCTCAAAAGTAGTTTTGAATTGCAGGAATTTTCACAGTGAAATATGTATTACATAACAAATTATTATTGAGGAAATCACTCAAATTTTACTAATTTAGTGAAATAGTGAAATTTGAGTGATTTCCTCAATAATAATTTGTTATGTATCTCAAAAGTACTTTGAGTCTTTATTGTTCAATTTAGCTTATCTTTCATTTTTCAACTATTGATCATTACTTTTGAAACATTTTGTACTGAAAGGGATTAATTTGCTTATCCCTTTGAGAAAATATGATGGGGGTCAGTATAGAATCTTATTCTCTTACAAGTTCACAGTTTCACTGGCAAAAGATTCATCTTCTAACTTCTTGCTAGTTGTCACCTCTGTATGGTCCTTCACTATATCTCTGATTAACACTTCAAATTCTCCTCAAGCAAATGCAGTAAACATGATAATTATTAATCCGATAATTAATAGTTGCTCCTGAGTAGCATCAACAAAGAAATCTAAGAGCATAAATATGAGGAGCAGTCAAGGCTGGAATGAATGAATATTTATTATTATTTCTACACATTTACAATTACAGTTTTACAATATTTCCTTGATCCCTGAGTGCTTTTAATTCCAGATCCTATATGACTAACACCCCAGTTATTGTGTACATGATCCTACATTACTCTAACAATACATATTATCAAGTGTACTTTACAAATACTTCCCCCAATGTTACTTTTATTACCTTCTCCCTTTGTCTTGATCACTTTCCTCCACCACTTTTCCCTTACTTTCACTATATAATTACCAAACTGATTCAAAAAAATGTTTCTGCTAATCCCAAAAATCTTTAATGCCACAATTTATGCCTGCAAACTATCCCACTTTTCAGTCAAGGGAAAATAAGTCATATGAGAAAAAGTGTCACTGTACATTTATAACCTCAAAAGTAGTCTCCATAACTGTTAATAGATTTATTCCATTGGTGAATAAGACCATCAATTCCATTTTTGTGGAAGCTTTTAGATTACTTATCCAGTCGCACAAGTTCTCACCTGTTTCAAACCAATGTTCATAAATGCATCCCTTCACATTGCCACTACAATGAAAATCACATGAAGCAAGATCTATGCTGTAGGAGGATGTTGAAGTGTTTCCCATCCAAACTCATGAAACATATTCCTCATCACTAGGAAGTATGGATGTGGGCACTGTCATGTAAAGGGATAATGCCATTTAATAGCATTTCAACTTTATGACGTGCCTCAATTTCAGCAAAGTGTATTCAGAGAGCTTTGCATTGATTGTGGCCCCATGTTCAAGAAAATCAACAAACACTGAGCCTTTATGGTTTAAGAAGAATTTCATTATTACTTTCCTGGAACATATGTGCATGGTTTTTGTCTTTTTCAGCTGGGGAGAATTCTCATGTTTACACTGTAGGCTTTACCATTTGCTGTTGGGCTCAAAATAGTGGCACCATGTTTCATTTCGGTGACTTTTTCTCATGGTATGACTGTAGGTGGCCCAGATATACAGCCATTCTATTAATCTTTGTTCCTCTGTCAGTTGATATGCAACCCACTGGACCAAATTTTTTATACTGCAGGTGGTCTTTGTTAATGGCAAATTATGGTTTATTCCCACCAAAATATGAATTTATTTTACGAGATAAGAGTATCTGGAGTAATAACATGATATGCCTGTTCTTGGCATAGATCATCTGGCAGTGACAGGCACCTATCTCAGAATCTCTTATACCACCCCAGGACATAGGAACACAACATACACTATTTGGGAGATATGGGAGAACGAAATTTTCATTCTCCATTACCTTCAGCAATCAAAAAATGAACCATACCTGTCAGGCTCTTCTTTACTCACCTGCCTACTTGTCTGCCTTGAGTTTCATGTATTTTCATTTGATTGCCATTCATGTATTTCATGCGCATTATCTTCATTAGAATGCTCTGTTTACTGGCATACAAGAACACACATTGTATTAAAATGTATCCTGGATAATGGTATGCCCAGTTCTTAAAGCTCTTACTAAGAATAGATCTCATTAAAAAGTAAATGTCTTGTTTTAGCATTTCAGTTTTAGTTAGCTGTTGTTGATTTGGATTATTTTCAGACAGATCATCAGTGTCTCATTTAATTCAGGGAATGAAACAGCTGATAAATTTTGCTCAGAGGCCTTTTCTTTCAGACTTGAGGTTCTTTTATATGCCATAAATCTACAACATGGGACCCACAACTTTATTTCCCTTACAAAGGAAGCCAAACTTAGGATTTTTATACCTGAAAAAAAATCCATCTATTCCAGCTGGGACTGAACAAGCTTGGGCTTAGGAGGCAATGGTTACCTACACCACCAGGATTAATAGTTTTACTTAGCCATTCTCTATAATGCTAAGAAAAGTTTCTATTTTTTAGGCTGTTGGAGAGTTTTAAAGGGAAACTGTCTATAAAAATCCCATGAAAACATTCTGAAAGTTCCTTAGTGATAGTTTTTCCATTATTAGTTCAGGGAGAGTATCAATTTTCTTGAATACATAAATTCTTTTTCTACTATCTCAGCCTTCTTACCCAACCCAGATATTACGTTTAAAGCCTGTGTCAACCTTGTACATCTATAAACAAAAGGAAGCTCCCATGGCTATTGTATTCTTATTATCACAATAGGCAGCTGCTATTATAAAAGAAAAGGATAGCTGATATATGTACACGACTATTGTGCAACTTTAACAATCAAGCAGTCATTAACCCTAAATTTTAATAGTCACTGATACTGGCAGCCTCTTGATACATAAATTATTTTCTATGTTGATTTATAATATTGATTAGCAATTTTAAAATGATGAAAATAACCAAGTCTAATGACAATTGGAGGAAAATTGCCTAAATGCTACAATATCTACCATAAGTTACACTTAAACTACTGAGGCTCAATTGGGTGAAAAGTTAGTAATGCACAGCATCACCTAATTATGTAATTTAAAAGTACACCTTAATATCACTTCTCATCTATTCACTACTGACATCCAATACTGATTAATGAGATATTCTTAGAGCTGTGATTATGGCTGAATGAACAAAAGATTAGTGTATATCCAAATATCATGAGCACTTAAACCTGTATGACATTAAATATTTTGCTAAAGAACCCAGGGTGGAAAACTCAACTGATCTCTTTACTCATGTAATTTAGCAATTTCACACTCCATTTTTATAATTGACTAAGAATAGCACATCAGTTCCAAAGACTTCTAAAAATAATATCTAGCCTAGATATGTTACCCCAGTTTCACTCACCAACAGTAATCTCCTCCACAGCTGGCTTTTCTTCAGCTCTGGAAGTATCCACATCATCCTCACTGTCACTGTGAGTTGCTTCTTTGCTTTTTTTGCTAGGAGGCTCCCATGGTCGCAATGCTTCAAGGTCAATGCTGCATTCCCATACGCAGACTTGACCATTACGGCTGACTGTTGTCAGATCCAGGGAATCCTTCTCAAAAAAACAGGCTATCACACTATCAGTGTGACTACCAAGAGAATAGGATTTAAAATTTGCCAACTTTTCCAGACTGTAAAGCTTTGTTGACATGTCCTTCGAACCCACTGCCAAAATCCTATTACAACAAAAAACAGCATCAATTTCTGTTTCTTCATTCTTGAATTCTTTTAAATTCTTTATTATAAAATTATAAAAAGATCTGTCAATGGGAAATGTAACTATAATAGTGATTGGAGGCAATAATGATCATGATGGTGATGATATCAGCTCAGCTGGAATTCCATGCATCAGCAGAAGGCAGTTGTATAGTCTAGTCTGAAATTGTAAACCACTGGCAAACTCATTATATTAGATTCTGACAGATAATTTGTAGTATCCAAGTTTTAAAAGGGTGAAGTATTTTGGTGCCATGAATTTGCAGCACCAGAACTGCTGATGGTAGGAGGGGAGGCTATACATTGGTAAGTTGCCAGCTTGTGAGTGGAAATTTTAAATGTGCTTTTCTGTAGTAATGACTGATTCTCTAAAATGAATTGGCTGACTATGTAAAAAATTTTACAGTAATACCAGAAAAAAGTCAGAATTTGCTTAAGGAGTTATTATATCCCTTTGAATACCAATAAACAGTGTAAATATGCATTATTTTTTTCCTACTAAATACAATGTGATGTTATAGAAAAAGCAGAATGGAAGATCATAATGCACATCTTTTGTTTCATACTAGTATTTAAATAATTTTGAAACTTTTTAAAATAATTTTATTTTTTGTTTTATGTATTTGCCTTATAATATCATATGCATAATAAATTAACAAAATTATAAATTTCTTTACTATGAATAATTACAATTTCCTTATATACTTGTTAGTTGGTTTATTATTTTCAGTTTACCACGTTTACATTTAATTTTTAGTTTAGGTTTTTATACTTTAGGCCAGGGGTGGCAAATGTCAAGCCTAGAGGTTTATAATCAGCATCGCTTCATTTCTAAATGATAGACAGCAAATTAGAATTGTCAAAGCTTAATGTCAATGATCGATAATGCACTGCGCTCCTTTGTTGCTATATTTTGCAAGTATAGTATGTATAATAAAGATTTGACCGTACAGCCTTTAGACTTTTAACTTTCAGATTTATCAGCAAACATAATTATTCTGTTACATAAATCCTCTCCAAAACAAGACTAAAGTTAAATGATCACTTCAAAAATGCTAAAAGATAACAGGTCCAAAATTTTAAAATGTTTAAATGATCAACTTTAGTTCCTGTTTAGAACTGTATCTTTTAAAACTGGTTATATAATTATGAAAAAATGACAGCATACTCAGCTTCAAATACTGAGAATTGATATAAACAACTTCAGTTAAAGCTGTAAGTCAGTTCTCAGTACCAAGGTCACCACATCAAAGAGGTCTGGATCAATTGAAACAATGCTGGCCATGTAAAACTAAGTTCATACAACAGATTTGATTTTTGATTTGGTTTATTTAAGGACACTCTTTAACATCTTACGTCATCAGCATCCCATTCAAATTAGAGCGTGAGGTAGCCAAAAAATTTTGCTCAGAGGCCTCTTTTATCACGCTTGAGGTTCTTTATTATGCTGTAAATGTAAGACACCAGACCCATGGCTTTACTTCCCTTCTGAAGGAAGCCATACTTAAGATTTTTACGCCCAAAAAATCCATTGGTCCTGGTCAGGATCGAACCCGCGATCTTGGGTTTAGGAGGCAAGTATGGTTACTACTACACCACCAGGACTTACTCATATAGCAGAGAGGACTTATTTCTTTACTTATCACTATAAGAGCATAACATTCAAGAGCTACGAAAACTAAATGATGATGATGATGGATTACTGTTTTGTACCTGAAATCTACGCAACAATTTTAGTGATGTAACATACATGTGTATAACCTTCATTCAAAATGTTAGCATACTGAGGGGTTTCAGGAACAAGTACATTCATCAATGGAATAAAAATAGTAAAAAGTATGTTATAATGAAGAAAAATACAGCTATGCACCTTAGCATTCTCAAACACTATAGATATATAAATATTTTCCCAACTTCTGTTTAGCTTCTTAAGTCAAAATAAATTTCTATATTTGAGGCAAATTTGTAAATTCAAATAGAAAAAAATGTCGGCATTTATACTTCATTTCATTATCTAACCAATCTCCTCATTTGTGCTTACCTTGAAATTCAGTTTTAAATGAAGCAGGCAACATCAATTTTCTAGTAATTTAATGAAAGTTAATAGTTAATTACATAAAAGCAACTGAATAAGTTTTACACCTAAATGCCACTGAATTCAAAGAAGTTATATGGAAGTTCAAATGGCAACTAAATATCTGCCATATGAAACATTACATAAAATTTAATAAGAAGTGTATATATTTTGAAGAAAACTAAATCAGCTAAATGTAGCATAACAAGGAATGAATTTTATGCTCTTAACTCATAGAAAGCTTATAACGATTTGTTCACACTTTAAAGTGATAAAGGATATGCAAAAATAAATAAAAATATGGTTTTAGTTATAAATCTTGTCTGCTTACATAGCATTCTATAAATATTGTACTTACGAAGCTGTTGACAATGGAATGGTAATATATCGTAAACTTAGGTATTTATTTTTTATACGAAACCCCATTTAAGTGGAGTTATGTAAGTAAAGTGGAGTTTCGTGTAAAAAAGGAATACCTAAGTTTAGGATATAGCATTCTATGTCTTAAATTCTAGTGTACCTCAATTTCATTACTCTCCTCCCTCCTTATCATATCTTTGAATGTTACTTTCTGAGCCTTTTCTCTACTGATCTTGTGACAGTATACATTTATTTTCGAAGACAGACAGTTAACCCTAGAGCACAGCACTGAGTCTACTGGCTCAATGCAAAACTAAAAACATTCACAAGAAGAAATGGTTTAACAAAGAAAAAAATTTGATGAAACAGCCACAAATATTGAATCACTTCTGAAATTAGCACAAGCAGGGTTTTCCACAAAGAGAGAGAGAAATGAAATTAGAAATGTTACCTAGTCAGACTTAACTGAGTCACTTAAAATGAGTTTTCTCTATACAATGCCTATTTAGCTAAGGTTGTTGTTGACTTGGTTTATTTACAGATGCTCTTTAACATCTCAGGTCATCAGCTTCCCATTCAATTCAGATCGTGAAATGGCCAATAAATTTTGGTCAGAGGCCTCTTCTTTCAGGCTTGAGGTTCTTCTACGTGCCGTAAATCTATGACATGGGACCCATGGCTTTATTTTCCTTCCAAAGGAAGCCATGCTTAGGATTTTTACACCCAAAAAAATCCATCAATCTTGGCTGGGATGGAACCTACGATCTTGGGTTTAGAAGGCAAGTATGGTTACCACTACACCACCAGGACCAACAATTTTAGCTGGGGAAATGTGACAATTCCTGCATAAAAATTTATTAGGAAGTGGAGTTAAAACGTGACCACTTCCAGCTGTGGCAGATTTATAGTTGAGATGTAAAATCCATGTAAGTGAACAAGATTTATGACTAATGCTCTATTAAATATTATAAAACTACATGAACTTTGTTTCTTTGTAGACTATTTCATTTACATGACAATATTGTATGATTAAGTTCCTAGCATATGAGTTGATTACTATAGAGTATGTTCCAATTTATCAAAATTTATGCAAAAACAAAGGATTGGAATTGTTTTAAAATTTTGATTGTGAGTTCATTGTATTCCTAAGTATTGCAAATTTTTCTGAAATTTTTTTCTTTCATTTTTGACTAATTTGCAGCACTCTTACATTGTGGGTTCCACAATTTGCAAACTTTTGTTGCAGACGCATATAATATCTGCAATTTAAACCTATGGAGATATGCTCCTATTTTGCCATGCCCTCTTTATATTATTGTCATGTTATGAATTGGTGAAAATTTTGTTTTAAGTCTTTTCTTTACACTTAGGAAGTAGGATTTTGTAATGTTTCCCTTGGTTGTAGTTTGCAATTAGTTTTCCCAAGCTTGTAAACTTTCACTTTTCACTGCACTGATCAGTATTAATTTGTATGCCACTTCCATGTCAGTGCTCTTAGCTGCTTGCTTCGCAAGTTGGTCTCTTTCTTCATTCCTTAGTTCTCCTACATGAGCTTTGACCCAAATGAAATAAACATTCAAATTTTGTTGTTGTAGATCTTGTAGTTTACCTGTTACCTTCTTAATCAAGTTGGTGTGGTTTCTTATCAGATCTAGGAACATTCATGCATTTGATTTCTTCCAGATTTTCCAGAGCCTTAAAAATAGTGTACTACTCTGTATATTCTTGGTGTTAAATTTTTTGCTGCATTGCAATTCTTTCTGAAGTATAGGGTAGTTCTTTGACATATACAAAGTTACAATTTTTTCACCAAGTGATGGTCTTCCACAAATCTTTTATGGTATTATAGTAATTGGCTTCTTCTACTATTTCTATTGTGACAGAAGTGGATTCGGTTAAAATGCATAATGCCTCATATGATGTGGTTCAGTAGGCTTTGACCATCTTTATATTTACTAGTCTTTATATCCTTTTTAATTTGGTGGCATTGTAATATTTGGCAATGGATTTAATCCATGCTGGTGCTCCATAGGAGAGAATGGGAAAAGCATCTCCTCTGTATATGATTCTCATAACATTTGCGCAGGTGCCAGTTTACTTTAGTTGACTTTGAGAGTGCATATTAATTTGGTACTTTTTGTGTTGATTGAATTGGAATCTCTTTAACAATGATGATGACGAGGTATTTCTTAGAGTTTATTTTTTTCAACATTTTTGTGTTTAAGTATATATTTTCATCTGTTTTGTCCCAGTCCTCTGTATTGTGATATAGATTATTGTGATTGATTAGTTTTGACTTTTAATCATTGAAGGACTTTGTTCTTTATGGCCCATTCTGGAATCAATTAACCTTTGTGCATTGTTTATATTCCAGTTATAATATGGAGTTGTACTGAGTGTTTCAAAAATCCAGGTCCACAACACTTGGGAGCACACATTACCAGGATTCTTTTCTAAATTGTTTGCTGATAGAGTGCTTTTCCTCTTGCTGAAGCAGTTTCTCACAAAGTTTTAGACAGTTTTGGGACATTGAAATCATCTCAGTGCAGGGTTGTTCATTACAAGGGATGTTATTCTAACAGGGTTTCCTGTATGAAGTTTCTAACTTTGTGTCTACTGTTCCTCTTTGTGGTGTGACACCAGTTTGGTTCCTGCTTAATAGGTCTTTAATTTTTAGGTAATGCATTATTTATTTGCTAATAATTTTTCAACACTTTGGCAGCCACATTTATCAGATTTATTGGTCAGTATTTGCAGATTTCATCTCTTTCTTCCTTTCCAGATTATAAATTGGGAAGAAGTTTTGCTCTTTTCCCCTTTTGAGAAGTTCACAGTTCTTTGGCATCTGATGTATAGTGCTGTCATGAAGAGTTGTAGCTGTTTACATACTCCAGCTCCTCTGGAGCTCTTATATTATTTATGTTTTTTATTACCTTGTGTATCTCACCTTGAGTGAATGGTAGAGAGATTGTCCTGATGAATTCCAGATTTGTTTATGATATTCTCATTTTCTTCATCTTCTGATGTAATTTAATCATCAAATAGTTCAATTATGTTGATGAGATCTGATGTGTAAGTCATTTTCTTTCCTTAGGTGGAGAGAATGGTACTGTTACTATTTTATCTAATGCCAGCTAATATACTGTGCTCCAAGGATTTTCTATGGTGATGATGTTGCAGTATTCTTTTTAGGATTTAGCATTTTACCATAGTATCACATGTTAGGCTCCCTTTTTGCATCCTTATATGTTTTCCTTTGTTCCCACAATTCATCATTGTCTCTTGTCCTCTGGTATCTTCTCTTCAGGGCATCCTTCTTCTTCCTCATGATGGTAAATTCAGTAGTCCTTATAAAGAAAAAACACCACCAGGATGAAGCCACAGGTCCTCATAGATGTTAGTTTCTCATACCAGTCATCAAGTTGATTGAAGATGGAGAGGATGTCTCTTCGCATGGTCCCACTGTATTTAAAAGTAAGTGAAGCATAAGAGTGTGTTAGACGACAGATTAGATATAATTTACAGGCAACCTTAAGTTGAATATGATGGTCTTGTGGTACAAACAGCTTTCTTCTTTCCTGCACTCCCATTTTTTTATTAATGTGATAAGATGCTATAGATTAGCATTACATGAATCCTCTGTTTGTTTTATATATTGGATCTATATTACTAGAACCCTTTTGGTCTCATATGTTGGCATACCATTGTCTTCATTCTTTATATATAACTGATTTATAATCAAGAATTCTTCCAGAATTTTGCCTCATTTATTTGTTTTAACATCACACTAAAGCCTTGATTTTGAATTGCTGTCCACTGAGATAATTATGCATCTTTCTTGCATAGAGCAGCATATCTTTAATTTTAATCAAATCCATTTGTATGTCATTATTTATATCAAGGTACATACTGGTAACAATGAAAGTAAAGCCTTCATATGAAACTTCCAGTACAACTACATTTTTTCGAATAGATATATCATGATTGCCTCTAATGTTCTGTTAAAGGCTCTTCTTTTCTGAGTTCTAGATGAAAATGATCCATTGTTTGCTGATATTCCCACTGGTTTGTTTTGGACTGTGTACAGTTCCTATTTTAAGCACTATATCTATATATAGCTGTGTTGCTAAATGGATGGAAGTTTTGTGTTGCTGCTTTAGAATGCTGCACATTGAGTTGTAAACATTTAAGTGGTATTGCTGATTTGATGATTACATTTATCTTTGGTTGGCTGTTTAATGTGTGCATCATTCAGCAACGGTATTTCGTATGTATTTTTGCAGAATAGCAAGCATAATGAGGCAGCCTTTATTAAGCGACACATGAATATTTTTGCTCTTGCTGTCTTGGCTGTATGTTATACAGTTTATGCATTTGTTATTCTCGGCAGTGGCCATGCAAAAGCCTTTAACTTATGGTTCCCTGCACATTTAGGATAAGTTTCTTCTTCAGCTTGGCAATCCTTGTCTGTGCTTTAGCTCAATGCATTTGATGCAGCTATGTCTTATCAATAGGAGCAGTATTTGCTATTATAACAGGATTTATTCACTGATATCCCTTATTTGAAAGAGAAGAGATTCATTTCTAACCCCATTCATGCTCCTATTCATGAATTACAGGATAAGGAAATTAAAATACCATATAGTCTTCCACACTACATATTATCCATCCAAGTTTTAGTTTTGGATGTAGTAACTGCAGAAACACTTGTGAGCTTACTTCCACTATCAGGTACCTAAGACCCCTCATAGCTCAGTAGATGAACTATGATTTGATATCTTCTTTTAAATGTTGATCCGGATTTTGTATTCTTATTATTTGCTCTGTATTTTCTTTAGCTAAATCATCTGGTACATTATATATGAAAAGGTTTGGGTTTCTTAGCTACATAGTACTTTTACATATAACATGTTTCAACAATAGATAGTGCCACATGTACATGTCCTGTAGCATATCTGTTCAGATGATGCCCCTGTACCTTGGATTCCATATCTCTAGCCTTTTGCTAATTAGTTTGCTTCATTTTTTTACTTTAAGTTTCAAGATCATTAAGTGCAAGTCTCAAAATTACTCTTCTTGAGAACTTTCCTCAAGTTCTCACTTATCTCCTTTACATTCACAAGTTTTTTGAAAGAACTTTAAATTACCATGCAAATGTCCTTCCCTATCTTAGTGTGGGTGCAGGTGTATGTGTGCGGTTCCTTCCCCAATTTTTAGCTAAAGGATACATCAAATAACAGCCTTATAAAATTATAACAGTATTAAATAACCAATCCTACTATCTGCACTCTGAAGGACATCCAAGCAATTTAATTTTACCAAACCCCTTTATACTCTTGTTAAACAGTCTAACAAATCAAATGTCAACTGTTACTTGCTCTCTTAGTAACAGCAGCAACACAACAACACACAACTATAGTACTAGTATATAACATTAAAATAAGCACCCATAACAATATAGTTATGCATTTAAATACATAAAATTAACTCACAATCCGAATTTTATAGACTATAAAATAGGATATTACCTAAGAACAGATATACATAAAACACAGTAATTACTTAAACCTTCAATATGGTCTGGCAAAGTATTACATATTTTCACCCTGTTAATATAACTCCTCTTTGATATGTGTAACAGCACTATTTTATTTAAAACGATACACTATGGGGCAACTTATTAACACACTTCACTCACTATATTTTCCTAAGTTGGAACAATGTTTCGGGAATCAGCGTTCCCATCCTCAGCCGTTGACCCAGTGGTTTCTGATGCTCTTGATGGTCCCTTACAAGTTGCTGTGCGAACACTATTGTGTTCACTGTGCAAAGCACTATTTTATTCCCTTCTTTTGTTTCCAGCGTTTAAAACCACATTTACACAATCATAAATTTATGCTACCAGAACTGCACTATATTCAGGCCCTAATGTATTATTATTATTATTATTATTATTATTATTATTATTATTATTATTATTATTATTATTTAATATTATCATCATCAATTTTTATTTAATTTCCGGTTTAGAAAGTTTTGTAACATTTTTCTTCCACTGTGGCAAACTCAAAAGCTTAGCAATCATATGTGCCAATGCACAATTACCTTCTCTGCATTGTCTTTTCATTCATTTCATTATTCATGGTGAAGGGCATCATACTAAAAGCCTTAAAAAATACTGGTACCAACAAGTCTTAAATTATCCTCTATTCACCATAACTGACAAATATTGATCACAATATACTGAAATTACTCAACTTTATCATTAGAATTAAATGTTAAAGTAGAAGAAGATGAAACCATCTATTTATAATCATTGTTTATCAGCTTTAAGATGATAATGCAGCAGAAACTCCTAAACCAAGTAGAGTTTACTAGCATCTTATGTGAAAGCCCATGCGTGATTAAATTGTTTAAAATTGATTCTTTCAATTAATTTATGCTTAAAGTAGCATTTATATTCCCCCACCCTTTTTAATAACTAGTTTAAAATAAAAATAAAAGTTCCTGAAACCTAATCAATATGTTCTTCATATGCAATAGGCAGAAACAGTCAGCAGTGTCAATCTTTCTCCGAAGATAACACGGTCCATAGAAGATGCACTTGTAAATTACCACATTGGTAATTGTAAGTCTAAACAATGATTATAACATAGATTTAAATAGCCTGGATTTTCACTCAAATTTCACTACTTTTGTTCCACTTACTTGGACATGTTTAGAAGAATGTTGCCCTCATCAATCAGCTTCCCAGCATGGCATTAAAGTGTTGCTCTGAGGATTTTATGAACTTTGTGATGAGGTTACTATTGTTTGGAAGATCACAAATTAATTAAATTTTCCTTGTTTTCGTTTATAAATATATTTTCCTACACTGATAATTCTATAGGTTTTTGAAGAGCTTGTAGAGTGTAGGTTCAATTTGGGATTCTTCTTCTTCTTTTTTTTTTTTTTGCCAGAAATGGTATGCAACTGTTGATTTTTCCATATGCTTATATTTTACATTTCTCATGTGTTCCTTACATCGTAGTCTAGCATTCCTTTTTGTTTTACCTACATATTTCACATTTCAGCCTTTGCAACTGATTTCATTAATGCCTAATTGTTTTCCTGAAAGAATTTTTTTTTCGTGTTTTTAGAAGGTGTTTTAAACTGCATTTGTTCACCAGACAACCCACCCAGAATCTATGGTCTACCAAAAATGCACAAACCTGGTAATAAAATGAGACCTATTGTAAATACAATAAATTCACCCATATACAATTTAGCCAATTACTTTTAAAAAAAAAAATGTAATAGTTTACTGAAATATAAAAGCCAAAACATAAAAAAACTCATTACAGTTAATATAAAAAATCATACATGTGAAACTAGAAAACCAGGATTTGCTACCTTCTTATGATGTTGATGTCTCTCTGTTTCCTAGCATCCCCCCCAAAAAAACTAATAAATATCATTAAAAAATTGGCCAACTTCAACAAACCTACTTGGAGAGTAACAGAACAATTACCAAAATTTGCATTAATCAATCCTACTTCACATTTAGAGGCAATATATATATATTCAATATGTGTGTGTATAAGTTAATACACACACACACACATACAATATGTGTTTAACAATGGGAAATCATCTCTCACTACTCTTAGCAGATGTGCACTCGAGTTTCTTGGAAACAAAATTAACTGAGGTTTTCCCATGTATGTATATTTGTTGATATCATTTTGTTGATGATGTCATTGCAATAGTAAATGAAAAATGGAAAGAAGATGCAGTTAATCTACTCAACCTGTAAGAACAGCACCATTAAATTCACAATCAAAATGGAAAACAAGGCGCTTTCCTTCATGGATATAAAAATTATTTAGTACAAAAAATAGTTATATAACAGATGTGGTCAAGAAGAAAATAAAAAAATTCAAAAAACAAATAAAAGACATCACCACACTGAAAGGCTATAAAAGAGATCATATATATAAAAAATTTATATTCTATCTATGGGCATGCCAAATATTCAGGCATTTACGAAATCAGTTCCAAAGACTGCAATATGAAATACATAGGTAAAACAAAAAGGAAAGGAATGTTACACTGTGGTTTAAGGAACACATAAGAAATGTAAAATATATATAAAAAAACACACGCACGCACACACACATAAAATCCAAATTGAACCAAAACTCTTAAAAGCTCTTCAAAAATCCATAGAATTATCAGTGTAGGAAAATATATTCATAAATGAATACAAGGAAAATTTAATTAGTTTTGGTCTTCCAAACAACAGTAACCTCATCACAAAGCCCATAAAACCCACAGAGTGACATCTTAATGCCCCACTGGGAAGCTGACAGTAGAACCATGCCATGATGAAGGCAATGGCCTTCGAAACATGTCCAAGTAAGAGGAACAAAACTAGTGAAATTTGGGTGAATTCCTCATAAATAATTTGCTGTAATGTTTATAACATTTCTTTGCAGTGAATAAAAATGCTTTTATGACAATGTTATCAAGATACACACCAAACTTATGAGCTATTTGGACATCTTACCTGGAATCTGAAGACCAATCGATGAAAGTAGTTTCATCAAATGAGCCATGGAAAACTCTCTCCATGATGAACGGGTTAAGCTCTCCAGTAAAGACATTTGGAGCTTTGAATACAAACACTGTAATATATTTTATTCCATCAGAAACAAGAAAGCAAAACAAACAACAAAAACAGCTTATTATAATCATGATTCACATAATGTAATCATTGTGAATAAATTAAAGCTTATTTATTGTTTTATTAAATGTCATGTTGCAGGCTACCATTCTAACAATAACTTTTTCTGTTATTATTTGTGTATAAATCTGTTCTATAGACCCATACCATAAAACTATTCATGTTCCTAAATGTCTGCTTACCACTGTTTTCCTTACAGGCAGCAAAGTGTCTTCCATCAGGACTGAAACGCAGGCACTTAACAGGACGTTTAAAACGATACTTGTGAATGATAGTACGGCTCACCAAGCTGATAAGGTGAGCCTCCCCCTCTGAAACAAAATAATTTATATTCACCAAAAAAGCAAATGCCTTAATTACAATAAAACAAAACAAATTTCAGGTAAATAAACAGTAAATGCTCTAATTTCTACATGCAACATGCCTTTTTGATGGCAGTGGCTGTTTTGAGCATTAACTTACTAAAAGTTCTATACTTGGTGGTAGAGTTAATTTTCAAATTTCATACCATAACTACATGGCTCGAGAAAACTAGAATTGGACAGAAATAATAGGCAGGCAGGTAGATAGATATATGGATTGATAACAAATTAATTTTATTTCAGCAAATAACATTACAAGTAAATTTTCATTTTTTCCCTCCTACCTTTATAACTAGTTTCATAACTTCATAATTTATATGAATTAAAAAATTATACATCTTCAATAAATTGTCATTTACTTTTGCTAATTAACTGATTACTGAACCCTTGTCTTTGGCTAATCAGCAGTTTCCTACTGGAATATCCGGAAGATTTGGATTCAACTATTTTATTGAAACTGAGGTTTATCACAAATATATCTGAACAAACTACATAATGCTACACTCAAATATACATACATTTGAATGAATTTATTGCTTACAACCAACTTCATGCAATTTTCAAAACAAGTTAACTTGTTAAAATCGAAGTAAACGATATATATTTCCATGTTCTCAATACATGTAAACTAACTACTATTGAAATATTTAAATTTTCACTTAGTGAGCCTGAATTTATGGAGTTGCATTCCTCCCTTACCCCATTACAATTAACACCAGGTTTATATAATGGGTATGTTTATTGACTCCTAGATAGTGCAATTATTGACATTTTTGTTCCCATTTGTCTTGCCCACCTTCCATAACCATTTCTGTCTCACCTTGCCTATGTATTTTCCAAGTTTCTTAATATTTTCAAGTGATTTTATATTCAAAAATTCTTCTGTCTCTTGTTTCATTTGGTAAGTTTTTCCACTTTCGTAATAGAAACTATTCCTTCCAAAACTTGGTTTGCTTACATCCTAATATACTTACAAAGTTATGATTCAACATTAACCCTACTTATTTAGCCAAAACCATAACTACCTCAAAATACAACAGATATAAATGATTATATGAAGGGGTATCCAGAATATTCGGGACTGGTGCTGCTATCTGCCAAAAACTTACTTTGAGACTAATGACTGCCGTCACCCTCAAAGTAGTTCCCTTCCACATGCATACACCGGTCCCAGCGATTCTGCCATTCTAAGTGCATCTTGGAAGTCATGTTCTTTGAGGGTGTTTAGCACAGGTAACAATTCTTCTTGAATCCTCTCAATTGTGTCGAACCGACGTCCTATCCACCTGATTTTCAGTTTGGGGAATACAGCAAAGTCGCAGGGTGCCAAATCAGGCTAGTGCGGCGGGGAGGGGGGATAAACGTCATACTGTTTTTCGTCAAAATGCCCCTGGAGAACAAGGAATTGTGTTGCATTGCTTTATCTTGATGCAACAGTCAGTTCCCTTGTCGCCAAAGTTCGGGCCGTCGTCTCCGCACATTTTCACGGAGCCATCGCAAAACGTCACACTAGTATGTGGAATTCACTATTTGATTTGGTGGGACGAATTCTTTGTGCACAATCCCCTTGGTATCAAAGAAAATGAGGAGCATGTTCGTTACTTTGCTCTTCATTTGTCTCGCTTTTTTGGTCTTGGTGAGTTCGGGCTCTTCCACTGGGAGGATTGTTGTTTTGTCTCAGAGTCATAAGCGTACATCCAGATCTCGTCGCCGGTGATGATCCTGGACAAGAAGGTTGGGTCATCGGATATGGCCTGATGAAGCTCCGTGCAAACTTCAACAGCGTCTTCTGATCAGCAGTCAGGATCCTTGGCACAAATTTTGCGGCGACACGATGAATGCCCAATTCATCAGTTAAAATTCCTTGGCATGTCCCATTCTACTTCATGAGCAAGGTCTTCAATGGTTTGATGTCGATCCTCCGGAACGAGTTGTTGAACTTTGGCAGCAATGTGGGCGTTGTGCAGCTGGCAGTCCTACCGCTGTGAGCATCGTCTTCAATAGCTGTACGGCGGCCCTGAACCGAGCATGCCACTCAAACACACATGTACGGCTCATGCTTTGTCCCTCAAATTCTTGTTGAATCATTGCAAGGGTCTCCGTAGCATTTTTCCAGGGATTTGCACAGAAATTGATGTACTCTCTGTTCTAATCTTGGGTCCATTGTAAAATCGCCAGACAGTACACACAGAGTATCATGAAAAGTACAATAGAATCTCAACATATCTACCCAGCTACATGAAACTTTAAACACTCACTCATCAGATGTGCTAGATTGCCACCTAGCAGTACAAAACTCTACTGCAACTGTCAAGATGGCAGCATCAGTTCCGAATATTGTGGATACCACCTTGTATACATAACATCATATTGTCTAGTATTATAATAAGATAAAATTTAGTTATTTTAATTGTATTTATTTCTCTCTGATGACCATCTCCATTTCATCTTTACCACTCCTAATTTAGATAGCTGCGTTTGATTTTCAAAAATCTTTTTACCACAACTTCTTTCCTTGTTTCAGAAAGTACTTGCTTTCTCTCCCCCCCCTCGGTAAGAAACTTTCATCAGCTTACAATCTCTGTAGGTGTGTCTGTTTCTCTAAAGCTTCCTTTACTTAAGCATTAACATTTTTGCAAAAAGAATGGAAAGCCTTTGATTTAAAACAGCATCAAACATTAACTGCTCCATTATTAAGAAGTCTTTGTTTTAATCATTTAAAAGGATTTCACTATAAATCTATAAATCAGTATACTCAGGAATAGTTTTGCCATCGGATTAGCAGATATCTAACCACTCATGCCTTGAGTTGGGATTTTATGGTTTTGGCTCAGTAGGAGCATCTCAAGTCTTCCAGTCTATTTTCTCTAGTGTTACTATTATTTCCAATGTCACTCTTTCATTGGAGCCTATACTCTTTGTCAGCATTCATGCTTTCTCAGCTTTAATATTTTGCTGAATGCTAATTTGCTTCCAATAAATATAATTCAGAATATGGATAAAGAGTACAGGCATGCTTATTGGAACAAATTGGCATTCAGCAAAATTTGCAAAGCTGCAAAAAGCAATTTAATTACTTATTGTCTTCAATGTCATTTTCTGAGAATTTAAGAATGTCATGAATCAGAAGACTATTTACAATCCTGACAAAAGGGTAAAACATTTTCATCTTTCATACCAGTGCACTTATTCAAAACAGCACTTGAGCACTTGAAGCAACACTTGCACTTTTAATGTTGCAGTAAGAGCAACTAGATTTCCTTATAACATTATTTTGCAAAAAGAAATACAGCAGAACATTAACTATCAGAATATCAGTCATCCTAAATATAAAATATTAACATATTGCTAGACTTTGTTTAAACCCGCACACTATAGATCCTTTTTGGAAATTCCCCGTGCAAGTTTCTGTTACTGTTAATCATATAACTTCATTAAACCTGGTTAATATTGTTACTTTACTAAAGCACCCATTCTCTCTATTTTGCTCTTATAACTAGGATGGTGCATCAAATTCTCATTTCCGTGAATTGTTTATAGGGTTTAAGTGACTGCATTCATTATATGTATTATTAACTTCTCTTTATTTATCATATGATGTCAAAAAATGGAACTAAATTTTTCAGTATGAGAAACTTAGTTGTAGTATTGTCATGTTGTCTTCTATTCTGTGCTTTCAGGAAATTTATGTATACACTATAAGGCTGAGGCTTTTGATTAAACAAAAGCATTAACAATCCATATATTTTAAAGGTCAGATTTTAACCTCTGACAAACTATGATATTCAATATTCAAATTGAACAATGAAGATCCAGTAATAGCACTGAATACTACTACATGGGGAAGCAATAATTCATATGTGTTATGTAGATTGAAAGTGAGCAACTTAACTGCCTGTGACCTCTTTTTAAGGAGATATGTAAAGGATTTGTCTTTGTATCTGCACTACCTCAGAATTTGCAACAGATGCAAGAGCATATTGTTCCTGCCAATAACTTCCATCAATAAGGATATGTTGGAAAGAGAGAGAAACAGAGTCAGTGTGTGTGGGTGGGGATATCACTTTGATGTCTATATGAAATAAGTGTCCTTGGGTGCATAATGTTTGCTGAAAAATGATTTTGTTTTATATGTTAGGGACAGTAAATACTTTACAACACTTATATTAAGACTACTACAGTAATAGAAGTGCAAAATGGAAGAAAAATACTGAAAGCAAAATGTTTTAATTATCTACGAAAGCCAGAGAGGTAAGTTAAAATATTGAATAGGATGTTTCTGCATTATTACATTACATATGTGAAATGCAGTAGAGAAAAAAAGAATGTTATAATGACCCTCAATATCTGATAAAAAAAAAACAGGTGAAATCAAATTATGTGAAATTAATTAAAAATGAAAGAAATGAAAGTAGGAATCCACACAGTGAAACTATCATAATCTTTCCTAAACTTAGGTATTCATTTTTTTACACTAAACTCCATTTACTTACATAAAAGTAAGACGCGTTTCGGGATAATCGTACTTTTATCTACGTAAATGGAGTTTAGTGTAAAAAAAATTAATACCTAAGTTTAGGATATATTATCACTCCATTGTCAACAGCTTCATAAGTACAATATTTATCATAATCTTGTTGAATTAAAAGTAAAATTTCTAAAATCATGTCAATATATTAAACTCTCTTGATGTTTTACATTAAAACTTTTTTTATTAAAATTTAATTTAATATATTGACTTGATTTTAGAAGTTTTACTTTTAATTCAACAAGATTATGTGAAATTAGTTTATAAAATTCCATAGTCTAGTTAATGATGTGTTCTGAACACATTTCCACAAAAAGGATGTCAACAAAAATTAAACAAAAATATGAGCAAAATAAGCTAATCGAGTAATAATATTTTGAAGTTGTATACTTATGGGGGGGGGGGGGGGCCGAAGTCCTATCAAGTAGAATGATTTCCAAAATCTTTTGCTTACAAAACCAGTGAGCTCTATTTCCCTATATCCTATCTGGTAATACAATTCTTCTTCAACATCACTTAGCAGGAATTGAAACATTAGCAAGTTTAGAATTAATATCTTAAATGTAAAAGGCACCTTGGCAGATTCCTAGTTAACATTTCTCGATTTTTATGACTTTCATATTCAAAAAGCCTGTAAAAGTCAATCTTGAGCATTAATTTTCCTTCATTGGTCATAAATTGCTTGGCAAGATTATAAATTTATAGAATGTTCTCTTATAGATTCTACTAACCTTCATTCACAGCTATAAGAATGCACCCATTTGGAGACAAATCTAAAGTTGTATAGTTGAACCTGCTTTCAATTGGAAGTGTTGATGATTTGTTACTGAAAAAAAATTAGTAAAAGTCATTGTAATAACTTATCTTGTGCACACAAACTGATTTATTTTTAATTATTTATTCATTTATTTATTAGATGTTTAATGTCCATTATAATAGCTAAGGTCTAAAGATAAAATAAATGAGTGCATAAATGAGTCCAAAGTCCACAATGCTTAAAGTTACCTTACATTGTAAAGAAAAATCCCAGAAAAAACCTTACCAAGTAACTGACTTTACAGGATTTGAACCCAGGATCACCACCAGATTTGCAGGCAGACATGCTGACCACAAGATCATGGAGGTAGTTATTTTGAAACATGAATGAAAATGTTCTGGTAGGAAAACCATTCTTTTTGGTTCCTCAGTCAGGTGAGAAAGAAATGATTCCCAAGTTTTTTAAGCACATATCTCTGGGGTGAGACCATGAGGAGAATTATAGCTAAAAAGTATTAAAGTGGTATCATTAGAACTAATATTTAGGAAAGCTTTGCAGAAAAAAATGTAAGATATCTTACTTTTTAAGATCATAAACTGTTATTCGATTTCCTACAGGACTGATAACAGTGTTTCCATCTGAGGTAAATAGCACATCTCCTTTCCGATACACAGTACCAAAAAGGTTTGAAAACTGCAACAGATGATACAATAAATTAAAATTAAACCTGTAATACAGTGAGTACAGGACAGTGAAACTAACATGAATACAGCAAACATGAGTAATTTATACATGCTAGAGAAGTTGCTGTATGCATACTGGGTAAGGGACAGAATATAAATGTCTTGTTTCAAAAAATGTACAATAATTTGTACTTGGTTTGCTATTATTTTCATGCTTCTTTTAAAATAAAAATAAATTTACTGAAATTCACAAAGAACCTAATAAAGAATTATTATAGTCACTCTTATTCTTCTTTGAAAATGTCATAGATCTTTAAAATGCTTAACCAAGTGCAAATTATTCTGGTATGCATCCATACTTACGACTTCCTGGCATTTTCAATTTGTGAGTACAGTAATATCCTGGAATTATTCTCATGCACTAATTACTTTTAATAAAAATCTATGCTGATGGAGTGTAATCAAACAGAACTTTGCGTACTGTATAACAGGATAAAACTTTTTGCACTTCTTTGTCAACCATTAATGTACTTAGATTCCTAATGCAATGAACTGGTTGTCATTAAGAATGGATGATTTTTTCACTATGAGTCTAGAAGCCAAATGACTAAATTTGCTTAATGTTAGTTTGGTCTGATCAAAAACCCGGATTAAATGTTTTGGCCAGACAGTTATCCTAAAGGGAATTAGAATATGCACTTTATACTTTACAGCTTCACTTGACTGGTGGTCACAATAGAAGAAAATAACATATTTTAAGCTTTCACAGGTAAAAGGAAGAGCAAACAAAATAGAAGTCACTATATTTTAAGCTTTCACAGTCAATTTTAAAATGATCTTTAAGAATAAATGGGAAGAGGATATAATGGCAAAGGGCTATAGGGAAATGTAATTACAATTAATATTCACATCTGCATCATAATGCTTTATACATTGTTACTTAAGATAACTTCATTAGTATACAAAAGGGGAGTTCACATGATTATCTAGCACATTACGGGCTCACTCACTCCCAAAGGCTTTAGCTGAACAGGAGTTACAGCCATGCTTAAGCTGTAGATTTTTGACACTGCTTACCAGCTCCATTCCATTTGTGAAAATCCTAAAGCAAGGCAAAGTAACTCAAGCTTAGCTTTTGTATACAATAAAGCATGAAATAGAAAGTGGTAGTGTTTGGCTAGATCTCTAGAGTGACGTTGTGACATTGGCATAGAGTAGCTGCCCAGTTTTCTTATTGCAACAGAGAAACTAGTATTCAAAACAATTTAAACATAACTGCATGTCTCCTGACTGTCTATGACAAACATTTTTGTACTTTTAGAAAATAACAAACAATTATCGAAAGCTATTAATTCTTTATGTGCTTTTTTTGCACCCCAGAAACAAGCCTACTTGTTTGGATACTAACACACTTCATTCAAAACAGAAAGAAAACAAAAATCAACAAAATCTGTCAAATCAAAATGAGGATATGTCATCCAACTTGTTAACACTACCAAGGCCCTTCTAGAATATTTAACAAAGAAATTTATCTGTTAAATATATGTAGATGATACAAGTATAACAGTAGAAAGTAAAAATATGAAAACTCACAGTTGCTAATAAACAAAATTCTATCTGAGTTTTATGTGGTTCAACAAAAATTGTCTTAAAGTGAATATGGAGAACACACTTACAGTTCACTTTCAATTCAGAAAGAAAATAATGATTTGGAACCAAACATAATTTCAATGACAAATTAATTGAAAACACAAATGATATGAGATTTCTTGATGTATGGATTGATAAAAAGTTCAAATGGGACAAATGCACAGAATATCTATTAAATAAGTTAGCTTTAACTGTTACATCACAATTGAAATACAATGTAAGCACAGAAGCACTTAGAAATACATATTTTGTATATATTTATACACTATTAAGATTTTACTTTCTGGAAATTTGTCTACATCTAAAACAATATTTATTATGCAAAAGAGAATATTAAGAACAATGATTAATGAAAATCATAGATATTTATGTAAACAACTCTTTAAAAAACTTAAAAATTCTCTCAGCCTGTATTTCTTTAATGTACATAAAATGGCTAGAACTGAGTCTTTTATTATAAATGAAGAAAGCCATCATCACAAAACAAGGCATAGAACAGCTAGCTGTTCATTGTCCATTTGTTAGTGCAGGAAACTTTTATTTATACCTTTTGTTATCCAACAAGCCCCCACCCCTTTTTTTTAATATGGAAAGGAATTCAGTGATTCATGGAAGCTACTGAATTCACATTTAAGTCACTGATAGGACAGACTCCGTCCCAAGTTACATATTTTAATGTACCTCTTATGCTACAGGATCATGTTGGAGTGCCACTAGTTTGACACTTTCTCAGTCTTAAGGATCTTAATGAACTTTATGTTTAATTACATGATTATTCTTCATCAATTTTTAGGTATTTATTCCAGATGCCAAACTCTGCCATTGATTTTTCCTCTACTTTTAGTTCTTCATCTCACTTTGCTTATTATAATTATAGGCATATCTATAAGCTGGATCATCTGCAAATTAGGTAATGTGTTATTCAAATATTCATAAGAATTCCATTGTTGTTTTTTTTTTGTCATCTCTTTTCATGATGATTCCTCTATCAATTCTTAATTGTTTTACCAAGTTTTTTCCTTGGTTATTTCATGCATTATTTTCCATATAAATCTCCTACTCCTAATTTTATTTCCTTATCATCTAGTTTTGAATTGCCTTAAGCCCTACTTTATTTCTCTTTTCTTAGGTTTGTTGGCTTCTGCATAACTGATCTTGTGGGCGAGGTTATCTCTTGTTTTCTTCAAATTAGCTCATTCCATTAAGTGTTTACTTCTTCTTGATGCTCTCTTCCTGTTTTAAGGGTTATGCAACCTCAATAGGACTTCTAAACCTTATAAAAGATCAATGTTAATATTTTTAAACATGTTCAATCTATTAGTGATTAATTTATTTTTCGCTTGCGCTTCCACATGAGCCCTAGGTAACCACAAATGAAGTAAATATGTAGTTATTGTAACTAAAAAAGCAGAAAAATTTAACTACTCTTACACTCTTATAAAGGTGAATGATTCCTTCACACAACCGGTTTCGCAAGGTGTGGCCGACAGGCGTGTTGGCAGTGCGGGTGACAGGAAGTGCAGAGTAAATATAGTACGGTTTGTCACATAAGTTATTTTTAACATACATAACATAAAGATTTAAAAAAAAGGTAAATTACTCATGTATATTAAGCAAGGATATGCTGGAACTGCCTCCCTTCATTGTTCAAGCATTTCTGACACTTGCTTAGCGAATTGCTCATTACACTCTACAGTTCCCTCTAAAGAATGGCATAATTTTTTGGTGAATGCTAGTTTTAAGATCATCTAAAGTGTGTGGATTTGTTTTGTACATTTTCTCTTTTAATGCCCCCAAGAGATAAAGAACACTTTCCGTTTCATGAAATTTATTTACTAATCAATGAATCAAACTCTGATTAGGAACATGAACATCAAGAAATTCCTCTTGAAATAATCTCCTTAAAGCATGCGCTGATTCTGTATGCACGTTTGAATCATACGTGCATACTCTTTGGGGAACAGAATACTTGTATTGTCCCATTTCACTTGATACACTTTCACTTAATACACTCTATTGCATCACCTAACAAACAAACATGTGCTACTTGCGCAAGATTTCAATTCCCACTGAAGCCTTGCACAGCGGAGGGGAAATATACTCCCCGACTTGACATTATCTGCAGTGCAAATTTTTGGGTGTTAGAGCTGCAGTCCCAAGTGACAGCAGAGAGATCGGAACTTCTCAGGTGCGAATGAGAGATAGTTTGCATGACCACATGTGCAAGTGTAAATATTGCATGTATTAATTTTTTATTAATGGTAATGTAACCTATGCATTGTCCTCCATAACTTTCTGGCTGCAATATGTTGTACCTGATTAAAAAAATGACTTTTTCATCTTTTACCATGCGTTGTCTTATTGAAATTCGTAATCAATTTAATTATATATATATATATATACATACACACACACATACACACATGCACGCACTAACCTTAATGCTAAACTTGGGTAAATCCTAGAAACCAGTGGACCCAGTAGTTTGCTCGCCTCCTTCTCATAAATACAAGTTGATACAGGCGGTCAAATCATTGTAATAGTGGCAAATCTCCTTTGATTGCAGCAGAAAAACAATTGTAAATATCAATTTATAGTGCATTATGTGCATGGTACAATGTTAGAGAATAAATGATTATAATGGTGGCAAATTTCCTCTAACTCTGACAGAAAAAAAAAAAAAGCATCAGAATGTGTGATTCGAACCCATTACCTTCATATCTATAGCACGACGCTCTTACCGTTTGAACTATTATGCCGTTGTGCTTGAGTACTTAATTATCTAGCTATATCTTGAAAGTTGCACTAACTTCGGCTTTAGCTCTACCGCTCAAGAATTTGGACTGTAGGTAACGTCAAGTTACCCTGTCTTCGCCGACATTGCGCTGCCGGCCGGTCCCGCGGTTGCGTCAAGCATTGCTCACCCAGTAGAATCCCCTCATTTATCAATAAACTGTGAGTGTGCTTATTTGCATGTGGAAGTGGGGTGTGCATGTAACATCCCAACAACAGCAGAAGGTTAGTTGAATGAAAGAATGAATTAAGAAATGATTGAACTGATAAATCCAAGAATTCTCTGGTGCCTAAAGTTACCTGTAATTCACTATTTAATTGTAAGATTACTTGCTCATTTCTAGTGATATACACTCTAAGAAAATTTGCAAAGCCACTATTACTAGTAAAAACAAGCAGTCTTAATTCAGCTTATGCCAAAAAAAAAATTCTTACCAACGAAATAAAACAATTTTCAGCTAAAACTAACCCCACACTTACATTAATAAAAATAACATTAACAAATTGAGAAAATGAGGTGACATATAGATCAAGAGAAAAATATATGAACATATAAAAATATTACCAAAATTGAGGGAAATTAAAGTACCTTAATTTTTATAGATATGAGTGCTTTAAGGAACATCTTGTTAGAATGAAAATAATTATGACTGTTGGCTTTTGTGCATGAAGGGAAATAAAAATCTAAACAAAGTACATTAATTAGTATGTAGTCAACTAATAAAGATAATGACAAGAATGTATAATTAGAAAGGAGGCTAGGGATAAATGATTAACATTAAGAATCCCTAGTAATCACTAACAACCAAGCAATCTTTTCACGTTACCTACACATCCCAAACACAGATCCTTGCATTAACAAACAAGCATGCAAGGATTTGAGCCAGGTCAGGTTATCATGATCAGTTTCTCAATATTCCTCACTTTATCATCGACATACATACACGAATAAAACAATCAGTCAAATAATGAAATTACCATCTAATGTATCTCTTTGTTGTAAAATAAAAAACTGTAAAAATGGTAATCAATATGAACACAAAATTTAACAATTTCTTAGCAGAATGACCTACTAGATAATTAAATGATGCAGTGTATTAAATTGATAAAACAGAAAAATAGCATTAAGGGGAATAACTTATCTAAGGCCCAGAAAACAAATATTTATGTAGCAACAACTCTTGATGCATCATGGTAACCACATAAAAAACACACACTTGATTTTTACCAATGTGTAGTTAAATCAGATAGTTTGTGTGATATAGCAGCTTAAGTACTTGAGTTTTGTGTTGTGTGTGAGTTTGAATGTTAAGTGTGAAAAATGATTGCTAAAGCATGTGACTTGGGTGGTAACTATGGTGCATGTCACAGGAAGTGTTTTCAAGTATTTTTGTGATGGTTGTCAGTTGTGGTTTCATTAGATGTGCTAAAACTAACAGTAAGATGGTTGCTATTTATGATCAATGGTTTTATGAACTTTGTAAATATAAGATCCTAGTTGTAAAACAAGAAAAAACTATTCTCCAACTGCGAGAGGAACTGGTACTAAGTAAGATGAGCTTGAGAGTTATTGTTTACCAATTAGTAAAATTAACTGTAAATCAACTGAGTTCAAGGTTGGTTGTGCCAAGGGCCAATTGTAAGAGAATGAGAGTCTTTGCTATTGATGATGCTACTAGCATCCCTCTGGTGAACAGATTCAATGTTCTTGGAACATTGGAAGCTCATCAGAACAGTCTGTCTGGTGATGTAGTAGTAACCATCCTAAACCCAAGATCGCAGGTTCGATCCCGGCCAGGACCGATGGATTTTTTTGGGCGTAAAAATCCTAAGTATGATTTCTTTCGGAAGGGAAGTAAAGCCGTGGATCCCATGTGATGCATTTACAGCATGATAAAGAACCTCAAACCTGAAAAAAGAGGGCTCTGAGCAAAATAGGTCAGCCATTTCATGCCCTGCTTTGAATGGGATGCTGATGACCTGAGATGTTAAAGAGTATCTGTAAATAAAATAAATAAAAAAAAATCTCTTCAGAACATGTAGTCCTCCGCAGTAGCTGATGCTAAGCCTAAGGAGAACAACATTTTGCTGCTAGGTATAGTACTGCAAGATTTGTCACACATGGTTATCTAAGTTATCAAGTGTTTCCATTCTTATCTTCTCCAATAAAGTAATCATTGCAAATATATCAAATGATGATAGGAACAGCTAGTGATATCACATGACCCACACAACCCCATTATAATAATGATGATCACTCATCATTATCACATGCAAAAGCATGACTTTGTGCCAACACTTTGTTAACAGCCATGTAAATGATACATGTGGAAAATTGTGTCTCACAAAATTGAATAATATGTTTATTTAGCACATTGTATTCATTTATTATTATTATTATTATTATTATTATTATTGTTGTTGTTGTTGTTGTTGTTGTTTTTGGAAGAGCAATGTATCAATTTCAGAGAGTTCCCCAAAATTCTCATGGCAATGAAAATCATACATTCAATAACTATTCAGCAACTACATGGCCAAGACTTGGATATCATACTTTGATATATATGAACTATTTGTTTCAAGATCACCCAATTTCCAGCACGTGTGGCACGCATACTGGT
The DNA here is from genome assembly GCA_030762175.1 of Metallyticus violacea. Lineage (NCBI taxonomy): Eukaryota > Metazoa > Arthropoda > Insecta > Mantodea > Metallyticidae > Metallyticus > Metallyticus violacea. The sequence continues at coordinate 122,093,025 of CM060845.1, read as the reverse complement.
AGCACTTATTTAACCTACAACTTCGGACAGTTGAGAAAGTTTCTGAGTTTTGGTCACCGGAGCAGCAGAGGCCCGTTGTCCATACTCAGGATCAAGTATCTTAAAATATGATTCAAATAGTGAGACAGTATGCATTAGAAAATTAAAAAAAATTAATTTTTAAGGTTTGCACGTCCAAGAGCAGACAGAGATGTTTTGAATGAAAAGTTACAATGTTTGTTCATTGTAATTGTAGCTATCAATACTACTTTTTCCAAAGCCAACTTCTGCAAACTGTTTCTAATTACCTTATAAGAAAATTTCATTGTGTCACTTCATATACTACTAAAGAGCATATTTCATTAACCTTAAATTAGGTTCGTGCTACTGACAAACCACGTGCACATCATGCTAGACAGCTGCCTAAAAGTTTATATAGTAGTAATTTGCTAATGCTACCAACGTAAACTGTACTACCAGTACCAACAGACAAATGTAAATCTTGAATGTCCTGGGGTTCCACCTCGGCACTCTATTTACTTAGATATTTTAGATTTTACTTAGATATTGCTGATTAAAACTGAGATTGTTTCTCATTTAAATGATCACATCGCATGATTTTCAAGCCTTTTTAAATCTAAAAAAAAATTTTTGAACTGAAATAGTGCATAAACAAGATAACCCAAGCAGCTATTGCACATGTCTTTATACAATAAAGACCTTTGCTTTAGTTATAGATATTGTAATTTCGCATATTGTTTAAATTATTTAAAAATTAGTTTCTTTGAAGTAAATGCTGCAAGTTAAGCTTTTTAGTGCTTAGCAAATGAGGCCGCACTAACCAAGAATAAAGTAGTATTACGAGTAAGTTTTAGTTCATGTCAGTATCTGAGAGAACATTCTCTTAATTTGAAAACGATATTTTCTACGTGCTTACTGTGGTAATCTGTGGTCTGGTACTTAGTATAATAATGCTTCTTATTTATTAACGTTGTACGAAATCCGTGTGTCTGTCGAGCGTAGTGCTTCATGACGTCACATATTCAGCTTCATAGTACGTTTTTTATTGGTTTATAAGTCTCCAACAAGTATTTGTCAGCCAATAGGACCTCGTGATACAATATAACTGCACCTGAGAATATCAATGCATCACATGACCGTTCCTATGTGTAGGCCATATTTGACAGTGGAAAGAAGGGTTTAGTTAAGTGCGCGAGTGGAGTTTGTTGCAAGAGGAAGGTTTCTAACGAACCCATAAACACTATCTAATTAAAATGTCCAGCTCCGGCGCTGACGAACATCCCATTTATGGGCCCTTCTTTGGAGTGATGGGTGCTGCATCAGCAATTATTTTCAGTGGTAAGTCCACATCGTCTATCGATTGAGCAGAGTCCCATATAGAGATGGGTCGGTCACAAGTAGTCAAGACAGTAGTGCCCCTTCAAAGAAACATATGGAAGAAATAATTAAGTTAGAATATATTTTAGAGTTTTAAGAACATTCATTTAATAATGGAAACGATGTGCGAGTAAATTATTTTAAGAGAAAGCTTTAAAGCTAGTCTTAGGTCTACCTTGTTAGAAATAAATGGCATTATTGCGAGAATAGAACTAGTTCAACACTCTCCACTAATTTCCTTTGCAAAAAGTTGCTTTTAAATAGCTTGAGTAATAACGAAATACAGAATAACCCATGTGGAGTAAAGTCTTTTGTGTTATGTTAATTGCATACAAAAAGCATTACAGCCGCCCCCGTTGATATGTTAAAACCTATCAACATCAAATCTTTCAAATATTATTAAGCAAAATTGTATTAATATTAATTGTTACAGCCCTGGGTGCGGCCTATGGCACTGCAAAATCAGGCACTGGCATTGCTGCCATGTCTGTGATGAGGCCTGAACTCATCATGAAGTCCATCATCCCTGTAGTCATGGCTGGTATTCTTGCCATATATGGTCTTGTGGTGGCGGTACTGATAGCAGGTGCATTAGAAGAACCTGTAAAGTACCCACTTTTCAAGTAAGTCTTAAGATTTTTCCATGAATGTTAAAAACTCAAAGCTAGGAAGGCTAACTGGACTGAGAAGGAATGCCCTTTGCTATTGTAATTTGTTATATTTTTACAGGGGTTTCATCCACTTGGGTGCAGGTCTTGCTGTTGGTTTCAGTGGGCTTGCTGCAGGGTTTGCAATTGGTATCGTCGGTGATGCAGGTGTGCGAGGCACAGCCCAACAGCCACGTCTTTTTGTGGGAATGATTCTGATCCTTATTTTTGCTGAAGTGTTGGGTCTTTATGGACTCATTGTTGCCATCTATCTATACACCAAATAAACTATATCAACCCCATAAAGAACGTGCTCCCATCATTCATATGTAAAAATAACAATTGTTGGCTGTGGGTAGAAGTCACGTATGTGTCTCACCGAGGTGACTTCCTGAGGCCAACATCTTCATTTGTAATTATCATAGCCTAGTTGAATTGGCACTTGAGTGGAAGTAGCACATTTTTTTTAATGAAAAATATGAATGTCATCAAGTATAATGTTCCTCATTAAAAGACATGTGTTGATTGAAAGCCGGGGCAGACAAGCTCATAAATTTTTAGCATTTTGCATAGAATGCATGTCATCACTTCCTTGGTTCTGCCCCATTTAAGAGCACACAGTGAATGTAAACTTTCCACATCAACTTGGTTATACATTTGAAATATTGTATTATATAATGTGTAAATTGTAATATTTAATTCTTAATATGAATACTTTATTTTTGCCCTGCTGTTCTTCGTAACAACTTTTAAACAACACATTTCTTTTTTGAAGGAGCAAGGACATAGCTTAACCGAATCTGTGTACCATAAGATTTTCACATTATCTCCATTTTATTTTTGCTGGAAGAAAATGAAACCGCAACGTCTTGCCACATGAGGAGGATAACCTTAAAACAACCTAAGTGTCTAGTGTCTTGTGGATTAGCTTTGAGTGTGACTGTGGCTATCATGTCCAACAAAATTATAGCAGTTGAAACCAAAATCTTTATGAAAACTTACCACAGAGTTGGTTATAGTAAAAAATAAAAAAAACAAACAAGAATAAAACGAAGTAGTGTTAGGGTGTAGATTTTTGTTTCCATTGTGAAATTGTTGAAAACGGGATAGGGATAATAATATGTACATTCCATTTACTGCAAGAACATTGTGCGAGACATGGTGTGGATATGTTGTAGACCAACTACCAAGTGATGTGTGCTTGGCCTATAAACAGCCCATCTAGATGATCTCGCCTTCTATTATGCTTGTTGGAATAATAAACAAGTCAGTATTCACAATGAAAGTCAATAATTCCATGTTGTCTGTTTTGTTTGGCAGTTGGTTCTAGGTGGTCAGCATATTATAATAAACATGAAAACTTCCATATACCATTAAGAAGTTTGATGTATGAAACATCTTTATGTAACGTGTACCTATAATGTACATCTGTGTTATTGGCACATTTGATCTCCACATGGAATGTCTTGAAGAGGGAGGAATGTGTTGTAATATATAACTGGTTCACAGAGTGAGGAGCAAAAATTCTTACTATTTTCTTTGTAACTTTGGTCTGTAATTTAGACTTAAAATTTCCAATATTGAACTGTAAAGCTCCAAAAGGTTCATGCTGTGTGAATATGTAGTATAGTGCAAATAATTAGATATCTACTATGCTAATGACCTGTTCATATGGTGTATGCATTAGTATGTCTGTTATTGGTGTATGAATGAGATGATGAAAATAAAACAAATATATGTATCGGTTATTTTGTCCAGGCCCCATTTTATCATCCTTGTTTGTTACAGCTTTTTGCTAATATATGCGATTGGTGCAATTTCATACTTGAAAGAGGCATGAGTGATTTATATATTTATAAAACAAATGTCAAGAAGCAATTTCAGCCATAGAGGTTTTATACGTGGTGCATGTTTAGTGAGCACATCATTGAAAGGTTAATGGAACATTGCAAATGTGTGATGCATGCTGCAATTTATTGGGCTAAACCAGAATGTGCATTTAGTCATAAAGCATACTATCGTCTTTCTGAAATTTTTGCTTTAACAGCTTTGAACACAGCTATTTTGATTAAAATAGTACATTAAGGCAAGATTTGCTCATTTGTAAGTACTGTGAAATTCAAAACGACTGGTCAAAGCATTGGTCTCCAAATGTGCAATTTATGCTTGCTGCCAAAGATATGGTCCATAGTTCATTTTGGAATAATCACATCTGATTATATCGTGCATTCAAGTTAAACATATGCTAGCCATGCACACAATGGTTGGTTGGCCGCTAACCAAACAAATCTCGAATTATCGATCTGCTTGTTGAATGGGATGCACGCAAGTTCTTGCTATAGTAATGTAATTTTGTGTATTATAATAAAGTAGAAATGTGCACAAAGATGCATGGGTTTTGGATGACAGTTACTTTCTTTGATGAATTTAGTCACTTTAGTTCATTTTTTCACCTCAGTATATGATAATGGCACATGTTTCCCTATGTGGGAGTACACACATTTCTTGTTCACTTTGTTCGACAAATTTTGCTCAGAGGCCTCTTCATTCAGGCTTGAGATTCTTTTTTGTGCTGCAAATGTACGACATGGTACCCATGGCTTACTTCCCTTCCAAAGGAAGCCATACTTAGGATTTTTACGCCTGAAAAAATCCATCGATCCTGGCCAGGTTGAACCCACGATCTTGGGTTCAGAAGGCAAGTATGGTTACCACTATACCAAGACCGGCTCATTCATTTTGTGAAAGCATGATGTGGCACCTAGTCTGGTGAAACCCAAGGACTGCCAGTCATGCAATTACATGTCACAGCTCTTGGTTTGATTGTATCCATATTTCATCTATGAAGTAGAACTTGTTCTCATTTAATAATAAATATACATATATTCATGGGTGTTCTGCCAAAGTGAAGGTCCTTGCCCACTAAGCATCGTGATACTATGTGTACAGCTTTTTGTGCAAGAGACTATTGTGCTTGCTATCTGCGTTGAAGATAGATGATTGAGTAATGGCAGAATGGCAGTACCTAGAGAACATTGTCCAGGCACTGATACAACGCGCAATAAATGCTGTTTTCTAGCTGTAACTGAATTGCATATAACATTCAAACATGGTATCTGTTGCAATATTTCTTTCACAGGTCACAAACATTAGTCGATGAAAGCACTTGTTTGAGCATGTTATGGTTAGATTGATAGATTACAAATCACTCACATGCCTTGATTAGTTTGTTTCCATTCAATAGATAATGATTGGTGTAGTATCTGTTCTGTAAAAGTTGCACATTTTCCTGTTTTTCGAGATTTGCTTCTCAGAAACTTAAGATGAGTTGGTGGTAGACAGCAGATCTTTTATTCTCAAGGTCTTTTTAACTAATTCTAAGCTAATTTTGAACCAAAGTAGCTTTGAGTTTTTATACAATGAACAAATTCAAAATTATTCCAATGCTTTCAGTTGCATATGTCATTATAATTGCACTGGAAAAGATCATGGCTGTTTCAAGAGTAATCTGTGGAAGTTCCTAGCTGCTTTTATTTAATTTATGTTGCAACTCCAAACTATTGCTAGTGCCTGTTGTAAAATTTAAAATACATACATTATCATTTTACCTTTATGCATAATCTACGTAGATATGAATACTTAGAATCAGAAAATAGATTTTCCTATATTGATATTAAATTAAATTCCACTGGAAGGCTAAGAGTACAAAATGCGCATACTCCTACAAATATAAATTTGAGCATTTATATTTAAAAGAAAATATCGTCGATCAGAAGCTGCCCATGAATAGTTTTTTCTTCAAATTATATAAAGCTTCAGAAATGTTGAAATTTGGTACTACATTTCTTTTTAATAATGTCCTATTTCCAAACTGCGGAAATCTGATTGTGATTTGTTAAATGCTATTTATGAAAGATGTTGCCATGAACAGTCAACACTAAATTAGGCCATTTGCACATATACAGTGAAGAAAAATACAAGCAAGTGATATAATCTGTACTTCAATGGGTTTTCCATTCTTGCCAAACAAACTGAAACAGAGCAGTGGAGCCAAAAGCAATATCATTTGAAATAATGTTGATAATCTAACCTGACTTGCTAAAATGAGCTTCGAGACTGATTCATGTAGAATGGCCCTTTTACGTATAGGGAATGCCTTTATTTTTATAGTTGAATTAGTTATCCTGTGCAAGCTGTTTTATTGGACAGATGGACAAAAGTAAATAGCCATTTATCGATTTTTATCTTAGAACACACCTAATCCATAATGACTAAATCAGAAATCTCTTGCAGATATTGATAAAAACAACAGTAGTTTCACTAAATTATTGTGCATAAGGATGGCCTTGTGTTTCTAAAATGTTCCAAGACATGTCTCTATTAAGCTGATTCTCAGGTTTTTGGGAGAAAGTATTATAGCATTTTCAAAAATTACCAAAGAAGCATGGGTACTTGTGTTTAATACTTTGTCATTGTAGGTCAGGTAAACATTACTAAGATGCGGGTAGGTATTAATAATATGAGAAAAGTTTATTTGCGTCAGATTAATACTTGATTGCATTCTGTTTAATGATTTACTTTTACACATCAAAAATATTACTAGAAAAGAACAAAAGGATAATGATCACTTTTGTAGTCTAGTGGTAGCGATTTTGAGGACTAATCCGGGTGTCCTAGGTTCGAATGCTGGTGAAGTCGAGTTGTCTTGAGTAACGTTTCAGTTTTTCTTTACCCTATAGATCTAAGGCGTCAAGAACTCGGAGCTCATTTACGCCATATTAATTCCATTTATAGCTACAGTGTCCACGTCCAATCTAAGGACGTCACGGGCAGATTAATGCAGTTAAAGTGACAATAAATGACACGTAAAAATAAGTTGATGATAAATGCACTCACTTGTGCTCTTTTGATTAGTACATGCTATCACGATTGGTTTCTATTTTCTACTTACGATGGCGAGGATTTCTTTACAATTGCGCAATCTTTCAAAGTGATCGTCTTATTTCCAATGACTAAAGTTAAATCATTACGATCACTATGTTTATCCATTGTTTACTAAGTAACCTCTGTGACCTAAGTTTTCCATACAGGCCTCTATTAAATAAATCTATTTGAGCTCATTTTATTTAGAACACACAAAAGACATTCATTTTTCCGCAGTTTTCAAAGTAAGAAGCGTTAATCTTCGCGCTACGGGCGTTTCTTCGAAGTTTTGGAATGGATCGACTGTAACTGTGCAGATAGCATACATAGTTCCATGAAACAAAGTTGTACAAAGAAGGTAAGAGCACAAGATGATTGCGCATGTCTAAGGAATTGCAAATAATTTAGAATATAGCTGGATCGAGTATGGGGGACTCGTACACCGGCAAAAACTAGATTTTGCTCATATAACAGGTGAAGTTACTAATCACTTATATGAGAATTGGATCTTTTGACAGTTTTTCTATACTGTTAAAATTCGGTAAGTTCCTTTGTCGTTTGGTGCCTGTAAAATCAATATATGGTTGATAGGGTCTGTGTGAAACACTTATTTTTCAGAAAGGTTTTAGAAATAACTTCTATTTTTCTTCTTTGCATTTCCTGTTCTGTACGGTTACTCGATATGGCAATTACTAATATGAACGCAGCTTACTTTCATGCATGACAGTTTTTCAGATCACTATGGATTGTATCGTTCATTATATCATTGTGTGCTAAGCAGTAAGATGTTAGTGATGCTGATTTTCCTTCATTCGCCATTTATTTAATGAGACGCATGCTAAGTCCTAATGCCTTTGAGACACAGCCTAGAGCAAAGGTTCTCAAACTGTGATCCGCGGACTCCCGTAGGTTCACGAAAGATTTTAGTATTAAGTATTTATTCTTGAATGTGTAGGCACAACCAATGATTTGCGATAAAACGTAAGATCATTCAAATTCAAGATATTTAAAGTAAATTAGAATAAAATTTAAGCTTGCCGAAAGAATGAACCAGGGAGGACCTCAATTGTAGCTATAATTTTTCCTACTACAGCGCACATCTTTCGGCAGCGAATTGCGTAGATTTTCCCAAATTATCAAAGAAGGCCATGAAAGTATTGGTTCCTTTCATAACTTATTTGTGTGAAAAATAATTTACTGCGCACATATAACTAAAAAAAAGTCCTTCATGCAGGAGCTGCGTCAACTAAGCGAACTCCTCATCAATTTGAATTAAGTGTGAAACATTAATACTAGAGTAAGGAAGTTATATATTGAGTTTACAAAAATAAGAACGCATCGACTCGTGTATCTGCTACCAGGAGCCCACAATTCAAAATACTTACATCTGGTCATATCCCTTTTCTTGTAGAGGACGAGCCAAGCCATTATATTTGTCTTACCACATCAATCATATTTTAACATTGATGCTTCAGCCAATAGGATTAACAGCAGACAAAGATACAGCTGCGGGAGAGTTTACTAATATTATTGTTGGATATTCAGTAACGGTCATAACAAAAGTTTGCCGCCTCTTTATACCGGTTGGGTATACGATGAATGTGGAAATAATAACAGATTAATATTACACAGTTGCTACCCCCACTCCGAATAATTCCATTTCATTTATTTTCAAGAAACTATTTTTATAATTTCATTGCCGAATGTCGGTTTTTGGTGCCTAGAAAGTAGGATGGACGAAGATTTGAAGATTTTTTTAAAAAAATATTTTCATGGGTACAACAGCAATAGTTACATTTCTTCTAAATTCGCTAAAACAATATTGAAACTGTTTGAAAAACATAGAATTGGGACTCACAATACGAATTTTGCCTACAAAGCCTGATGTATCACGACTTGTGAGTGAAATGCAGTAATCATTCCTCTCACGAGTAATACTGTGCTATCGCGTATTGTTAAATTATTGCATCATTTTAATATTTTGGGCGTTTTATATATTTTGGAATGCAATATTATTATGATTATTACTTTGTGTTCAAATCATTTCATTAAAAAGGCAAATATTGCAAAAGTGAGCATTTATTTGTTTGTTTATATCTTTAAAGTGTTTGTAAAAGAAAAGTGAACATCTATTTATTAGTTTATATCGTTAAATTTTGGAAAGAAGTGATTTACTTTAAATATGTGTGTGTATGTATGTATATATATACATATATATACACACATATAGGATATGTATATATAGGATGCAAACTTAAAATTTTAAACTTTGATATAAATCTTAGGGGTCCGCAAAAGATCTTTAAATGGGTTCTGAGGTATCAAATTATCACTTTCATATTCATGGTATCAAGTACACTCATTTGAAATGGGAGCGTTTGTTTTAGTAAAAAATGCTTTCCAGTAATGTTGGTTTTCCTGATTTCCTTTGTAGTTCGGGACAGGTCTTTAGGCTTAATTCTTGCTATAGGTCATGATCAATTATATCGTAGACACTTATGAAAAAATTAGATGTTTGATGCATGTGAAACAGACACGTGGCGACATTGTAAATAAAACGCTTTAAAACTGAACAAATAAGAAGATATTTTAAAGAATCTTCAAATGAAGCAATAGAAAGTACCGCAAATCTCCGTTTGCAATAGTTCTTTCTTGGGAAAAATAAACGCACTGCGAGTTTTATTTCCGTAGTAATTGTTCAACTCTGTTCTCGGGCACTTATATATTTCGGCGCTAATAATCGATAAACGTCGGATGCAACAATTTTTCGATTAAAATTTTAGAACTATATTCAGCTATAAACATTGTTATGATGAGATATTAAGCAGGAGCGAATTAAAACCTACCACTTTAATAGGTCTGATTTTTTTCAAAATACGAGTGAAACATAAAGAATTGCTTGACGCGGGAGCAGGCAGAACTATCGAGGGTCGTTTGAATTTAAAACATAAATAATAAAAGCAATTATTTTTTTCCCTTGATATCATTTTATTTCTCAATAGTTTCCGTCACCAAATTATACACTTGGTCTACGGAACGTCCAATTGTTTCGTCTCCTCAGAAAAATAGGTTTTGTCTAGATTTATTTGATAAATTGGAATGGGGAGGATTCGCATGGGTCTGATTGAAGTAATAAATCAATAGATCTAAGAGGTAGGATATTAAAGGATATAAGCCCACTGTGTAACAAAATAGATAGCGTATGACATTTTATTTTGAAATAATATGAAGGAACAAAAATTTGATTAGATTTAAGTGGAGCAAAAATAAACTCTCACTCGGTCCGTTTATGTCATGCAAGAGAGACGTATGCTAAGGAAAATAATACACAGTTTCTTTTTTCTTTCTCGTTCTTTCTTTTACAATTGCAATTAAGTGAGGATGTTCTATTAGAATAAGTTGTAAACAAGACAGCTCACAATTTTCCATTACATGAACTTTTGACATAATGAAAAGTAGCGTAACAAATATTACTAACTTCTACACAAATCAATAAAAGTTTCCATGAATGATCTAATTACTCTAAATGAAAATTGTATGTGAACACTTTTTTTTTTTTTTTTTTTTTTTTTTTCATTTACAATCTGACATTGCGTAAGGAGTAACTGTTTTATACATTTTCATGTACTGTTAGTAGTATTTGTCTACACTTCGTTGTGTTGTTTTTCTGTCATGCCACCGCATACACTTCCGGGTACCTATTTACTCGTATTTTGTTTAATTTAAGCAAAAGTCGTGTCAATTTAGATATGGATGGAAATGTTTAAAACTAATGATGATTAAATGCTAAGTTTCAATCTCTTACATCACTTCGGAATTTCAAATAGCTCCGCTTTCTTTTGTTACTTGAATTTTAAACAGGATTCAGTTGTTATCGTTTTTTGTTTCTTTTTTTTTTTTTTTTTATCGTTGTCTGGCAGCCTGCACTGTTGTTAGAATTTTGGACGGAATACGTATTAAGCCAGTTATTTGTGGAATGAAAAGTACAATTTATTCAGGGTATTAATATTATAGTAAAACTATATTTTGGAACTTGTCCTTTCCAAAACTTGATTATTACTTAAATGCTCAATAATTTATACAGTATTATTCTGTCTGAATTCACATAACAACTACAACAATCCAGGTTGCCAGACTACAATAAAACACAATAACAGTTTAAACCTCTTGAAAATTTAAGCATTAAGAGCTAGTAATGCCATTTGAAATTTCATAGTGGGAGTTAAGGGTCAAACGTAAAATTTAATCAGCAGCACTTGTATTAAACTTACCCCTCAATATCTAAATTGGCGTTTTATAAGATTAAATGTATGTTAAATGGGTAGTTATTCAGATTAGAAGGTTTTGAAATAAATGTCCAGCATATTTGTTTTAACATAATACGGGGGGATGTAATTTGTAATTCTTGTCTATGATTTTAAAATTGCATAACAATATTCTGGTTTAATTTTTGTAGAAGTCGTGTAGTAGTTTTGAAAACTTTCAAAGATCTTGCTGTTGGCAAGCCACTAGCGATATTTAAATGAATAATTGCCAGCTCGCCCGTCTCCATAGTGGCACCAACTTTATTTGGAATTAAGTATGTTGATCATGGATGTATATAAATAATTTAATAACTATAAGTGATGATAATTATAATCTGGTTTATTTAAGGAAACTTTTTAACAGCTCTGGTCACCAGCATTCTATTTAATTTAGGACGCAAAGCGACCGATAGATTTTGTTCAGATGCATCTTCTTTCAGGCTTGAGGCTCTTTTACTTTCCATAAATTTACAACATGCAACCCTGGGCTTTGCTTCCCTTTCGAAGGAAGTCGTAATTAGGATTTTTTGCCCTAAAAATCCGTCGATTCTGGCCGGGTTTGAACCCGCGATCTTGGGTCTACGAGGCAAGTTGTAGTGGTGATAATTATCGAAGTATACGGTTATTCAAAGGCATGGGTGTATATTATGTGCATGTGATGTGTTAAATTATTAACCGAATACAACATAACAGTCGAAACTGTCTTATTTATTTTCTCTTGACAACCAAAAATGTAACTATAGTTTCACATAACTCAAAGATAATAGTTCAGAAGATATTTCATTTCGTGGCTACATATGAACTGTAGATACCATTATGCTTTATAGCAGGTGTTCTGAACCAATTCCAGTGATGTCATCGTAGGATATTGGATGTACCAACTAGAAAATTGTTCCACGGGAATGCGTCATTTTGTGATACACGGATTAAAATAAGCATTTCTCTACATTTATAATTATACTAGTGATTTATTTAGTTATTTCTTGTATTTAGTATTTAGAATTAAATATTTATTGGAGGAAAAAAATTTCAATCTATTCTTATTCGATAGGTTGTTCTGTGAAATGTCTTAAAATTAATTTTGCTAAGGTTGAAGTAATACATAAACTTCGACAAGCATATATTGCTTTTATTGGTACTCCAGTGCTCACTAAAAGCTATTAACTTTACAAATTTGACTAATTTCTGACTCACTTTTGTTTCAGTGCGAAGATTGCGCTTGTTTAGCTAAACACAGTCCTTTAACGTTTGGTTTCAACTGACTTAGTTTTAGTCTTAAATCGAGGTCAACATTCAACTTATTTCTGTACTTGTTTATATATATATATATATATATATATATATATATATATTAGAGATTAAAATACACATTTACAAGGCAAGTACTCACAAACACCAACAAATATGTTACAATATTTCCTAGATCATTGGATATTTAGTTTTTTTTTTCAGAACCAAAAATCTATTAAATCTATTAAATTCTTAGCCAATTGCCCGAGACTTCCGTCATATGGTAGCTCCATAAATTCGTCTTTCTCGGAAGGAATTAAGTTTTCTGGTAAAATGTCAGCTACAGAAAACTTGTCTCTAATCCAAAATTATGAATTCAGATTTTCAGTATGCATTAAAATCTTGAGATGAGACTCCCAAAGTGCTCCTTAATATTCGCTGCCAGTTCAAATGAAGAGAAAGTTCATTTTCACTTAAAAATGCGTTCAACAATTGAAAGGAAGATGTTCTTAATATTGATTTCTGTTGTCATGAAGCTTTTTTTTTTTTTTTTTATCCTGTACTAAGAATATGGAAGTACGCTCACCCTGAAAACTCTTGATGGGTTGATTGATGCGGCAAAATACATCTGCCAAATAAGCCAAACGGGCTCATCAATGAAACAATTGAAGTCTGAGTCGGAGAGGAAAATCTTCACTTCTGAACAAAACAGAACGCTCAATGCATTTCACCTCCACAACCATCAGTGTGAAATAAAACAGAATCATTTTCTGCACCTATTTCTTACATAAAATGAAAAATAATCGTGAATTCATAGCTCAGAACTTAATGAAGTTGACAACCTTCACATTTTCATTTAAAACTGTCTTTAGAGCAAGCATTCATCGTTCTTGCGGCTAAAACTTCGCGAAATTACAATATACAAAGGTTGCTTCTGGGGCTACTTCTTTAATCTTTCCTTAAATGCTCTGCAATTTAAATTTCTACACTACAGAAGAGAACAATTCTTTACATTTTGCTTATTTTTTATATTTTAATGAAACAAAAACTGAATTAAAGGATATTAAATGCAGTATGAGCCAATCACAACAAGCATTACTGTATTTGTTTGCAAAATGGGGAAAAAATGGAGTGTATTTTACGTATCAGATTGCGATTTGCGGAGTAAAAGAATTGTCTACTATTTTGTCTCGGATGCTACTGCCATTCAACAATCTTATAAGCATTGCAAGCTCTCTCAGCTTGCACCTAATAAATATTGACATGTTTGACGTAACGCGAAGCACACGCTTTGTCATTTGTAGAGAGTGCGTTTTCACACACAACACGTGTGTGGCTGTACATGAAGTGCTTAAATCATATGATTGCGTTTGCATGACACAATAAACTCAGCTTGTATGCCCAGGTTAGCTAAACAGTTTTCGGCTACTAAGATAGATAAATTAGCAACTTGATACTGGAATCTGTTCTTGGAACCATGTGTTTGGATTTGTTTATTGAGAATGTTTTCATTCCAGCTAAAAACTAATGAGGCAAGGAATTACAAATACTAACTTGAGTTCGAATCATGGTTTCAACTAGTGAGACAGGGTTATGGATTCCGAAAACCACTGTGGCATAAAAAGACGCGATTTTTCGTAGTACAACCTGTGATGTGCAGCCTCATATGCAGCTCACATGTGACAATCAACCAACTTTTACCAAGTTTTTTGCTGTAGCTCTCACAATTAATGAAAAAAGGTATAAGTGCACGAATATCTAACCTCAAAAGCGAATCGTATTGGATTGCCAAAGTACAGGCTCTAAAGGGAGGGGAAATGGAGGTGCGTCCCTCCCACCTTTGACTTACATTGCTTGGGTAGTTACAGCTTTATCTGATTGCAGTTTCGAAATTTTGATGCAGGAAAGCTAGAGTCAAAACTAAAATGACAATTTTCAAGCCTGATATTATATGCATATGGGTGGTGTTGATTTAGTGCATCCGATATTGCAGGCGAATTCCTTTTAATGAAAAGCTATAAAATGGTACAATAAACTATTTTTTTCACGTGTTGAATATCGCCATATATAATTACTTGATAATTTGGAGAGCTCTAAACCCACAAAAAACAATGACATATCTGAATTTTCGCTTATCAATTGCTCGCAGCCTAATTCAGAAGCCTGTATACAAAGGGGGGATAGAAATTCTAAAACTCTTGTTACCCTCAGATTGACGAAAAAACATTTTCCCAAAAGGATGCCATCTACGGAAAAAGTTGCGTCCGTTTCGGAAAAGTGCGGTATGGCCCAAAAGGGACACACACAAGGGAACCAACATGATTTGTGGCGAATGTGAAGATGTGCCCTTATGTCACTATCCATTCTTCGAGGTGTATCATTCAAAACGAAACTTTTGAATGCAAGGTTGAAATATTTCATAGAATTTAATTCAGTTTATAATTTAAAGAATTGTTAAAGTAATTATAGGTTGAAAATCGTTCGATTTTCAGCGCTTGCTGGACGTATATACACGTCCATATCACTCGGGCCCATTTCACTCGATAAAGATCTGGTATATTTTATTTATTATACAAAATGGAGAAAATTTGCTTCCTTACCAACATTCAAATATTTGGTCGGGAGGGGATTTATTGATTTGATAAAATATTAATGAAAATTTGTGTGGGCAAACATAGTTTCATAGGCGAGCATTATTTTATGGAATGGCGGATGTGAAACATGTTGTGCGTTTTTAAAATATATTAAAACAAACGTAAAAAATACTTTTCACTAACATTGAAATAATGTTGAAAAGAGTTATGTTTTAAAATAGAATATTTTCATTCCGTGCTTACTTTAATGAACAAATAAAGTTGTTATTATGCAAAAAGTCGTCATAATGCAAAAATCTATTTTAACTTTGTAAAAATGTTATGTTGCGCGTAAAAATAATATTTAGGTCACATTACTATTATGTTGCAAAGTTAAATTGTGCTTGTTAATTTCTAATATTTTAGGAAAAAATATAAAATTCATTTACGACATAACCTAAACGAAGTGTTGTGGAGTTGTTTTGCTCCTGACTTCCGGTGGTCTACTGAATGTGGTGAAAGCTGCGTGGCATAGGTTTCATACCTCAAACAGGTTACTGCCTGTTTAGGCGTCACGAGAGGTCGTGCCTGTCTGAACAAGACTAAAACCTTTTCACCCTAATGGATTTTCTCCCTCCCTAGCGTGAGGTACTTCTGACAAAAAAAAAAATTGTTACCTGTTAATCGGTTTTCAATGTTTTCCCTTGAGTCAGGTATTTCTTACCTGCTGTTAGATTTTAAATATTCTCCTTCAGGTTCAGGCATTTCAGACAAAAAAGATTTTACCTGTTTAATGCATTTCCATGTTTACGAATTCCTGTCTAAACATTTTGTTCTGTAAATGCATTTCAATGTTTTTACCTAGCGTCTGGTATTTATTATTTGCTAATGATTGTTCAAATCCTTCGCTCCCTTATCAGCTTCAGACGAGGGAATGCAGAAAACCAACCTCGTTGACTGAGATCCAAGAGGGGGCGTATTACGCTTGCGCAGTGGTGAAAACCATGCTTCTGGGTTGGTGGAAAAGATAATGTTTTCCGATATAAAAGCAAGTCACAAGTGTGAGAATTATAACATCTCAAGTGACTTCCTGATTTTGAAATTCGTATTGCGCCAACCACAAATATGTCAGTCATAAGGAATAATTTCCTTTTTAGCGAAGTGTTTACAGTGCCAAACTCTACATGCTTGTAATTTTTTTAATATACCAAATCCATACACAGATAAAAAAATTACATTGCAGTTTACGAATGTCTTCGTTGTGCAACTCCCAATTTGTTTTACTTAATTTCTCTGTTTAATGTGTGTATTTGTATAATGCAACTGCATCTTTTTAAATTTTATATATAACGGTACCACAATTTTCTAAAAAAGAAGAAGAAGACTTCAATATAGTGAAAAATCCTCTTAGTAAACACACCCATTTTAGAGTGTTTGTGGAAGCCATTTTATACCAGCGACACATTTATCAACTTTTACTAGTTGGTATACAGTTTAGAAACATCATTATGGCCCAAATTGAACATGTACAGCTGTTCTATAAAAATCTGGTGTTTTATCAAAATTATTGTAATATCAAGCACTACATACTTGCAATAATATCATACTACAATTTTTACATATACACAACTATGCGTTCAAGTGCAAGCGCATCTGGTGTATTTATAATACCCTTATTTGTGTATGTTTTAGTTTTTTTTTTCTAAATTAACAATTGTTGCTTAAAATGAGTTTAATGTAAAGTATATAACGTTTAATCATATTTTTAAATGTTTTTGTTTTTATGCTATATTCTAATGCATATTAAAACAAATTATAGCTATACATATTTTAAATAGTAATAATTTTACATGATATCAGTATAATATATTAACCATTAAACGTAAAAATACTGAACACAACGTTTTGACGTTCACGTGAGAGTACAGAACACAATCTAATGGTCGCATGTTCGTACCCCTCTTCGGCTTGTCACCTCTCCCTCTGAACGCGCCGAAATCTATTTCACGCGCAGAATGAAATTGTTTTTTAATGGCCGATTCTTTTTCGTTTTTTCCACAAACATATACATTGATATTTAATTTTAGTGCATAGTAGTAGACTTAGAGCAAATCGTTTTCTCCGTGATATATAATTTGATTTCAATTGTTCAGAGTCTTTCCGTTACTTTATGCAATGTGAAGACGTTACAGTTCTAAGGTATAATATATTTCATTCATATTTTTATATAGGCAGCTATGTTGCAAGTTTCAACTTACGACGTTTGCTTATTTTAAAATCTTCACTTTAAATTTTGTTGGAGAGTGTGGTGTAAAAAGTTTATTTGTTTACGAAGTAAATTATGTTTATTACTGTAATGTATATTAATTTATATAAGGCACCACTTTTAGTCTATTTCGATATATTTACGATTAAATACACGTAATGTGAGATCTATTGATAATGATATGTACCTTTTCACTTACGCAAGATGTTGGAGAGGGCAAGTTTGTTCTGACAAATGGCGATATAAATGCCTCGCTGCCTTTGTGGTGGGGATGATGTTCTGTGTAATGCCAACATAATTTTTTTTTGTTTTGGTATAAAGATAAAATTATAATGACATGTGTTAAGTATCGGAGCATCCATCGCCATATTTGGAACACTTATGATGTCATTGACTTCAAGATATAACATCTTTTTTCATTTTTTTTTTTTTCGTAATAGTACATCATTGTGTCAAAATACATTTTACCCGCAAAATAACATTTTCTCCCAGTTAATATCTATTTTTTTTCCAAACAGGGTTTTTTATTGATTTATTTATGGACGCTCTTTAACATCTCAGGTCATCAGCGTCCCATTCAACTCAGGGCATGAAACGGCCGACTAATTTTGCTCAGATGCCTCTCTTTCAGGCTTGAGGTTCTTTTTCGTGCCGTAAATGTACGACACGAGATTTACGCTCTGTAAATAAGTCCCTACTTTCACTTCACAATAAGATAACAAATCAGTTGCTCTTTCAAGGTGTTTTGTTAAAGTGAATTCTTTTTATTAAAAATAAGTGACTTAAGTTGCAAGAGTTAAGTTCGGTCATATATTTTTTGCCTGCACATATCATTTTCTCAAAGTTAAAATCTGATTTTCCCCCGATCCGCATTCTGTACATCATATTCCTTTTAACTTTTATATGATATGTGTAGGAGTATGTGTGTGTTTTCGATCGCCTCCTCATTTTCTGTAAAAAAAAAAAACTTTCATTTCGCAAATCAGATAACCACTCTGTTAATCTAACAAGGATATTTTGAAAGTGAAGACCTTTTTACTTGGGGTAAGGGATCACATGTATGTGATACAGGGGTTTTTCCATTTTTTCAAAGCAGAATGTATTTTATGTAGATGTGGTAGCCGATATATATGTACATAAACACTGTTCGCTATTTTGGATCACATTGTCATATCGCCGAGACTACAGCAGCAAATTGAGCGTCCAAGAATGACAGCTTTTGCATTCGTATTTTGTCTAGAATGCAGGACAATGCCTACACAGATTTTATCAAGAATAGAGGATTTCTTCATCCTGAGTTGCACGGAATTACTTACGAGGATCGCTGTGAGTAAATTAAATCTTCAAAAGGATAATATAATTAATGGAATAATTCCGAGCGAAAAATACAGTGTGATCTATATGTTTTGGTTGTAGAACAATGCAATGGTATGGGTATTTAATGCTGCACCAGATGTATCTAGACCTTTCATAATTCTGACGGTGCCTGAAGGAGAGAGCAGAGCAGATGTGTGTGTGAATGTTATTTACCATTACTACGGTAATAAAATATTTAAAAGTCATACTACAGAATCATTGCAGCAAAAACAGTGAAATAAATCATTGTGTATGAACACCATCAATGGTTTTAGAATAACTTTATTGTGTAATATTATCAGTTACAATTTAATGGGTTGATGGCCCAGATGTACCTCCCAGTGACTGTTTACTCTTCTCAAAGCTCAAAAAGGCCTTCGAGGAAGGAAATTTAAGTGTGACGAAGAAGTGGTGGATGAAGTTTATGCCCATTTTGCAGACAAGACTTTGGACTATATTTGGGGGAATTTAAATGTTAATTCAAAGATGTGAGAAGTGTATAGCAATAAAGGGTAACTATATTGAAAAGTGAAATATAGTTTTTGTCTTTATCATATTTAGAAAATGGTTAGGAGGGTAACTTATGAACCTATTCTCGTATATCTCTTAGACATTTTACTGTACCATGCTGTGTATGATTTCCAAATACAACATAAATTGTAAGTTTGGGTATACCTATATATTGTCCTAATATTGCAATAATATTCACCACACTTATTTAGTTGGTAATTTATATCAGGGTCAACTCTAGCTCATCACACGAAAGTAAAACTGATAATTCTAAAGCGATACATTATGGAGCTTCGTTTAAAAAGGAAAATTCTTCTTTATGTTTAATATTTTTTAAGTTGGTGCAATATGTATTTCAAAACCAGGTTCTAGATGTTATGATTCTCACACTTGATAAATCCTCCTAGTGTGGCATGCTTTTATATCGGAAAACATTTTCTTTTGAACAACTCAGAAGCATGGTTTACACCATTGCGCATGGGTAATAACTCACGTCCCCTCTTGGATTTCAGTCAATGAGGTTGGTTTTCGGCATCCCCTCGCCCGAGGCTCTTAAAGGAGTGAAGGGCTGGAACAATCATTAGCAAGTAAGAAATACCTAACGCTAGATAAAAACATTGAAATGCATTTACAGAACAAAACATTTAGACAGGAGATCGTAAACATAGAAATGTATCAGGTAAAACCCCTTTTGGTCAGAAATACCTGAACCTGTAGACGAATATTTAAAATATATTAGCAGGTAAGAAATATCTGATCCAAGGGAAAACATTAAAAAGCGATTAACAGATAATTTGGTTAGAAATACGCCACCCTGGGGAGGGAGAAAATCCATTAAGGTGAAAAGGTCTTAATCTTCTTCAGACAAGCACGACCTCTCGTGGCACCTAAACAGGTAGAAACCTATTTGAGGTATAAAATATGTGCCGCGTAGCTTTCACCGCTTTCAGCGGACACTGGAAGTCACAAGCAAAACAGCTCCACAGCATTTCGTTTAGGTAATGTCGTAAATGCTATTGTTTTTTTGCTCAATATATTGGAAATTAGCAAACATTTACACTATTTAGCTTTGCAACAAAACAGTAATGCGCACATAG
Organism: Metallyticus violacea; assembly: GCA_030762175.1. Taxonomy (NCBI): domain Eukaryota; kingdom Metazoa; phylum Arthropoda; class Insecta; order Mantodea; family Metallyticidae; genus Metallyticus; species Metallyticus violacea. The sequence goes on along the minus strand of CM060845.1, from coordinate 122,072,742 downwards.
CGAAACCTAAATATTATTCTTTCGCGGAACAAAACATTTTTAGGAAGTTAAAAGATTTTTTGCATAATAACATATTTTTCATCGTAATATTTTGCATCATACCCTTTTTGCATAATAACAACTACTTTATTTATTCATTAAAAGTCAATCTCGGAGTGAAAATATTATATTTTGAAACATAACATCTTTTCAACATTATTTTAATATAAGTGAGAACTATTTTTTACATTTATTTTAAAATATTTTACAAACACACAACTCGTTTCACATCCGCCATCCAATAAAATCCATGAAACTATGCCTGCAAATTTTAATTAATATCTTGTCAAATCAATAAAATAAATTCCCACAAATTCTTTTTGCAGATCGGCAATGAAAAAAATTCTTGCCATTTTTGTATAATTTATTTTGTAATCTGTGTAATAAATAAATTTTCCTTTTCTGGATGGTCTTTGTTGATGGTCGATAAGGAAGCAGCCTACAACATGTCGGTAATGTTGCTAGCCAAGTTGTAATGCAGACGCGAGTTACGGGAATGCGTGCCCCAAAGGGCCGGTAATGCAGCTACCTGCAATAAAACTAGCCGGGGAAGGAAGTCATACTACTGACATTGCGTGAACTTTGCTCTGTAAAATCATTTTGTAAGCTTTTGAACAAATTTTAGAAAATGTTGCAGTTGCGATAATAAACGATCAGGTAAACCGAAATTAGTAGCAAACTATGGCAAAGAAATAGACAATAAATGTCTAGGAATGCCGTTTATATTCTGTTTCTTATTGAACAGCCGGCGGTCGACATATTTGCTTGTTTTTTATTGTTATTTATTCTTATGTTACTATAATTCCATTACTTTAATAACAGATTGGTGCTTTTATTTTTGCAAAGTAAACATTTGCCAAATTTGAATCCAGGAACTGATTTTAGAATAATCTACTATTAATGGTGGTTGTAGTTGGTTGTAGCCAAAATAATAAATTTATCAAAATGAAGCAATATTTTGCAATATTGTTGTCCTTCAGAAGTGATTATTAATGTTATTATTATTGGTTAAATAATATTCAAATATAGCGCTCCGAACCAGTATCACAGGAAATAAAAAAAATATAATGCATGTAATTTCTACACTTAAAAGGATTAGGCCTAATACTATAATATAGGTTTCTTTTTGCATATCTGTGTTCAATAAACCTGCAGTAGAATTATGAGCAGCATCTTGACATGGTGGTCATAAATTTTCCTTTCTAAGAAAACAGTCAATGGATTGTAAATAAAAATGTACATGTATGTATGCATGCATGCATATACAGAATAGTCCATATTGACCCGTGTTCCCAGACCTAAACAGAATGCATTCCGGAACTGTTTCTTTAAAGTGACGCATAGGCGCTGAATATCCTGGTAACAAACAAATTCCAAGCAAATAAAACAAGTGAACGTAATGCTCATCATCTTGACGTCTTTTCATTTGCTGTTCAGATCTTCATCACACTGTGTGTAAAATGAAATGGAGGCTCTTCAATTCAACAAATTACCATATCTTAAACATCATCTTACCACAGGTATGATTTCGTAAGCAATCGCGTCTCGTGAAGGTAACTCTCCTGAAGAGAACATAAAACTGTGGTCTTAGGCAATCCAAACCACCAATTTACGTGTAACATAAGATTGTTATGTAGCAATAGGTGAGCGATTGTGTTTGTTTTATTGCATCATATACGATAATTTAATTGTTCGCTGTTTCTAGGTGCCACGTAGCTGTACGAATCGCGTTTATCAACAATGTCTAGTTGCAAAGTGGGTTTTTTCATGAATTTTTTGAGCATACATCAGATGTGTTAATACGGAAGTTCTGCCATACATTCTACTGCACGAATGGTCGTGTTCAATGAGGCACGAACTCGTGAACGGGAGGCCTACGGTTCGATTCCCTCCGGGGCGGTCCTCACCTCTCTAATTGAGATTTTTTTAGGTGTTCCTCAGTCCTCATTGTTGGTAAAGGCAGGGAGATACCCTAAACTTAGGCCTGAAACGCTTATTTTCCAAATTTGCTTTCCCAAGTGTTATTTCATGGTATGTATCATTAGTATCCATCACTTCCATTTACAGTATTCCACTTCTTCCAAATAAAGTTGAAATGTTAATCCTTTTTATTAAAATTAATATCTAACATCTATAGGTAAATACAAATTGTAAGATCCACGACAGGCCTTAGTCCTAATCTTTATGAATTGGTGATGATAAAAATTAATACGGGCTTTATAATTATCCTCTAGACCTTGTGTCTGGGGATCCCCGGGTGTCCACGAACATTAGAGTACACTTATAGTTATTTATATAACCAGTTTATATGTAACACCAAGTGAATGTTTTCACGAGTCTTCAGAATGAAGATTATCGCATATAACGTTTTATGTACTTTCAGCATTGAAACGTTTTTAAAAGTATAAAACATTTGCAAATGTGAGGTTATGACATATTAATTGCATGGTAATCGTTATAACGACGATGCTATTTTGTTTTTGTTTCAAAGAATTGAAATGGAAACGGGTGCCAATACCGCAATGTTTCATGTAAAAACATGGTAATCATTCCAGAAGAAATTATAAAGTAAGCTGGGGGGTTGTTAATTCCTCAAAAATCGAAAAGTGTACACGGAAAGGAACATGACAAGTTCTGAACATGAAGGAAAGAGAAATATACAAGTTCAACTAATGAAAACATCTTGTTGCACATTTTTCAAAGCTGGTAAATATGTTTATTGATTATTAATATGGTAACTTAAAATTTACACTCTTATATTTCAGCAGTGGCTCAAGAATAATATCTTCTAATGTAACTGATTGTATTTTTAATATTTACCAAGATAAGTGACTGTCATGAATGTAAAATCAATATAGTAAGGTTAGGGAAACTTTCTGTTAGTATAATGTTGTATAATAGTTCAAGGTTAACGTTGTGAAATGAAAGAAAGTGTAATATGATTAATCAATTGCATTTTCAATGTTTCCAAGATAATGGAAGTTAATGGATGATGATTAATAAGCTTGCATTGTTGTAATTTCAAAACATTTGCTTAATAAAATGATTACCGTGTTTGAATGTTGGTATGCTCGTTAGGGTAACGATTTTAGCATTTTCTTACAGGCACGTTGTTTGAAATTGTGTTGTGAAGGTGGCGATGACTTCATGGAATACTAGTTGCTAGCTAACCAGTGTCAGAATTAGGCTAATTGTGCGCGATTTATAGCGTGTTTACACTGCGTAAACAGAATTTATTTTGGATTTATAGAAGTATAGATGCAACAATGAATTACGAGAAAAAGGAAAGATAATAGAAATTTATGATGTGCATTTATTGAGCTAAAATGCATTGAAGGCTTTGGAGCTTTCAAATGCTAAGGCCAGGCAGAACACATATACCGCCGTAGTTTTCGTGACAACAGCTTGCAAATTATTGCGAACTGTGTTCCCGGTCTATTAAAGAAGGCCCTGAAAGTAATTGTGTCTAATTGTAAAAACAAGTGTAGAAACCGTAGAATCAGAACCCAGAATACAAATTTCTCCTATTAAGCCCGACATATTACGGGACTTGAAAGTGAAATGCAGCATCGTCCCTCTCATTCAGTAATTAAAATTAACGAATAATATTGTACAACCATATTCTATTAGCTATTATTAATATTAATGCTTATAATCTTGTTGAATGTAATATTATTGTGATTATAACACTATTGTGAAAGGATACACTACAGTAAAAACGTAAATATTGAAAAAATGATAATTTATTTATATATTTACATTTTGTAAACTACTTATGAATAACTTTAAAAAATATATAGTATGCAAATTTATAATTTTAAATTTGGGTTAAATCTAACCGTGATCAAGGGAAGTTTGAGAAATGCTTAGCTGTACGAGAGCTGGGCTGAAGATTTCACTCTTGCAGTATTTTATGTATAACATATTTTAAATTGCACCGTAATAGATATCTACTACTATACATTTTACATGCTTACTTTTTAATTTTACTTATTGAGCAAACAGTTCACAATTCCGCATATTTTAACACGGAACGTAAGGAAAGGCATAGTGTAGGTTCTGAAAACTAGATGTGATATTCAGATGTCCCCCCCCCTCATTACTACAACAATATGTAGACCAGTAAAAAGTGTGCTAACTGTAGCAACAGACATACAATAATAGCAGCAGCTTTGGTATTTTATAATTAATTTTATTTGCTTTTGTATGTACCCAAAATAATTTATGCTCGCAAAGGATTGATAATTATCATCATGTAAGGCCGCTGATTTTGCGAATTAAAAGCACCTTAGAATGGCCTTGCTGTTGCAAATAGAGGGAACCTCATATCTCGTGTTGAAGATATGTCTTGTGGTTGGGTAACCTGCTCTTGGCCACTGGTCCATACAAGTTCGCCATGAGTAGTGGGGTCGGAACAGTGTTACACTTAATTAAGCAATCGGGCTGCACATTCGTAAGTCTGCTATAACCAGTTTCTTTTTACATGTCTGCAATTTTGTTCATTAGTAATCGGCACTTTTATTTTTACATTTTTCAAAAAAGTATTGCTTGTGCATGGATTAATGTTTTGTGCTAACAAATAATGTGATATATATTCCAGCAAGCTAACACTGGACACATGACAACAGTAATAGAAATTAAGCAGACGCATATTTAGAGAAAAGCATGGAATTCTAAAACTATCCTCTTCCTCTTCTTAAAGAACACAAGACTGCATTTTAGGATGAATCATAAGAAATTTGAGTTTCTCAATAATAACCTCATTTTTAATTCTTTATCGCCTCATCAGACATGTCTTTAGGACCATGAGAGAAAAGAATTAACTGACACAGAGGTAAATCCGTGTCCGTACCATATGTTTATCATTGAACGTTATACTTGCATTGGATTGTTAGGATATTTGCACACTTCAGTCTTGCTCAACGTTTGGGCGTTTGTGTCTACGTTCCCAGTGGCGACACCTTCGGGAGGCGTTCCTAACATCATTTAGAGATAGATCACCATGACGGCGGCAGAGCCTCTTCAAGGATTGGTCCACACCAGATGCCGGAGCTGAAACCTTTGCAAAGCGCAAGCTACAGTCACAGCGCACCAGCCTACCGCATCCTGGTACTTTCCACTCTGTAACAGAACCAACAGAAAATGGGAACATTTGTGAAATAAAATATTTGTCTCGGCGACCAGAGTGAACCAAAAAAAAAAAAAAAAAAAAAAAAAAAAAACCTAAGGTCAGGATGGTCGGATCCAAGGAATTTAAACCCGGGACCTACAGAATGCCATCCCTAAGCGTTATCGCCTGGTTGTGATGATTAAACGTTCAAACTACACCCAGTAGCAATACACAATATTTTAAACCTTGCTTACTGTGCAGTTTTACACGCCTTACATTTGTATGAGGTAAGGCCTCATACATAAATAAAGGCTTCCAGAAGTTGTTAAGTTATATTTCCTCGTTTTTTACAGTAGAACCAATATAAAGTTTACAAAATATCAATATTGTTTAATAGATTGCTTTTGAAATGTAGGATGATGTACCGTACAGTACGGGAAGTACCAAATTAGAGGAAAAACTGCGTTCTTTTTTAAAGTAATACAGGGTGTAAAATGCCGTAATTTATTTCTTAATTTATTTTTTTTCATTTAGAAATCACACAGAAGTCGTCAAAGTTCTTCTAAAATTCTTTACGGAGAGCGCTTTCGTCAGCAGTATGGAGGTGAACTCTAGTCGGCCAATATGAGCAGTTGTCTCGTGTTCCGATGCTGTTTGCCTGTTTGATACTGTATGTTTATGAGAGATTTTATGCACCCCCCCCCTCATATTCTACCGTAAAAGAATAGGCCAAACTTTTTCGAATGGGTCGAGAAAGCATTGAAGACGAAGAGCGTGCAGGTCGACTCTTGGAGGTGCTCACTCCTGAAAACATCGATCGCTCTTGTGGAAGGAGAAATTATGGAAGACCGGCGACTCCAAGTTACAGAAATAGCAGCAAAGTTGCGCCTTTCTTAAACAACAGTCCTTCGAATTATTCATGAACATTTAAACATGAATAAGGTTAGTGCAAGATGGTGCCTGAGACTTCTTTTCTCACTCCAAAAGCAGCAACGAGTCATCTGTGTCAGGTATTTTGGAGCTCTGCCGTGGCAATGAGAGAGAAAGAAGTTCTGCAAACCATTGCTACAGGAAATGAACCTCTAATCTGATCCCTTGTCCAAAAGAGAATCGATGGAATGGCGTAAACCTGGCGAAGCACCGCCTCTAAAAACCAAGGTCACTCAGTCAACCAAGAAGATCATGACCACAATCTTTCGGAACTGTGACTTCATTGACTTCAAGGAGAGGAACATCACAGTAAATGGGGAGTACTATGTTGGCCTACTACACAGACTACGTGCTTCCATCACAGAGAAAAGGGGAGGAAAGCTGAGTGGAAGTGTAACGAAAAAGTCATGGATGCTGTTTATTCCTATTTTGCATACAAGATATCTGAGTATTTTGGGGAGGGGTTTGAATTGTTAATTCAAAGATATGAGAAGTATATTGCTATAAAGGGTAACTATATTGAAAAGTGAAATATAGTTTTTGTGTTTACCGTACCTAGAAAATAGGCTGGAAACTTATGGACGTACGTTGCAATATAATTTGTATGTAAATAGTGCAACATGCATGAGATTAGAGTTAAATAACTTAACTTTTTTTGCTTAGAAGGATTAAAAAGTTACTACGTTGATTCACTTTCTGAAGTGTAATGCTTATATTTTCCCATTGTATTATAAAATACACTATCATGGGCACGTTATGTTTTGATTTTGATCATTTCAACTGTACAACACCTTCCTTTCCACTTTTATGTAACTTCGTGTCATAAACGTGGTTCCCTGTAGCAGAGTGACATCTTCCAGCTCAAAAATAATGAGCATCGTCACATTTTGCTTCCTTAATTGGTCATTCTGTATGCCATGTTCCCATCCCTCTGTGTAGACTCCATTGGAGTAAAACAGGAAAGAAAATATTGTGTAACTGCACGTGTTTCCTTATTTTGAAACATAATACACTCCGGATTGCAGCAAACTTCTTGTACCACTTTACTATAAGCAGCTTGAAATCATAGATCTTAATAACTTGTGTCCTATCATTTTCCTCATCAATTATCCTTGAGTGCTCTTTTGTACATATGTATTTATTAACTGCGATTGAGATGAAGCATTATGAATGATTATTTACAGCAAAATACTTAAAAAGGAAAACAGTTAACTTAATTAAATGTGTGCCAACATAGAATTAAATAAATCACTCTAATTTAATGCATGTCGAATTAATTTTACAAATATTTACATGTCATTTAACTAAAATTATGCCAATCTAGCTAAATATACACCAACCTATTTAAACGTACCAAACTAATTAAAATATATGTCAGCTTAATTTTACACATATTAACGTAATTAAATACATTTCACCTACCTAAAACATGTCAATTTAGTTTAATATGTCAAACTTATTAAATATATGTCAACTTAATTTTACACATATTCACTTATACAAATACATTTACAACATTATTAGCTTTATAAAATGTAATTCAGTAAATTTAGGCCTAGCTCCTTATCAGCTGGAATAATACAGGGTGCGGCAGAAACAATGGTCCATTTTAAATCATGCTCTATTGTTGTTCACGGCTACCTAGAGAGCTGGGGTTTGTATCATTGGATAGTGCAGTTCAAAGCATTTTCTGTACGCCATTTATATGGCCTTGGGCCCCGCTCCGCTGTCAGTATGATGCTCTGGTCGAATGAACATTGTGCGTTTGCAATTAAACGGTTTTTTTTAAATTGTATGGTAATTATGCCGTAAGAACGCAGCGTGTGTTTCAGAAACATTTCGACATGAGCCGGAATGGACAGGTTCCGTCATAGAAGGCGGTTAAGAGATGGATACGGCAATTCAGGACAACAACATCGATTTCAAACTCGAAATGTTGCTGAAACACACGTTGTGTTCTTACAGCACAATTACCATATTCTAAAGACATTTCAATTCCGGATCATCATACTGATTATCAAACAGTACTGTGCAGCGGAGCGTGCGGTCAAGGTCGTGTAATATATTGTGCAGAAAATGCTTGAACTGCACTACGCGATGGTACAAACATCACTTCTCTAGGAAGCCGCGACCAACAATAGCGCACGATTTAAAATGGGTCGCTGTTTCTGCCGCACTCTGTATTATAACAAGTTAAGCAAAGCTAGTCAATTAAATACAATAAGTAGTTAAATAATATTTCAAGTAGCCCTGGGAAGACTTAATTTGAACATTAATTACCTTCACATCTACTTATATCTTTTTTTTTTATTTATTTATGGGCGCTCTTTAACATCTCAGGTCATCAGCGTCCCATTCAATTCAGGAAGTGAAACGACCGAAAAACTTTGCTCAGAGGCCTCTCTTTCAGGCTTGAGGTTCTTTTTCGTACCGTAAATGTACGACACGGGACCCACGGCTTTACTTCACTTCCGAAGGAAGCCATACTTAGGATTTTTACGCCCGAAAAAATCCATCGATCCTGGCCGGGTTTGAACCCGCGATCTTGGGTTTAGGAGGCAAGTATGGCTACTTATATCAATGAACTATTTCTACACATACAACTTTAGGTTACTTTTACATTTTGTCAGAGGACAGTCCTGAAAGACAACTGCAGGTAACTCATTCCAATCATTTATGGTGGTTCTATTTACGAACGAGAATTTACCTACATCCGTTCTCTGTTGCCTACAATTTATTTCAAAACTATGATCGTTCCTACCAGTTGTGAATATCCTTGTATGTATTTTGTTCTATATAATGACTCTACCCTCGCTTTTTACATCTTTCTGCTAGGGATTCCTAACCCAATGCTTTAAAATTTTGGTCCGCACGTTCATTTGTACTTTTTACGAATTTTGCTGTTCTACGTTGGGTTATTTTTCTAGGATATTACTTTGATATTTCCTTAATGAATCCCAACAAGCTAAGGATCGAAATAATGATAAATAAACTATATCTTTCGATTTTGGACTGTTTTCTTTTTAGTTTTCTCATTACAAAGTGTATCGTTTTCTGGTATCACTATTAACTTGTTCGTCCCATGCAAGTTTACAAATTTAGTAAACTCCTAAGAGCGGTTTTCCTGGGCAATTTAAGCTTATCGAGTTTACAATTAAGATTCATTTCTTCCCGCTTTTTACAAAATGTTTTTGCCTTACTCTTAAAACCATTTATTTTAATCCAATAATTAACCACATATTATTAAGGTCACATTGTAAAATGTTCATATCTAAAATGTCGCTAAATTTTTGTAAACAATACAATAGTCGGCAAATAATCGTACATGTTACTGTTTGGCATAATATTAGTGGACTTTCTGTGTAAAATTTGATTGGCCGCTTTTTCTCGATACTGTCAAACATCTCTTGATGACTTAATAGAATGCTCTGGAAGTCAGAAGCACAGGTTTACTTTCTGGGGAAAAAAAAAAAAAAAAAAAAAAACACTTTAGCAGAACGCAGCCAAAATGAAAATCGTGGCTGCTGCCCCCTCCCCATTTCTGTAATTTTTATTTTCTTGAGGTGCATAATTATTGACGAAAAGTTTTATTTTTCATAATTGATTGGTCATCATATGACAGTTGCTTTGCCAACTTAATTTCTGACTCAAAAAGGACATGACTTGTAACTCCAAAAGGTAACTAAACCGTTTCTGTTTAAAAAATGCAATTCCATTAAAAGCAACAGGTACATTACTAGCGGCGTTCTCGGCCTGACCAAGGAAACACAAGATTTAAGAGAAACTTCCCCCCTTCCCAACATAGTCACTTGAAAACAATGCATTTAGTTCAACGACTTTCCAATGTTTTAATACCCTCAGTTGAATATTTGTCTAACTGTGAAAAATAAGTCTGTCCCAGCTTTAATCTCATCATTTGATGTGATACCCAGCCATTTTTAAGATTTGGGAACTAGGAGCCAAATCAGGCGAATGTGGGAGCACTTGGAAGCGAAGGTCATGTAGTTTTGCAGCAACAATCCTGCACTCGGTGAAGGCGCGTTGTCATGATGAAAGACAACTTTCTTTTTCGCAAGATGTGGAGATTTAGCTTGAATAGCATCATCCATCAGTTGGTCCAGTAGAGAAGCGTAATACTCCCCGGTGATGGTTCTGCCCTTCTGGAGGTAGTTTATGAGAATGCCAGAAAACCGTAGTCATGACTTTTCCTGTAGATGGAACCGTATTTGCTTTCTTTGGTACATTTTCCCCTGTTACCATCCGCTCCTTCTTTTCTGGCGGAGAAACGAACTGCAATTTCGTTGAAAGAAGTCTTGCGACAAGTTCTTCGAATGTGTTTTTAGTCCTTTGTTAACAAAGGCGGCACCGATTGAGCAGAAAACGTCATGTAAAATGTAATGGGCACGGCCTATCAAGAGTTTTGCAATGTCAAAGCACTGGTGTACTTTCATTCGGCGTTGTCACAATCTCTTCAGTCGCAGCAGTTTTGGGACGCTCTGAGTGCTTAAATTCAGAAGCGTAATTGTTAACCTTAGAAAACGAAGCAGAAAATGTAGAATCCAGCTCCTTTTGTAGTTATGTGGGGTTAAACTCTCCAAAACGAACTAATTTGTCAAAGCTCGTATTTCAGTTTATCCATCGCCACAAACAAATGACTACATTTGCGCGTCTGAAATTTTACGTCGCGCTATTTAAACAATGATACTTAACAACTATCATAGTAATGTGGTCATCTTGACGACACCTCTCAGTTAAGCCGAGACCTTTTTGACGCCCATAGTATTTCAACATCTTGTGATCCGCTGATAACACTTTATTAAAATTCTAAACCCCTATAGATACAACTAACGTGGCTATGAGGAGTTTCGAAAAATCTCATTCTCAGCATTTTGTGTATTGCTACGGGAGCATTTGTCAAAACCGCAACATTCAATATAACATTTTAAATTCAGCCTAAAGACTCCCTCGTTAATCTTGTTGAATGATGCAACATTCCAAGTTAACGTATCTGTCTTAACTGCTCATTTTGCATGCCATTGTTTCGTTCTTGCCAGGGTATGCGGCGGTGGTGATGAATATTTTCAGGAAAGAAGTTGTACAAACATAGAGTTAACTCTTCCTCTGAAACGCCATTCATATCATTGATATACATATGTGTTTAAAAAGTACATAATAGTAATACAAAGGGTGCCAAATATATACACACTTCAAGCAAAGAAAAAACTGTGTTAACATAAAACTGAATTAACACAAACACAAAATGGTGAGCACTAATCATCTTAGACTTTTACAGTTACAACAGTTGCTCAAAATGACCATCACCGGCGTCGATACATTCTGAGTACGTTGAACTACTGATTGAGCAACGTTTGCGAAAGTGTCCTCAGGGATTGCAGCACATGCCGTTTCAATTTCTTCCCGAAGTGCTGCCACTGTAGCTGGTTTTCTACGGTATACAACATCCTTAAGAGTTCCCCATAGGTAGAAGTCCAACGGCGTTAGATCCGGAGAACGCGGTACACACGTCTCCATTGTCTTTGAACTTCAACAACATTCTCGGTTTTTCAATACCACTTCAAAATTGCGTTCCGCTGTTCAAATGATAATCTTGGCTCCATTTTGTTGTAGCAACGCTAGTATAACGTAATGTGAGTCAATTCTGTTTACAGAACACCGTACGATAATCAGAGCTTGATTTACCTGTTACGTAGCAACGCTATCATAATGTATGTGTCACGTCTGTTTACAGAACATCATACTACACATTATTATTGTGTTTCGATCCAACTTTGAAGCATATTAAACAGATATCTACTGTGAAAGCGTGCATACATTGTTTGGCACTCTCTGTATATGCATAAGTAATATGTGTCAGAAGTTTTTAAGCTAGTCGTTGCGCAAATCATGAGGGTGATTTATTAATTTTTATACATTTCTTCACTTTCTCCCTTTTAATTTCCCTTTTTCGTATTTTAATGCACTGTAGATATTTTAAACTCATTAAATTCAAATTACTTATGGGGTATATGTTTCTCTTTTATTGTTTTTGTTTTTGCAGCTCCAAATGTGCTCATCGAGAAAATGAAAACGGAAAATAAAATGTGAAAAGAAACCGGGGCACACAGCATTGATCGCACTTTTTCACAGTATGCCTTGTATATAAGAAAAATTGCAAATTTTTAATGTAAGGTTAATGAACGTTACGTGGGTCAGGTCTTTTCACCCACTGTTAACAGCATTAATTGCTCTTAAGTTCAAGAAATACATCAAAGCATTCAATTATCTGATGATCGGCGCGAAACTGCATCGGCCGATTTGTCATCGCCCAAAGCCAGTCGGAGCAGATGGGATTTATCGAATTACTTTGAGTCTCACTGCACTCAGTCAATATCGTTCGAATAGTAAAAGAAACAACACTAGAGTAAAGTGTGCTTAAGGCAAATACTAGGCTTAATCATTCTACAAGTGTTTATTTTTTTTATTTGTATCCTCGTATCAAATCGTCTGTGCTGTGAGGAGATTATTTGAAGAGAAATTCCCGGTTATCCAATTTCAAGTCGTAATGCTGTTTATATATCAATTAACAAAATTAATTTATCTCACATAATTAAGGGGGCTAATGAGAAATTATCATAAGCAGGTGTCAGAAATGTGTAGAACCGTTTTTAGTTCCAGCATCTTCTTGCGTGACATGCGTAAGTGCATTAGAATTTATTAGACTGCCACTCTAGTGTTTCTATTACCGGTCCTTGTGTTTCTCCGACCATTCGCCCACCCCGACTCGTGTAACGCGCCTTATCGGTCTTTGCATAGGTCATCAGACAATTGAATGACCACATATTTTAAGCATGCCTTAGCAACGTCTAGCAAAAAGAGAATTAGTACTTTAAAAGTGGCATCAATAGTAGCAGCGACTTGCAACAACAGTAACAGCAGCAAAATTAGAAATAGTTGCAGCAGCGGTATGAAGAACTCCCGGGGTACTGGTACAGCGACAGAAGATAACTTAATCACCGTGTCTTATCGGCTCACCATGACGGAACTGAATGGATAGCGAGTAATTCCTTACTAGAAAGATGTAGAAAGAGTCATTGAAGTATTGTGCAGCTGGGAGGGGTACAGTGGAATTTTCCTCACGTCTTCACTCGGTCAGATATTGACATCTATTGCTCGTTATGCTGTAAGTGTGATATACTGCAACACGGTGCCTTGCAGGTTTTTGTCAAACTAATACAGAGACCTAGGAAATTCAAGAGCAGGTGATAAACAGCCTTGCAGAATAAGAGAAAATTACATACTTCTTATTTAATCTAAAAATGTTTAATTTGTATTTATTTAATATGAGTAATGAAATTCATTAGAAATATACAACACGTGCCCACATAAAGGTAACTGGCAAGCGCACATATCGACTACGAATGTCAGTCGGGCTGAGTTAAGCAACGTTTGCGATTATTTTCCCAGTACTTCCCGCCGCACAATGGTCTGCTAGTTATCAATTTCGCAAAATGAAAGCTTACGTGAAGGTAAACTACTGGTAATATCTAAAAACTGACCTTAAGTGCCCAATGATAAAATGTCATTAAAATTCATGATAAATGCTATTCAGAAAACATACGCTATAACTGCACGAGGCGATATGTTTATGCAAACTTCCTGTGGCTTGTGTAGAAAGAACCATAGCGTGCAGTAGATGAAAGTAGTAAAAAGATCTCGTAAGCAATTCTTCCTAATGCAGTTGCAGTGAACACGGATAGTGAAAAATATCTCTGGTGTTTTAAAAAAAATCGCTTCTTTCTGAACATTGACTTGTCCTTGGTGCATCTTGCTGAAACTCTAGAAATTTGTATTCATACTGTTCTGCATGAACAGCAGTGGTGAAGGCATTTTGTGTGTTGGAAGTCCATGCTACTAAGCCCATTGTTTTCGAGCAGAATTCATGAAGATTACACCAGAAGATAAAATGTCTGTTCATGGTATAAAAATTGTGGTTATTTCTGCAAGAGGAAATTAACGGTCCACTTGAAGCGTGCGCGACCATAATGCAACGTAATCCTATGAAATCAGCATTGAACATTTTGTGTCTGTTAGTTTTACGTGCAATTACACTGTAAAAGTCCGAACATTTGTACAAATCTAAAGATGTACCATAAGGAAATCTGGTTTGCTATTCCAAGCGATACAACGTTAGAGCAAGACAGGGAAATATTCAGTCAGGAAAATGTTCGAGCAACAGTCCATGAAAAACCTTCAGTTAATATCACTCGTTTCTATCTTGTGCTTGCTATCTCCATCTTCTCACACCAATTTTCCTCAGTTCGTTTTGTTTATTTGGTTTAATTATGAATGTTCTTTAACATCTCAAGGCTTGAAATGGCCGATCGTTTTTGCTCATTTTTCATGCTTGAGATTATTTTACGTGCCGTAAATGTACAACATGGGACCATACGACTTTACTTCTCTTCCGAAGGAAGTCATGCTTAATATTTTTACGCCCGAAAAATGCACCAGTCTGGCCGGGATTCAACCTGCGATCTTGGGTCTATAAGGAAAGTATCATTACCGTGTAATGCGCTTTTGGTAGGCACTTCGTTTACTGGTGTACGCTGTACATGACCCAAACACCTTAACCTACCTTTCTTAATAAATGATAACAATTCGTAAAGCTTCTGCATTGAATTTGTCCATTTTCAAAACTTGGTCTATATATCCTCCTCAGACTGCGAATATACAGAGAGTACCAAAAAATTGTATACACACTTTCACAGTAGATATCTATTTAATATATTTCACGAAAAACAGCAGTAATGTGTAGTATGATGTTCTGTAAACAGATGTAACTCACATTACTTTATGCTAGCGTTGCTACAACAAACTGGAACCAAGATTATTGTTTAAACAACAACTTTGAAGTAGTAATGGAAAACCGAGAATGTTGATGAAGTTCAAAGGCAATGGAGACGTGTGTACAGAACAGAACCGCCAATTGCACGCATTCGAGACAATTTTGAGACTCATGGTACCGTATGCGACGTTCATAAGGGCAGATCTGGGAGACGACCTCACACAGCAAGCCCCTCGCACTGGATCCAAGGCTCTATCCAAGGTACTGGATAGGACAAAGAGGTCCGATTGAGTTTCCACCGCGTTCTCCGGATCTAACTCCGTTGGACTTCTACCTATGTTAAGGATGTTGTATACCGTAGAAAATCAGCTACACTGACAACACTTCGGGAAGAAATTGAAACGGCATGTGCTGCAATCGCTGAGGACACTTTCGCAAACGTTGCTCAATCAGTAGGTCAACGTACTCAGAAGTATATCGACGCCGATGGTGGACATTTTGAGCAATTGTAGTAACTGTAGATTAGTGCTCATCATTTTCTGTTTGTGTGAATTCAGTTTTGTTATGTTAATACAGTTTTATCTTTGCTTGAAATGTGTACACATTTTTGTCACCCTCTGTATATTGACTACTTATAGTCAGCACGCAATTCTCACTGGCATATGTTGCCTCCATTATTCCGATCTTTATTTTTATCGTTATATCATTTTTGTCTGTTATCATAACTCCCAAATATTTGTATCTATTGCAGTTTTCGAAATTGTGTTGAAGGAACTAAAGATTATTTTGAGTCAGTTCTGTTCTTCTATACATGTTTATTTCCAGTCCCAACTCAATGGTGCTCAAACTCCTGCATTGCTCCCAACAGTACTGTTTTTATCCTTGCTACCATGGCGTTAGGTAAGAACATTGATAGCACTGGTCACCTGCTTCGATCCTAAGAAACACCACCCCTGTCCCAAGGCAATAGTCGCATTTCTAATGAAAGAATGCAAGTACTTAACAAGTAGATGATATTCTCAGACGATTACATCCAAAGTGGTGTACACAGTACAGGCGTAGGTTGCAATGAACAACTAAATGTAAACACCTGTGTCTTTAAAAAAAATGTTTTCCTTGTAGTTTGTACTTCGTAACGTGCTGCAAGGTCAGGAAGATCTTCGAAAGCCTTCACAACGATGTAACAAGTTCATCTACTGTGGATGTGATTTGTTGACATTCGAGTGACTTTATGGCAAACTTTTCAGCACTTTCCATTATCAGACCTCTTTTTGCAAGACAACATTTTTGCTGCCACGAATCAAATAATCAGAAATCATCTCCAATATTCTTCATTCCTCTCTTGGTTGGGTACTGTCACACAAACTGCCTGTTGTATGTCAACAGACCTTCAGATTCATGACATAGCCACTGCACTTCCCTAATGTATATTCGAAATGAAACCCCAAATATATCCTAACATTTAATCCAATGTGACCGTCTCTAGTTCAGCATACCTGTCCGTTTCTAGAGCGAACAAATCCGTTGATGAAATGCGACAATTTTTTTGGGACAGAGGTAGTAATATTAATGCTGAAACGATATACACAATTAGAAAGTTTCCACGATCGTAGTTATTTTGTCATTTACATGGAAGTTTAGTGTTCATCATATGTACTTATTTTGTGTTTGTATTGGAATTTTATCAATTACATGAGGTGTTTTATGTTGAACCACAGAGAGCCCGCAGTGTCTCTAAATAGGGTGTTATCAATTTTACTTTGGGTGTGAAACTTGATAAGAATTAATTTGCACATATGGTGAATATTTTGGTTTGGCTTCTTACTGAATGAAAAATGATATCATTTGCAATCCGTGAGAATTGGTGGAACTTACGGACCATTCAAATGATCATTCTGTTATGTTAAATTTAAATTACAGGGGCCACAAACAAAATGAAATATACAGTGAAATACGGTAATAAGCAATAGCGCCCTGTTTCACACAGTGGCGAGTTTAAACCAATGAACCTGAATTACGTGGTCTTAAATGATTATTTTAATAGAATTTATCGCTCTTTTTACTACTGTCAATGGTTTTAAAAACTATTCCTCCTAAGTTAAAAGGCGGATGTAATGTAACGATATTCTTATCAAGGTTCTGGGCCATCAGCTCCAGCCAGATAACTGACGTTGTGCACAGACTCATCCAAGAAGTTGGAAGGCTGTTCTTCTGCATAATGAAATACGAGAAATATTTGTAGCCCATTCTCTTGGTATGAAAGAGACGTACGTAAAAGATTAAATTACTTTTAGAGTTGTAAAAAATAATTGGAAAAATCTCTGAAGATATGAAAGTAAATGCCCCAGTATTCCGTTTGCAGGTGGGGAAAACAAAAGTTGTTGTTTCTTGTAAAAAAATAACAAGCAGAGACCTAAAAACTCACTACATCAGAAATAAAATGTCATCAAATACTCCATTAGCAAATCTGAAAAGTACACTTACCTCCATTACATGTTAAAGGGGGTTTATAAAAGCTGTGGATAAAGACTGTTCTGTATTTATGTATTCGAAATCTACATGTTCCATAATAGTGAAGTGAAATTGAAAAGAAATAATATTTATAGGGGAATAAGATTTTTAATGCATGATGTTTAAGAAACAGCAACATTCACTGGATATACCAGACTAATAATTATTCAACAATAATTGTCGTGAATTTTCTTTGAAATTAAAAATTAGAGAACTATTGTATTCTTCTAAAGTCATAGAATTTAACATATGTTTACAAAATAACATTTCGGACTCACACTACAGACTTTTTCCCAGAAAATCTTAGCTCTTTTACTGATGCACAAGAAGAACGTTTCATCAACAGATTTTTACGAGGGCTGTTCAATAAAGAATGATCATAATTTAAATTTACACTTTGATAGCTTAATGCGTAACTTACACGTGGTACTAGCTTCAATGTCAGTTCCCTTTTGCTAGAAGTGTGCAAGTTCATTCGGCTTAAAGCAAAATGGAGGTCATGCGCGACGAACAATTTGCTGCTCTGAAATTCTGCTTTCGTCTTAACAAATCTCCAGCTGAGGTCTATGCAACGTTACAGGAGGCCTATGGAGAGAGACTATAGCACATCTCGAAGATGGTTTAAAATGTTTAAAGAGGGGCGGCAATCAATTTCAAAAGGGTCGATCTGGCGCTCCCGTTTTACCTCAAACGGAAGAAAATTTACATCGCTCTGTCATCGTGATCGAGGATCATTAGCACACTTTCAGAAATTCTGGATATTTCGCTGGGTGTCGCCTGTGTGTTATTAACTGAAAAGTTGCATATGAGACGTGTGTATGAACGGTGGGTTCCAAGACTCTGATTCCCGAACCTTAAGGAGGCTCGCGTGTAGGTTTGCATGCGGAGTTTCTTTCAAAGGTTATTACTGTTGATGAAACTTGGCAACATCATCTAATTCTGAGAGCAAGCAACAAAATTACAGTCATTATCACAAAAATAAATAAATAAAACAATTTAAAAGTTTATAGCTTCTGCTGGGAAAGTAATAGTCATCTCATTTTTCGATATTCAAGGAAGGGCTTATAGCTGGAGTAGTGATAACTATAACTGCGATAATATAGGTGCATGGTTATGGTAATACTGGTACTACTAGTGGCTATAATGCCGGCCTGGTAATAAGAATAGTGCAAAGTATTAAAGTGGCGAGTTTTATGATTGTAGCAGTGGTAATGGTTGTAATAGAATTTCAGTATTGTGTTTATATACTAAAAATGAAAGTAACATATAGCTAATAGAACAGGAACTAGAGAAGCAGAAATATATGACCGAATTACTATGACAGTTGTTAAATATCATCCTTTTGATGGCGCGCTGTTAAGTTTCAGACCCATAAACAGGTACACTTGTTTACAAAATGGATGAAACTGGAATACTAGCTGTAATAAAGTACTTCGTTTCAAGCATTTAACCCTAAAAGGAGTTACATTTCGCATTAAAGAATTCTTCTCCTTCTTTTCAATGGTTAAAAAGTGGGCTGCTGAATTAAAGCGAATTCGTACATCCCAATGAGCTCTCAGGGCGTCCCAAAACTACTATGGCCGACGAGATTGTGGCAAAAAGTCACATTGCCAAACTCAATTATCGCTGATTGAAGATACGCGAGTTGGCTGACATTGTAAAGACCTCTACGACATTTTACATGAAGTTTTGGGTGTGAGAAAGCTTTCCTCTCGATGAGTGCCGCGTTTGTTAACAATTCGAATGAACGAACATATCGTAAGAGTGTTTAAACGTAATTCCAGTGAGTTTCATAACAGTACATTAAACATGGATTCATCATTACACACCAGAGACGAAGGAGCAGTTCAAACACTGAGTGGCAGAAGGTGAAATTGGACCAAGGAAAGCAAAAAGACATGGCTACGATTATCTGCATGGTCTGGTGCTTGTAGACTACCTCCAGAAGGGCAGAACTATCACCGGGGAGTATTACGCTTCAATACTGGATCAACTGAAGGATGCTATTCAGGTGAAACGTCCACGTCTTGCAAAAGAGCAAGTTCTCTTTCATCACGATAATGCGACTTCACACACGTCTGTGCTTGTTGCTATAAAACTGCATGACCTTCGCTTCCAAGTGCTTCCACATCATCCATATTCCGTAGACTTGGTTCCGAGCGATTATTTTTTGTTCCCAAACCTGAAGAAATAGCTGGGTGGACGAAGCATTATATCAAATGATGAGTTTGAAGCTGAAAAAAAAAAAAGTTGTTTTTCACAGTTAGACAAGTCTTATGATATTTAGGATATTAAAATGTTGGGAAGTCATTGGATTAAATATATTGAATTACAAGGGGACTATAATGAAAAAAAAAATCCCTTAAATCTTGAGTTTACTTGGTCAGGCCGAGAACGTTTAGAACGTCCTGGTGTGTGTGCATTTGTGTATAAATAAATAAATATTTATGTATATAATAAATTCAAAAATAAAATAACTCTAGGAACAATGAAGTTAAAAATATCAATTTATGCTTCTGTAGTTCTTGTATACATATACTAGGGTAAGTCCAAAAGTTTTCGGCCTCGTCGATAAGAACCCTTATCTGGTGTCATATCTTATCTGTTAAGTAAATAATTGCAGATGTAACTTCTACTCCACTGTGTTCAGTTGTTCAGATATAGTTGCATAAAGCAGGCTATGTGTACAAGATTGTGACATGTTCATAATGGAATTTTGAGCTGTTATTAAGTTCTTCACAAATGAAGGACTTACTCCAAATGAAATTAAACAACGACTGGACGCTGTACATGGGAAAGCATCCCCCCTCATATTCTACCGTAAAAGAATGGGCCAAACTTTTTCGAATGGGTCGAGAAAGCATTGAAGACGAAGAGCGTGCACGTTGGCCCTTGGAGGTACTCACTCCTGAAAACGTCGCTTTTGTGGAAGGAGAAATTATGGAAGTTCGGCGGCTCAAAGTTACAGAAATAACGGCAAGATTGGATCTTTCTAAAACAACAGTCCTTCGAATTATTCATTAACATTTAAACATGAATAAGGTTAGTGCAAGATGGGTGCCTAGACTTCTTTCCTCGGTCCAAAAGCACCAACGAGTCATCTGTTGTCACGCATTTTTGGAGTTCTGCCATGGCAACGAGAGAGAAGTTCTGCAAACCATTGTTACAGGAGATGAAACAATAATCACTTGTCCAAAAAGAATCAATGGAGTGATGTAAACCTGGTGAAGCACCCCCTCTAAAGGCCAAGGTCACTCAGCAACCAAGAAGATCATGGTCACAATCTTTTGGGACTGTGAAGGAATACTCTTTATTAACTTCAAGGAGAGGAACACCACAGTAAATGGGGAGTACTATGCTGGCCTACTGCACAGACTACGTGCTTCCATTGAAGAGAAAAGGCGAGGAAAGTTGATTGGTGGTGTATGCTTTCTTCACGACAATGCACCTGTGCACACAGTTCTTGTTGGAAAGGAAGCTGTGAAGAAATGTGGCTTCAAGGAGATCGACAATCCACCCTATAGCACAACTCTAGCTCCCAGTGACTGTTTCCTCTTCTCAGAACTCAAGAATGACATTCGAGGAAGGAAATTTAAGTGTGACGAAGAAGTGATGGATGCTGCTTATGTCTATTTTGCAAGTCTTACTATTTTGAGGCGGGGGGTTGAAATGTTACTTCAAAGATGTGAATGGATAACTATATTGAAAAGAGTAATATAGTTTATGTCTTTATCATACCTAGAAAACGGATAGGCCGGAAACTTATGGACCTACCCTCGTATATTTGTAGAGGAGGAGGAACGGGATGGAGCCGTCTCCCACATTTTTCAGAGGGGGACGGCATCTTATCGTTTTATTTATTTATTTGTTTATTTTTTTTAATGTTTCAGTTATAATCGCTTTGAATGCATAGGTTTTCTCGCGGCGTTTGTAGGTTGTGGACATGAATACTATAGGTGCAAATCTGTAGGGATGAATGATATGAAGTGAATAATTTGATGGTGGCGCAAATGGAATCGGAGTCCTTGGCACGTCAAAAGCAGGCATTCACTTTATCAGGAAAATAAACTTGATCTGATGGGGTGTTCGGATTAGTGGTCGTATACGCTCAGATCACGGAAACAGCTAAACGTGTTTTCTTTCTTTTTAAATTTTCTTAATTAAAATACTGTTATTAAATTAAATTAAAAATTGTTGATTTAAAGCAACGATTTTCTAATCTAGCAAGTGAATGTAATGCAAAAATAGAATATAAATTATTATACCCAAAGTATTAACTTTGAAACCAACTGCAGTACATTATTGAGCGAGAGAAGTTCGAATGTTACGGTGTTCTTGACAAACAACCCAATAAGAAAAAAACTGGTCAAGTGGTGATGTTACATTTAGGGTGCCAAAAAATGTACACACTTCAAGGAAAAAAAATGTTTAAATAACAAAACTGAATTCACACCAACAGAAAATGATGAGCACTAATCATCTTACACTTTTACAGTTGCTCAAAATGTCCACCATCGGCGTCGATGCACTTCTGAGTACGTTGAACTAACTGATTGAGCAACGTTTGCGAAAGTGTCCTCAGCGATTGCAGCACATGCCATTTCAATTTCTTCCCGAAGTGCTGTCAGTGTAGCTGGTTTTCTACGGCATACAACATATTTAAGAGTTCCACATAGGTAGCAGTCGAACGGAGTTAGATCCGGAAAACGCGGTGGAACCTCAATCGGACCTCTTCGCCCTATCCAGTGCATAGGATAGTGCCTTGGATTCAGAGCGCGGGGCTTGTTGCTGTCCGAGGTCTCCCATATCTGCACTCTTAAAAATCGCATTCGGTACCATGAGTCTCAAATTTGTCTCAAATGCGTGCAATTGTTACTCGCGTTGGCGGTTCTGTTCTGTACACACGTCTCCATTGCCTTTGAACTTCAACAACTTTCTCAGTTTTCCAATACCAGTTCAAACTTGTTGTTTAAACGATAATCTTTGTTCCATTTTGTTGTAGCAACGCTAGCATAACGTAATGTAGTCACATCTTTTACAGAACATCATATGACAATCTTGACTTCATTTGTTCATTGTTGATTTACCTGTCACGTAGCAACGCTATCATAATGTATGTGAGTCACATCTGTTTACAAAACATCATACTACACATTACTGTTGTTTTTCGGCTCAACTTTTAAATATATTATATAAATATCTACAGTGAAAGTGTGCATACATTTTTTGTCACCCTCAGTATATGTGAAAACTTTATTCTTTGCTTTCTAAATGCAAGAGATTACACAGACATGCTTAATTCTTGTTTATGTTGATACACATCTTATGAACACTTGCGACTGTGAAAGAGGTTCAGCTCAATGAACTTAAATAGGACATCTTTTTTCATCTCTAATGTCGAACCTCCGCTACATTTGTATAACCCTAAGATTACATTAAAACTTATAGGCTTGCTTGCAGAAAAGCGAATCTACACGTGGAGTAAGTCCCCCTACTTTTTATTTTAGGAATACAACACTCTTTATATGTAAAACAAGGCATCTCAGAATCGCCGTTAGACAACCCAAATCAGGGCGTAAAAGTGAGTAAAAGCAACAGCTGACCTAACCAGAATTCTGAGAACGTGCAATAGATACTTGTTCATATGTTTTAGTTAAAAATTGTTCCCTTCGTTTCACTCTCGTTGTATAAACACTTTACTTACATGAACTGTCACTAAACAGGCTCACCAATATAAAAAATTATACTTAATATAATTATGGAAGTGGAGGAAAAAATAAACGAACATTAATATCTGTACATCAGTTGAACATTCCTGTTGTTGTTTATTGGGTGATAGAAATATTAGATAAAATTAAAGGAAACAAACTTACATAACGCCTAATTTTTTCCATCCTTAAATCCCTGCAAAATGCAACCAATCTGGCGTACCTGCCATTAATATAAATAAGCTATTTTGTATACACACGCTGCACACAACATTTGCTTCTGCCTTTAAGGAACGTAGCGGTTCGAAATATTGTGCTATTTGTGTGACTGTTTCAGAGTTTTATTTCTTCTCTAGCTCTTGGTATTTCAGCTATATTTTTTACTTCATTTTAGTGTATATACTAAAAATAAGCTATAAATAGTACATGTACATAATTTGAAAATCAAAACGTAAAAAAGTAAATAAATATCTATCAAAATGTCTATTGTTTTTACGTAAGGTTTGCATTGTTCCCTTGGAATATTTTTCGCTTTCAAGCACTGCTCCTGTAATCTATTCTCAGTATGCTTAAATACATTTAATTGTATTGAGTTTGATTTTTATTTTTCTAGTTTTTAATTTACCGTGCTCTAATTTTCTGTACCGCCACGGGTGGCCGAAGTCGTTAAGGTTCAGACTCGTGAGCGGGAGATCAGGGGTTCGAATCCCGCCAGGACCGTCCTCCCTGACTGAGGTTTTTTCCAGGGATTCCTCAGTCCTCATAAATGGCAATTTCCGGTTAGGTAGCCTAAACTTAGGCGATGGAACGTTTCTTTCCTTAAAAATCCTTTCCCGATTAATCATTTCATCTCTTGTATCATCAGTGTTCACCGTCTGTGGTGCATCAGTAGTAAAAACGGACGTTAAACACCATTCAAATAATAATAATAATAATAATAATTATAATAATAATAATAATAATAATAATAATAATAATAAATGTACTGATATAATACCATTTAAATGCCCTTAGTGATTACTGTGGCAATGAAAGTATAATCACGTTTACATATCAGATTCAAATATATTTGAGTGGTCTTATAACAACATATTTATTATTTTTATGTTGGACAACTAATCGAACAATCTATTTAAACAGCGAATTAATTGCTGATTCAAGATGCAACATTTGGAAAGTAAAACAGACGATGGAATACAATTCTTATACGTATTAAGTAGCTAAATATCAAAAGACAATCGACTTTGTGTGTTGAAAATGACTAACGCTAGCGCGCATGAGCACATATAGTACGATCCCCGTTTACATGTATCACAATGCAGATGGAATCTATTCCATTCCCAGTTTTTAGTAGGATCAAATTTGGCTCTTTAATCCCCGTTTACGTGCACATTTTCAATCCGGAAAGCGTATTAAAATCGATTTGAGTCCGACGTGTAAGCATGATAAATGTTTCTGAGTAAAATTGCCCCAAAAAAGTCAGGGTCCCGTGTTGAACAAGGCGATCCACTCAAGACTCCCCTTAACGTAGCCCTGGCACAGAAAGAGAAAGCTCTGCAAGTAGGCAACTAGGTCCACAACTGACATACTTCACTGGAACTTGCAAGTGAAGGTCCTGATACAGATATATGACGTAACCAAACATCCCACGTCACAGTGGAACGTAATATTTCCTCCATGTAACATTCCTTCACATCCCTTTATCCAAAGAAAATATTTCTCTACTTTGAGGGTGGATACAACCATCACTTAAGGGCTACATATTATTTTTGTTAATACTCGGTATGAAAACGGCCAAAAAAATGCAATTAATACTATGACAGCTGACATGTCGTTAGAGAAAATGTAAAAGTCAACCTCCTTCTGGGTCCTGTTCCACAAAAGTATGGTCTAATACATTACAAGTATATTAGTACAAGAACTTGTAAAGTGTTGACTTGTAACTTTCTGTTCCACGAAAGAATGCACAACACTGTAAAAGCAAGAAGGAAGAGCCGCTGTTTATCACGTGTCGTCCGTCATGCCTTGAATTAGGTTATGTCCACTCCTTAGTAATAAATTCGTATTTTTTAATGTACAAACAGACTGTTGTCATTTCTGCTAAACAGGTTTTGACTTTTTTCTCAGAAATAATTATTTAAATATTTTATTAATATTCAAGCGCAATAGTTCACTTCGAAACGATGATAGCACGCTGGCAGAAGAATTGATAGCCCTCGATCATTTATTTGAATCATTTATATAGATTTCTTTATTTTTTGACAATCATATTTTCTTTATAAGCAAAAATTATCTTAAAACGGCTCAAAAGAGAATGAGGAGTTTAAAGAAATTGTTTTCATGGCAGATAAAAAGAACTAAGTTGCTCCATATGATACAGGAAAGACCAATTGCAGTTAACCGATATTTTTCAATATACTCAAATACTGAATTATTATTATTTATACACACACTCACTTTCGCTAATACT
Source organism: Metallyticus violacea (assembly GCA_030762175.1). Classification (NCBI taxonomy): domain Eukaryota; kingdom Metazoa; phylum Arthropoda; class Insecta; order Mantodea; family Metallyticidae; genus Metallyticus; species Metallyticus violacea. The sequence goes on along the minus strand of CM060845.1, from coordinate 122,047,129 downwards.
TCGCATATTAGGTCAACTGATTTCCAAAAATATTAAAAAGACATTAAAAGTTGCGGTTGTACTTGAAGTTCCTGCTCTTATTGAGAAATCTATACAATTTTACAAGCGTACTCACCTGTACTTTTGTAAGTATGGAGTTGTAAAGTACAAGTGTAACAGCAACCTCTGTGGAACAGAATTTTACCAATAACTGAAGTCCAAACCCGTGTAGATTATTAGACCGTACTTCTGTGGAACAGGGCCCTGCTCTCTAACCGACCTGTTTACTGCTTAGTATTTTGTTTATTATCGTTAATTTCCTCTGACACCTACATAAAGAACCATTACTTCAACGAAAGCATATTCACTAGGGGAAAAAATAAAAACATATTAAACTTTTTATTGTGTCCCCTATTTGAGTAAGAATCTGTTACATATAAACGTTTGAATTAGAAGAAACGAGGAATGCCTTAACAGACCAAATCTATGAAGATCATTGTTGTTCTTATATTAATGATATACTTTTCTCTTAGGAAAACAAATAATCTTGATAGGGAAAATGCAATTACATTACTTTAAACTTGTTCCCAAGTTTTTTGGCTCTCTCCTTTATTTTTTATTTATTATTATTGTTGTTGTTTATGATTTATTTAGGGAGGCTCTCAGGTCATCAGGCCTGACAAATTTTGCTCATAGGCCTATTTTTTCAGGCTTGAGGTTCTTTATCGTGCTGTAAATGTACAACACGGGACCCACGGCTTTACTTCCCTTCCGAAGGAAGCCGTACTTCGGTCCTGACCAGGATCGAACACGCGATCTTGGGTTTAGGAGCAAGTATGGTTACCACTACGCCACCAGGACAGGTAAGTTCAGTTTACGATAAATACATACAAATTTTATATTGCATTTGCAAAACAAATGTTTCAAAATCGTTTCATTGTGGACGAAAATCTTTGAAAATCTTCGTAATTTTTTAATTCTCCATTCAGCTCCTCCGGGATAGGAGGTAATTTAAGATTTATCTCTCTCACTCGACCGCTCGCTCTTTACAGTATTTGTGGATGTTCACATCGGAAGAGTTTTCTGCTGTTTTCCGGGGAATGAACCTTTCTATGCACTCACGCAACATTAATCGCTATTTGACATAACATTGAACATACGGGTGTAGCATCTATGCAGACATTAACTGTATAACTAGCTTTTCCTGGAGTATCAAAACAAACGAAACGCTATTCTTTTGATTGTTAATTAAAGCTTCACAGTAAGAAGGGACATTTGAGGTAATAGCTTCATTGTCGCCAGTCTTAAGTAACCTGACATTTTATAAAATAAGATAAATAAGCGCTTCAATCAGAGTTCATCTTTCAATCAAGGAATTGACTAATAACAACATAGCCGATAAGCAAAGCGTCGAATCTGATTAGATAGATTATATCTGTCTGAGCCGCTTTTGATTTTCTACTTGTTTCGCAAGGTGTTTGCAATTCCTTACGAGACCTTATCTCTCCATGCTATCAATCACGTGCCCGTGCAGTTGCAGCTACCGTGCATGAACAGTAGAACGTAGTTGGATACCATGAAAAATAGTTCCCGACAGCAATAAAATGGGAACATTGAACTTGGCCGAGCAGCGTGGCAATTTGTGATTAAATTCCTGTCACATCGAAGCTCGTTGTCGAAGGCGCCAAGTGCCGAAAAGAAAACAATAGATGTGACAAAACTCTACAATGAACTAAGACAATGATACTGGCGGATCTGCAGGCAGGATATCGAGTACATATATTACATTAAGAGGCCAATGTCTACAGCTGATCAGTATTATCCAATTTACGATAGAAACTGCAGTTCAGAAAAGTAACGACATGTAAGTGTAAAAGAGTCCAGCGTTTGAACAGAAATTCATCGAACCCAAGCTGCTATTTCATTGCTTTTAGAAAATGAATGATACCAAAAAAACTATTTAAATACTTTATACAACATACAATTCTTACAATATATGACATGCAAAGGACTCTCTGTAGAGCACACTAGCAGAACAACTTCTGTAGAAATACAAAATATTTATCTCGATAAATTGCAAAGCGTGTTATTTCAAAACTATTTAACAAATTACAATAAGCAAGTGAAGTTTTTTAAACGGGAAACATTTTTTTGAAAACAATGATTTTTTTATTTTGAACTCCTTCTCTTGATTTATGTTTGATATACAGAGTATTTCATGGTTTGTCGCCCGTTTCACGGCACCGGCGGGTCTCGGCAGTCAGAGCGATAATTCCCCGGCGACGCGGATATAGCATTCGCGCAACTAATTTAAATTCTCGTAATTACAATTACAATGAAAATAAGCTCGTGCCTTATGGCAGGGGATGTTGGAAATGTCATACATCCGTACGTTTCTGACATCTTTTTAGAATATTGTCATCATTTCGTCTTCCAGAATTTAAACTTGAAAGCATACTGTCACTGTTATACATGAATTATAGGCAAGTTATTGTGATATTCGGGTTAATTTCTGCAATTGGATGTTATGGAGCATTAAGGATAGACTAGTTTAATATTCTTTACTGATGAAGCATGGTTTCATTTACACGGTCATGTTTAAAGCAAAATAACAGGCATTGGAGTATTAAAAAATTCCCGATTTTATACATGAAACCTTCTTGCTTGGAGGAAAATCAGTACATGGTCAACAGAAAATTCATACAGAGTAAAAAGTTTTTTTTAAGAACACTTTAAATTAAAAATATATACAGGAACGACAACGCCATTTTATTTAACAACTGACCTTAGTATTTCCAGCAAGACACTGACATTGCGCACGAGTCATTAAATTTCATTCTGGATATGTTTGAAAATAGGGTATTTAGTAGAGAATTATGGCGGCACCTTTCAAACAACTCTGTCATTATGCACGTGCACGTGCTTATTTTCATCATAATTGTAACTTGAATTCGTTGCGCGGATATAACAGCTGACTGCCGACCCGCTGGCCACCGGGCGACAAAACTATGAAAGATCCAGTACATTACACATTGAGATGCTATCCTATGTTAAGTGTGTACACTTCTTATGCAGTGCGAAGTGAACAGGCGTTCAAAATATGATCATCTGTCTTCAACAGCCATAGTCTTTGGAAAATTATTGTTGTAGTACTTATTACGTCATAAGCTATTTACAAACCTATTAGAAAATGCTCAATGTTTTGGGGTGGTTCAATTATAGTGGTTTTAAGTTAGTGAATCGCATTTGACATTCTATAAATGAATTTGTTTCAGCTTTGAAGCGAAACGAAAGACTAAAAACGATTTTAAGAAGAAGCAATGGCAAGAACCACTGAATCATGGTAACATAACAGCGAAATGTTAACCTTACGTTTTACCCAATGCATTTCAAGCGGTAAACTAACATTATTAAGGCTTGATAATTAGATTGTCAATAGTTACTTTTCAAACATTGGGTTGGATTAGTTTGCCGGGGACGGTGGAAGAAACTCGATAACTCAGCCATACCAGAAACCATTTGTGCTTATGTCATCCAGGGGGCATCTTCAGGGAAAAAGAATGAGATGAGGAAGACACCGCACTGCCAGAATCCCTAAAACTGAGGGTGCCAAAATTGTATACACACTTTCACAGAAGATATCTGTTTAATATATTTCAAAGTTGGACCGTAATGTGTAGTATGATGTTCTGTAAACAGATGTGACTTAATAGGTTATGCATTTAAACATTTTCATCACATAGTTTTACAAAGTATGAAATTGGATATTAGTTAATGTGCTAAAATATAAAGATCGCAAATAATTCAGAAAGACACTTTTACGCGTGGGTTAATAGCTTTCTTTGTAATACAGAGGGTGCCAAAAAATGTATACACTTTCACAATAGATATCTATTTAATATATTTCAAAGTTGAACCGAAGAACTACAGTAATGTGCAGTTCTGTAAACAGATGTGACTCACATTACGTTATGATAGCGTTGCTACAATAAAATGGAGTCAAGATTATCGTTTGAACAGCGGAAAGCAATTTTTGAAGTGGTATTGGAAAACCGAGAATGTTGTTGAAGTTCAAAGGCAATGGAGACGTGTGTACAGAACAGAACCGCCAATGCGAATAACAATTGCAGCATTCGAGACAAATTTGAGACTCATGGTACCGTATGCGATGTTCACAAGGGCAGATCTGGGAGACCTCGCACAGCAACAAATTGAAACGGCATGTGCTGCAATCGCTGAGGACACTTTCGTAAACGTTGCTCAATCAGTAGTTCAACATACTGAGAAGTGTATGGACGCCGATGGTGGGCATTTTGAGCAACTGTTGTAACTGTAAAAGTCTTAGGTTATTAGTGCTCATCATTTTCTGTTTGTGTGAATTCAGTTTTGTTATATTAAAAATATTTTTCTTTGCTTGAGGTGTGTAAACATTTTTGGCACCCTCTGTGTAGTTTCCAGATACAACTCGCCAATGAATCCCCCTTCCAGTAATCTGAGCTCCTCATAAGGGCTGCTTCCACATGGGACGCTAAGATAGAAACCTTTCAAAACCACGAATCCACCGCCACGTCGCATACAGTACCGAGCCCGCCTCACCTTGCACTTTCGACCCTGCTATCAGAACCAACAGAATGAAATGAGGTGTGCAGAAAATTCGTGGAAACGAAATATCCACCCGAGTATTTGCTTAAGCGACCAGCATCCCAAAGTCAATGGCCCACCGCAAGAGATTTGAAGGCGCAAACTCTCGAATGCGAGTCCCAAGCGTGCCACCTCAGAAGATCTGGTTGGTGTTGTGCCATTACCTCTATCATAATTACGGACACACTCCACGCGTAAATTATGACGAAAACAAGGAGAGGCTTTTTGATCTCGCCACTTAGCTCAATACAGCAATGGTTGCTCAAATCTCATCACATCCAGCATGAAGTTTTTAGAGTGGAGAAATAGAATTCAGTTTTCTCCTTTGCAGCAGCGAAGTGATTAAGAGCTGCAATAGAAATGTCTGCAGAATGAGATCTGACTCTTTCTTTCTTTCTTTCTTGCTTTCTTTCTTTCTTTCTTTCTTTCTTTCTTTCTTCCTTCCTTCCTTCCTTCTTTATTTTCTTTCTTTCGTTCTTTCTTTCTTTCTTTCTTCTTTCTTTCTTTCTTTCTTTCTTCCTTCCTTCCTTCTTTATTTTCTTTCTTTCGTTCTTTCTTTCTTTCGTTCTTTCTTTCTTCTTTCTTTCTTTCTTTCTTTCTTCCTTCCTTCCTTCTTTATTTTCTTTCTTTCGTTCTTTCTTTCTTTCTTTCTTTCTTTCTTTCTTCTTTCTTTCTTTCTTCCTTCCTTCCTTCCTTCCTTCTTTATTTTCTTTCTTTCGTTCTTTCTTTCTTTCGTTCTTTCTTTCTTCTTTCTTTTTTCTTTCTTTCTTTGTTTTATTATTGCTTAACCTATTTCCACCTATAATCTGCTTGCGAAGAGGGGGGTAACCTCTGAAATGAAGGACTTCCAAAAACATAATTCTTCTCTAATAAAAAGTGCGAAAGTACCCATCAAAACAAAGTTACAACAAATGCATGCTATGTAATCACTAGGGGACGGACTTTGGTAATACACAAACGTAAGTTATACACGTGCATTTATATCCAAAAATGTAAAAATTGTGAATAAAATAAAAAATACGACTATTAAAAAACATATAATCCACCTACTTGACATTTTTGACAACATACCTTTACTCATTTTCATGGTTTTGTAGTCCCCTTGTCGGCCGTTTCACGCCCGGAATTGAATAGGACGCTGATGACCTGAACTGTTAAAGAGCGGCCGTTAAAAAAAAAAAAAAAAAAAAAAAAGGTGCTCCCCATGATGGTGTTTCTTCAATTTTAAGAAAACGAAAAGTTAACGGGCTAATTTGGCTATAGGGAGGGTAGGAGCAACTTCACACTGATTTTTGTGAGATATTCAGCAAAACATTTGCGATATGCATTATCGTGGTACCTTTTTGCACGGAAATGTGATCTTTTGCGTGCAGCGTTCTGTACTATTACCCAGTCACTGTTGCGTGTGTAGGTAAAACATTCCTTCAATATCGAAACATGAGATGACCATAAAGGTCCCTACAAAACAACCTCTCTCTCTCTCTTAATGTCATTGATCTGGGAACGGTTGGAGTAAAATTATATTACATTTAGTGAATTATTGAGCTTGAGACATTGAAAATTGCTCTAGAATATAAATTATGGTTGATGCTTGAGAAATAAAATAATTAGTAGTTTATAGAGACTGTGACTAGTTCATAAAATAATGCTATAGGTAGAGTAAATGAAATATTTTATTTCAGTCCCCTTTGTTGGGTTGGAGCCTAGTCCCCTGGAATTCCAGTAGGCTGCTGCTAACGAACCGGGTACTGGGGTCTGATTCAATCAAAGTAGAAATTTTGTACTTTAATTTATAATTTATATAAATGGTTAGTACAAAGTCGTCATTGCATTAAACTTTTCTGTAATCGCGAGGAGGTACACTTAAAATGGCTTGGGCAGATAGAGGCAGACTCCTTGTAGTTTGTATTTTTCTTAGCACTTTTTTTTTTTTTTTTTGTGTGTGTGCGATGATAGAGATTTCCCCATAGCGTTTTGCTGTTTGCTCTCAGAATCAAAATTATGTTTTGAGTTTCATTAGCAGCGGTTATCTTTATCTTCAAATAAGTACATACAAACCTGCAAGCGAACGTTCCTCACTTCGGAAATCAGCAGTCGTGGAACCCCCGGTAACAAACACGTCTCATGTCCAACTTTTCAGTTACCAAAGTATGGATGGTGCCCAGTCAAATGTTCAGAACCTCTGAAAAAGAGTTCTTAACGTTATTCAACTATTCTCTCTCACGATGACAGCAGTGGTGTTAATGCTTTCTTCCGTTTGAGCACAAAATGGAGTTCCGGGTCTCCTTCGTCTGAATTTGATTGCCTCTTTTCTTTAAACATTTTAATCCATCTTTGAGCTGTGCTATAGGAAAGAACAACTCCGCAAACATTGCGTAGGTTTCAGCTTAAGATCTGTAGGGACGAAAACAGAATTTCAGAGCAGAATATTGTTCGTCGCATGTCACCTCTATTGTGCTATAGGCGGAATTAAACATTATCAACTTGCACAACTCTACTGGCGGAACCGGAAGTGACAACAAGTACGTAGTGTGCATTTCACATTAGCATAACAAAATATTGCAAAGGGAAATTTTAGCGCGATGTATATCAATTATTTAAAAAGGTTCGTCTTAAAAATTTTTATTCATGTACTGCCTTCTCCTAAATAAGAACTGACCTGCTAATGAGAAAGTTGTAAAATTAGTTAAACCGCTCAATAAATGACGACATTACCTGCACACTATTAAACGTGTGTTGTTTCAGTAAAAATGTTCCTGTATGATTTTAGATTTGATCACCAACTGGATTGTTGCAGTTTATGGCAACATGCATTTTAAAATGGCTAAATAAAAATGTTCTCTTCATATTTTGTAGTAAGCTGCAAGATGTTATGAAAACATGTGGTGCTATCTGTAACCAAATTCAAATGGTTCATATGCAACAGACCTTAGGCCTAAGCCTTGTAAGTCGATGATAATGCGACTAATCAGCCAAAAATAGATTTGATAAAACAAAACAAAAAACTTAATAATGCATTATATAATCTTAGAGCGATTTTTTCTTTGTATGGTTGAATTTTTTGTTCAATTTCATATATATATAAATTAACAGTAGTTGTAATAGTAGAAAAGGATAAAACACTAAGAAAAAGACACACTTGAGATTGTTACACTTCGATGGCAAGAAGACAAGACACTTGTCTTGACTCCGCGAGTTCGAAATATAGCGATCTCAAGGGTGCCTTTTCTTAGTGTTTTATCCTTTTCTACTATTATAATTACTGTTAATTTGTTACATTGTTAATAGTGTTACTTTATTTTTATTTTATATATATATATTTAGAGAAAGAGAGGGGGGTGCCAAAAATGTATGCACACTTCAAGCAAAGAAAAAACTGTTCACATAACAAAACCTGAATTCACACAAACAGAAAATGATGAGCACTAATCATCTTAGACTTTTACAGTTTGCAACAGTTGCTCAAAATGTCCATCATCGGCGTCGATACGCTTCTGAGTACGTTGAACTAACTGATTGAGCAACGTTTGCGATTGCAGCACATGCCGTTTCAATTTCTTCCCGAAGTGCTGCCAGTGTAGCTGGTTTTTCTACGATATACAACATCCTTAAGAGCTCCCCATAGGTAGAAGTTCAACGGAGTTTGATCCGGAAAACGCGGTGGAAACCTCTTCGTCCTATTGCCTTTGAACTACTACATTTTCGGTTTTCCAATACCGTTTCATTATTGCTTTCCGTTGTTCAAACGATAATCTTGACTCCATTTTATTGTAGTAACGCTAGCTTAAAGCAACGTGAGTCACATCTGTTTACAGAACATCATACTACACATTACTGTTGTTTTTCGGTTCAACTTTGAAATATATTAAATAGATATCTACTGTGAAAATGTGTATACTTTTTTGGCACCCTCGGTATAAATATTCAATTAAAAAAGTAGTTTTGCAGACTAATTCCTTTTTGAACTAAATAGATCGATACAATAAAATAAATATAAAAATTAAAGCTACAAAAGTATTGTTAACTCACTGTAATGTTTACATAACTACTACTGTAAATAAAAATACTAATCAAAATTTTCAATGGCATTAATCAGTACCACTTCACTACATGAATCTTCAGGTATGACCTATCTACTTTATCAGAAAGCTCTAACAACGCAGTCGTCGGCGTGTTCCACTGATATTACATCAAACATTTCTTGTACTAAATCAAAACAAGCTTAAGTACTGCTTCCCGGTTTTATTAATGGAAAATCACATCATAACTGCAGTGAGGGTATGCTTTCACACATTTTTGAAAAATAAAATCTGTTACAAGATGTCACACCATTCTCTACAAAGTAATGCTTAACATGCTGCGTGAAAGAAGGGGATTTCTCTCTTGTCAGTCCACTAACAAACACCGTCCCACTCTTACTTTTGTGTCGTAAAATTGTTGACAAGTCTGCTTTTTGAACTCAGCGCTTTAATTAATTTACAGATACGCTGACAAAATAGACACTGATCATCTTGGTTTTTATAAAACGTATGGGAAAAAGACCCAAATATGGCGATGAAAGTAGATTTTTTTTTTTCACTCTAAATATACTTTAAAACTGATTAAGAAGAGTTTCATGTACCCATCTAAACTTATTGGAACGTGACGGTAACTCGTGTCTTGTTAGTATAAATTTGTGTGGCTATTTTAGTTTTGCCTTAGTGGGCAATTTTGTTCACTTTACTGGCCAAATAAGCTGTGAAGTAATTCCAAAGAAAAAGTCATCAAGGGCTTTTCAATTTTAGGCACTCTATTGCTGAATATTGGCTGATTTATAATATAGTATATTTTAATATAGAGTCTGTAGGAAGATAAATAGAAAGTAAAATAAAATATAAATAAATGTTATAATAATTATAACTAATGTTATCAGTGATTATTATTAAGGATATTAAAGTAATGAACCTGCATCGATTAGATCCGCAAACAAAGAATATAATTAGTGTTGAAAAATAGATTAATATAAGATATAAATGTGAAATTTACATGAATGTAGTTATAAAGATGATATAGTAGAGTTTTGTACAAAACAGACAGGAATAGATACATATAAGTAGTATAGAAATATACTAGTCACCAGTACAGTAGTTTTACAGTTTAGAGTTAAAGCTTAAGTGGAAGTAGTAGCTGTTTCCAGCAATTAGGAAGTGTTGAAGGGAGATGTAATTTTGTTATTTTTACTATTTTAGTAAATTTCTAATTGTAATCTAGATATTGTCTCGAAATTAATAATGTAAGATTGTAGTTTGGTAATTTAGAAATGAAGTGTAAGAGTTTGCAATACACGTCCTGGTGTAGGAAACAACGTACCGGGGTGGAGTATTTCAGATTTTTATTTATTTGTTTATAGAGTCCGTTTTGAATATCTGTTTTAACGGTCTGTTTGTATTGTTTTAGTGCCTAAAAATCCACACGGTAGTAATAACATCATCGATGATTTGAATTCGATTTCGGCATTTCAGTGAAAAAATTTACCTAAAGAAATGGAAGCAATTGTGCTACTAACGGCAGAGTAGTCGAACTTCTCAAGAGTGTCTCCTGGAAAATTTTGTTTTTAAAAAGAGTTGAGAAAAAGAGGGGGGGGGGGTTTGAACGTCTGAATGATGCAGAGGTGAGTCAAATGGAACAACTGTACAACATGATGTTAAGGGAATCGATTCATGGCTGGAAAAAGGCCAAAATTCTCTTGACCCAGACTTCAGAAGTTTAATACAGCTGTTCCATAAAAAACTCCCAAAGTGTCAGACACTTCGGATTTATTAAATGACGTGTGAAGTAAACCTAATGATGCGAAATGTTTATTTCATAAATGAAATCATTAACAGTTACATATCAATGCTGATTGTTGCAAGGGGAATGTTAGTTACCCTATGGAATAAATAAATGAAAGGTGTTTAATGCCCGTTTTTTGCTACAGAGGCACCACAGGCGATGGTCACTGATGATACACGAGATGAAATGATATATTGGGAAAGGATTTTTTTTTAAGAAAGGAAACGTTTCAGGCCTAAGTTTAGGGTACCTCCTCGGCATTTGCCATTTATGAGGACTGAGGAAAACCTGAAAAAAAAAAAAAACAGTCAGGGAGGATAGTCCTGGCGGGATTCGAATCCCAGATCTCACACTCACGATTTCGCGGCTCAGTCACCTTACGGTTTACCCTAAGGAGTTTATATGAGCTTTTGCAGCAAAACTAAATAAATGATATGTTTTTGTAATTGTTTTGGCCTTGGAATTTCATATATGAAGCATCAAGTAGCTAAATATGAGTGTGAAAAGTTTAATTAAAAAATATGGGTTTAGATATTATTATTAAAAAGCGCGATCAATAAATTTTCATTTTACGAAAGACATGGGTAAAAGGCAACAATATTTCAACATATATTTATAAAGGAAATAAATATTGAAGAAATCTTGAACATGGTTTTATTTGCGAAAATACTTTGCATGTGAAAGTGCACTACAATTACACCAGCAGTCATGAAAACGAAGCGAATCGCTAAATTCGCACAGATTCTGGTTCAACTTCATTTATTATATGAGCAGAATGAGGTACATGTACTTTAAGCCCTTGTTTCTTGATTTTCAGAATATTTCCAACTGCATTATGAGTTACTTTTCCGTCAAAAGCCGTATTTTCAGGCAATGAACGAAATACAGCCTCGAAACTGCCATGTTTTTTTGATTTGCAAGCCATATAAATCATCAGAATAAATCTAATCTAGGGATTTCAATCACTAAAGCTCAAAAATGAATTTCCGTCAAAAGTTTATTTTTGTGCCAATGTGTACAATATAACAAGAAAATACAACGCTAATTTCAAGGTATGAAAACCATTGATATATGGCTGTTAAATCTTGTTGTAGTTTCCTGTCTCTTAGCAGACTTTTGGTTTCCTGAAATCTTCTCTTAAGTCTCCTGGCAGTGCAAGTCTATTCTCGTGGAATGGAACAATATGAGAAATGCAGAAATATCCTGCAAAATGTCCCTATGCTGCACAATGGTCATACTAAAGCATTATTCTTTATTACATGGGTTGACATAAAATATCAGTTTTTCGCTAGAGCACTTGCCTCCTAAACCCAAGATCGCGGGTTCGAACCCCGGCCAGGACCGATGGATTTTTTCGGGCGTAAAAATCCTAAGTATGGCTTCCTTCGAAAGGGAAGTAAAGCCGTGGGTCCCGTGTCGTACATTTACGGCACGAAAAAGAACCTCAAGCCTGAAAGAAGAGGCCTCTGAGTCAAATTTGTCTGCCGTTTCACGCCCTGAGTTGAATGGGATGCTGATGGCCTGAGATGTTAAAGAGCGTCCATAAATAAATAAAATAAAAAATTCGCCAGAGCAGAACATCCATAAGGATATCGCGTAGTTGTTCTTGTCTTGGTTTGCCTCGATACAACCTCATGCAGCTCTGCAAGGCTGTACAAATGCAAGTCAGTGGTGATTTCACTCACGGACCACATCAACTGAAGGCTGTGTTGCATAATATTCTGAAAGGAACAAAGTTGCAATGTTGTAGGAGGGAGCTTTTGATGAAGTATTTAACAAATGCTCTAGCTTATTATTGTTAGTTTAATATAGGTCATTTTAACAAACAAAAATAGAGAACAATGCACAACACTGAAATTTGCACTAACTAAAAATGCAAACAAGCTCCCATGTACGACTACAGGTCTAATGCAATGTGAGTGGATTCACCAATTTTGTTGCTTTCAATGTGAATGGGACAATCGAGCTAAGCAAAAACGTTGTGGAATTAAAGAGTAGCCAGTAAGGCGTGTTTGGACCCGGATCAAATGATTGTCCAAAATAAAATATTAGTTAAAAAGGGGAGAAAAATGCTGCCATTTGTTAGAGTTAATGAAATATTTTGTGGAAACAGAGAGAGGTTTCCATTATTTGAAAAAAAAGTTCTCTTAAAGTTAAACTGATAGAACGCGTTTTCTTTGGCTACACATCTATGAAAATCTGTGAGTTAGTGCATGAATAGCATTCAAGACAGGTTGCAGTTATTTTCTGAGGAATGTAAGGATTGAAAACCACAAAGGCATAGCATCTTTATAAAGTAATTTGTCATTGAAACATTTCCAACTTGGTTTTCTTTCCTGCCGTGAGTGATTAAAATAGAGAAGTTTTTCATCAGTATAGTGCAAACAATATAGACGGAAATGGTTAGCTGACTGTTGTTGGCAAGTAATTAAAGATCATCTTGATGTATTTTACAAACGGAAACCTTCCAGAAAAATTTAATTGGAAATTAAGCACTTATTCATATTTTGCATGCTATCCAATAAGAAGATAGGACTGCAGGTTATTGAAAAATATTACTGTTGGTTTCTCCGTGCATATTTTGTGCCAATGAATGCATTTTGTGAGGTTAGATTTCGTATATAGTTAAAAGAAAAACATTTTCTGGTTCAATGCCATCATTGTTCTTATGAACTGTACACATTCCTCCCCTGGCATAGCGGTATTGTAGCGGACTTGTGAAGTCGGAACACCCATAGGTCGCCACTACTTTGTCCCATTGCAGATGTTGACGGTGATAAATTATGGTGCCTGGGGGGGGGGTTCCTTAAATCTAATGAATTAATGTTGGCGCAAAAGAGCTCGGAGTCCTTGGCATTCCCCTTACCAGGGTAAGAATAAACTATGGGAAAAACCTTACCCACCTCACAGCTTGACTTGGCCAGGAATCGAACCCAGGAACAACTGAAAAGTGGTCGCAACGCTAGACGACGTACGCAATCAGAAAATATTTAAACAATAAATATGTTAAATAATCATATAAAATGTAAAACCTGAATTCTCGAACAAATAGCATGCGATTTTGGATTTCAGATCTGATTTCAGCACGTATTAATTATAGGATATTTTCATTCGAGTACAAAACAAAAAGCCAAATTTGTTGTTCAGTGTGTGTCTGTGCAACTTGAAATTTAAAATAGACATTTTAAAAATAGCCAAAAATTGTAATTTTTTTTTTTTTTTTTTTTTTTTTTTACAATACTTGATAGTAAAAAATGTGTACTATTGTGCTTTACTTTTACTGAAAGGTGTTTGCTTTTTGTACAAAAGTAAAATTAATGCTATCATAGAGCTTCTAGTTCTATACTTACAGGTTAATCAGATATTTTTAATTTGTGTTGTTACCGTTCATTAGTATTGATCTTCCTTCAGAGCGAAATGTCTGTTCATAAAGATAACATGATGAAAATTCTCGGCATAACACGATAGTAGCCTGGCAAGTACGAAAAAACCCATTTTTGTTTACTTATGAATCAGAGTATAAAGCAGCTATTTCAACTTGAAAGTTGTCTTTACTCGTCAGCAGAATTGAGAACTCAATAAAGCAAAATCGTAATTTATGCTCTAAAATATTGAAATCAGTTTTCAAAATTAGAAAGTTAATTAACTATACGTATTGAAATTGAACGTATATTCGAATTTTAGCACGCAGGAATATGTTGAAGTTAGTGGCAGGATTTTCCTTTATAAATGCTCAACTTTGCTTAAAAGCTTTGACGGTATCTTGCAATTCGCCTATATTCATTTCAAATTTTAACTTATTTAACTGCCATGTAAAGTATTAATATATTTTTAATCCTTTTTAATTTTTAAAGTATTTATTTATTTTGCCATTTTTATTATTTGTTGTCCCTTCATCTATTTTGGTCTTCTTGTGACGTCTGTAGATTGTGTACTGAATACTATAGGTGTAAATCTGTAGATAAATGATATGAAATTAATTACGTGTAATTATGGAGCAAATGAGTTCGCATTCCTCGGAGCCTTAAAGCACCTTCTCAGAGTAAGGAAAAACTTCGGAAACTTCGAGTTCAGGACCTCCGATTAGTAGTTGCAAAAATCTACCACTAGACCACCTAGTCAGTCGTTATAAAGTTGTTCTGAAGGATGGTTGACCTTTTCTTGCCATAAATACCTTGATTTCCTCACGGAGAAACCAGAACCGCTTCAAAATACTGTAGCACGAAAGCTAACCAACCTCTGCGGAGCATGCCAAGCTCTCTCGTATCCACTCCCTGTTTAATCCAAATTGAAAACTGCTGCTAATTGAGTTCTCTGGAAAAAACTGTATTATCATTAAAAATAGTATAGTAGTAGTAGTAACAGTAGTAGTAGAAGTAATAGTAGTAGTAGTAGTAGTAGTAGTAGTAGTAGTAGTAGTAGTAGTAGTAGTATTATTAGTAGTAGTAGTAGTAGTAGTAATAGTAATAGTAGTACTAGTAGCAGCAGTAGTAGTAGTAGTAGTAGTAGTAGTAGTAGTAATAGTAGTACTAGTAGCAGTAGTAGTAGTAGTAGTAGTAGTAGCAGTAGTAGAATAGTAGTAGTAGTAGTAGTAGTAGTAGTAGTAGTAGTAGTAGTAGTAGTAGTAGTAGCAGTAGTAGAGTAGTAGTAATAGTAATAATAATAGTAATAGTAATAGTAATGGATTACACCTACACTAGGTAATGAGTAAGCTGAGAGGTTGGGAGTAAGCTCAAATCAAGTCACACAAGAAAAAGAACAATGTGCAGATTTGTACTGTAAGACGGTTTGGTAAATAAAAATGCAAGCCACAAAGATAGTGTTCCTGAAATACAGAAATGAAACAATAAAACAGACGTAATTTTACAATGAATGGAAACCAAAACAAAGGAACCAGTGTTATGCCCAAACAAATGCTAGTCGAAAGCAAAGAAACAACAAGGGGGCAGTCGAAGGTCGTGGTCTATTTATGGCTTTCTTATTGCCGTTTCCCTTCAGTGTTGCGGTTGCTCCATGCCACTTTTTTCTTCTTGTACTGGTAGTAAATAAATGTGACTAGATTCTCTTTGATTTACTACTGAAAGATGCTTATGTAATATTGAATTGTATGGACGGTACAAAAGCATATTCTAGTATTCACGTGCGCTAACAATACAGCTCGTTTGACATTTACTGCGATGACAACATGTTACTCCATTTCATTTAAAAATTAGTCAAAAATAATGTTGCTTTACGGTTATTATACCTATAGACTATGATTTTCATATGGTTATAAGAATTTGGAATAGAAACGTATAGATTGAGAAGTTAATGATATTTGGAAATATTAAAACAATTCTTCCGTACTAAACCCCCGAATGTATGTAGGGTAAAATTGAAGATACGTGTATAAATTATGCCTCCTTGGGATCAGAGCACATCTTCTTTATTGCATGCAGTGAGGTTACTTAAGGTACGGGCCGCCTGAGCCTCTTACTGCGGAAGTGCAGCCCGCCCCAGCCTGAGATAGAGTTGCAGCCCATTAACATTTTAGTATTTATATTTTTACTGAAAGAATAAAATGATATTGTTATTTATAGCTCTAATAATAAACACTTAACCTCTGTTACAAGAGATTTTGAAAATGATGCTCCTCAGCGACAATACGTTGCATCTGCATAGGAAATTCCTGTATTTCATCTAACTTTTCTTTCAAAGGAACACTACTGTTCTGAACTGTTTCTTGTCATTAACTTTTTACAAATTAGAGAGAAGTTTTCGTATCTGGAGCACGATAGCCAGGATATTTTCTTATGAATCGCTTTTCTACTTCTTTGCAAGCATTCGTTTTTACATATGATGCCATGTATAGCTCCTACTTTTCTTGGGAGTCATTTTTCATCCGTGCTGCATCAAACAATTCTGTGTTTCTCTGATTAAATCGTTTAAATATTTTTCGGATATTTGTGTTCCTTCTTCTATCCAATAAACTGTAGCTTGTAGTACATACATTTCAATAGCTTTATTTCTACTGCCTGTGGCCTTAATGTATATAGGGGTATGTATGTAATTAATGTATGTATGATGGGTAATTAATGTAATTAATTAATGCAATGGGTAATAATATAATTAATGTATATATGATGGGTATGACCATCAATACTTCATTTATCGTTTCTTACTTTATTCATTAGATTCATTTTTAAAATTCCTGTCATTGTACTCATCTTATTAAAATCTACTTGCTCACCTCCTTTATAGGAATTACTTTAGATTTTATCTGCAATGTTCAAATACAGAGGGTGCCAAAAATGTAAACATACTTCAAGCAAAGAAAAAAACTATTAACATAACAAAACTGAATTCACACAAACAGAAAATGATGAGCACTAATCATCTTAGACTTTTACAGTTACAACAGTCGCTCAAAATGTCCACCATCGGCGTTGATGCACTTCTGAGTACGTTGAACTACTGATTGAGCAACGTTTGCGAAAGTGTCCTCAGCGATTGCAGCACACGCCGTTTCAATTTCTTCCCGAAGTGCTGCCAGGTAGCTGGTCTCCCAGATCTGCCCTTGTGAACATCGCATACGTACCACGAGTCTCAAATTTGTCTCGAAAGCTTGCAATTGTTACTCGCATTGGGCGGTCCTGTTCTGTACACACGTCTCCATTGCCTTTGAACTTCAACAACATTCTCGGTTTTCCAATAACACTTCAAAATTGCTTTCCGCAGTTCAAAAGATAATCTTGGTTCCATTTTGTTGTAACAACGCTAGCGTAACATAATGTGAGTCACATCTGTTTACAGAACATCATACGATAATCTTGGCTTCATTGGTTCGTTGTTGATTGTCGCATTGGAACGCTATCACAATGTATGTGAGTCACATCTGTTTACAAGACATCATACTACACGCTGCTGTTGTTTTTCGGTTCAGCTTTGAAATATATTAAATATACATCTACTGTGAAAGTGTATATACATATTTTGACATCCTCGGTATATTTTTGATGAGTCATAAATACTTTCAATCAAAAGGTTAGATATTCCTTTCATTTCAACATCTTATCCAAGGCATTAGCATAATATAATAAATAAAATATGTTCTTTAATAATTATTATGTTCATTGTGTTTCATTATGATCTATTTCAAGATTAAGACATTGTCTGTACCTATATCTGTTTTTTTGAAGCCACTTTATTCTTCCAGTAGCACGGTTTCAGTATTTTAATAGTTTTTTTTTAACATATGAGTACTTTACATTTGGCAGACTTGTCCCTCTACGGTTCTATAGAATGCGCCCATGGAACAGATTACTGCAACCTGTTATTTTTTTCCTCAGGGGAATGGTGAAAAACGAAATAGCAACAAGTCACGTACTCTCTTTAAATGTAAGAAAACATCAAGGCTGTGACTCCGGGTATATGATGAATATCTCCCGTAATAGGAAAAGATATGTGCCAGTATATCTTGATGCAATCCCAGCCATTTTAAACACTTATGCTTTTCATACACCTAAATACTCGCATAGGCCCATGTCATTTGTCAACTTATCACTGAATTAGATCCATTCTTTGAATTTAAAGGAAGATTAGGAATCGAAATGTAATACAAGCAGCTTTTCTGTTTTTCGATCTCTTTGAAGTGTATTTGTGAAAATCCCATTCCCTATGACGTTTGGCAGCCTGCAGTTGATTTTCACCTACCTCCAGCACCGTTACATTCGGCATTGTTGTATGTTCCCATTGTTTCCAAGTACTTCACCAGGTACGAAATGTAGGATTTACAGGGGTTTGCAAACCCTAAACTATGCCATAAATTCCTTTGGTATTTTCTTTTTTGCAGTTTTTAAGTGGGTGCGAACAATAAACATGCACTGTCCCGTTATGTATCAGCTCTTGTAGCACAAGGCACAATGACAACAACAGCACAGTCAGATGCATTACTCGACTCGCAATTTCTGCCAAGGACTCGACACACGATCAGAGAGAAGCCCCACGTGCGCGTCCTTTGGTAACCATGCTGCTCCTACACTCACTATTGTGATACGAGAGTAGGTCCATAAGTTTCCGTCCTCGCCGATAAGGATTCGCCTTCACAAAAGCCTTATCTAGTGTCATATCTTAACTGTTAACTAAATATTTGTAGCTGTAACTTCTACTCCGCTGTGTTCAGTTGTTCAGATATAGTTGCATAAAGAAGGTTATTGTAGAAGATTGTGACATGTTCAAAATGGAGTTTCGAGCTGTTATTAAGTTCTTCACAAAAGAAGCACTTACTCCAAATGAAATTAAACAGCGATTGGACAGTGTAAACATCCCCCTCATATTCTACCGTAAAAGAATGGGCCAAACTTTTTCCAATGGGTCGAGAAAGAATTGAAGATGAAGGGCGTGCAGGTCAGCCCTTGGAGATGCTCACTCCTGAAAACATCGCTCTTGTGGAAGCAGAAATTATGGAAGAACGGCGGCTTAAAATTACAGAAATAGCAGCAAGGTTGGGCCTTTCTAAAACAACAGTCCTTCGAATTATTCATCAACATTTAAACATCAATAAGGTTAGTACAAGATGGGAGCCTAAACTTCTTTCAGTTCAAAAGCAGATACGAGTAATTTCTTATCGGCATTTTTGGAGCTCTGTCGTGGCAATGAGAGAGAAGTTCTGCAAATCATTGTTACAGGATATGAAACTATGGTCCTCTATTATGATCCCTTGTTCAAAAAAGAATCAAGGAGTGGCGTAAACCTGGCGAAGCACGGCCTCTAAAGGCCAAAGTCACTCACTCATAGCCACAATCTTTTGGGACTGTCAAGGAATACTCTTCATTGACTTCAAGGAGAGGAACACCACAGTAAAAGGGGAGTACTATGCTGGGCTACTGCACAGACTACGTGCTACCATCAAAGAGAAAAGACGAGGAAAGCTGAGTGGGGTGTGCACCTTCTTCACGACAACGCGCATGCACACAGCTCTTATTGTAAAGAAAGCTGTGAAGAAATGTGACTTCAAGGAGATCGACCATCCACCCTACAGCCCAGATCTAGCTCCCAGTGGCTATTTCTTCTTCTCCTTAAGTGTGACGAAGAAGTGATGGGTGCTGTTTGGGCCCATTTTGGAGACAAGACTTCTGACTATTTTGGGGGGCGGTTTTGTAATGTTAATTCAAAGATGTGCAATAAAGGGTAACAATATTGATAAGTAAATATAGTTTTTGTCTTTATCATACCTAGAAAATGTTTAGGCCGGAAACTTACGGATCTACCCTCGTACATTATGAAATGCAATCCAATGAGTTCGTTCATTAATTTGAAAGTTATAAGAGAAAATCACGATTCGAAAGCGAGTAAAACGCCCAGTGGTTTTCATTTTAAAAGTTTCAATGGAATGTCATAGAAGCGCAGTCCGAGCTTATGAAACATTCTACCTCAAAAATGAAAAGGGGGAGGCAATATCGCTACTAGAAGGAACACTATTACTTATTATGGTAAATCAACCCTTAAGGGATTTTTTATAAATTATTAAACATTAGATTTTCTCTATAAATGGGATATGAACCCAGCAGCATTTCACACATGGCTTGTATTTCTAAATGTGGATGTTTCACTCTCTCCAGTTTTTTGCAAACATGTTAGATTTTTTAATTGCCAATGTGTATTTATGTATTGGGGTTAACATGATTGCTGACTAGCCACATTTGGCTACCTACTTACTAGGGAAGAGATTTGTCGGTGGGTTAATCCATTCTTATGTCCACTAAGCCGAAAACACAACTACAATGGCTTGACATTTTGTTTTAGGGAAACTTTTAATAATTTCTCGACTTCACTTGCTGAAAAATACACTGTTAACGATAAAAGATAAAAGTATTATAATAAAATTAGCTTATAATAACAACCTGCTTCTTCATTTGTCGAAAACTATTCACGTGAGCATTTTAATAAGTTATTATGGCAAACTTTTCGAAACACGATGTAGTTTGTTTTTTTTAGAAATAGCTGTTGAATATGGTGCATGCATTTAGGAATCAAAACCCCTCAGAACGTTTAGTGTATCAACAACTTTGTGACGGTTGAGTGACCCATAATTCATTGCAAGGACAATTCTGAAAGGGCACAGACTAAAAAGGAGGAGAAAGAGCAAAGAGGAAGATGAATTGCTAAGTGGCAGCTGTGACGATGGTGATAATTATGACCAAGACGAGGTTGCAAAAGAATGAAACAAAATGTATTTTCTTTTTATTTATTTTTTTTCCCCTCGCTCTCTTTCTGTGTTTCGCAATGTACACGTGGTAATGAACTTCAACGAAGAAGGTGTAAAGGAGAGAAAGAAAAGGACGCACAAATGACCAGAACAAGACATAATTAGAGAGTCAACAGTACACGCGATCATAGACTCGGAGCAGATGGAAGTTCCAACTTTTACCTTGCAAATTGGTTACACAATAGCGGCGAGTGGTACAACTTGAAATGTCAGCAGGTTAAAGCCTCACGATACGACGGTAAATATATCAGTAACCTTAATCTAGTCAAAGGGCGGCTCAGGAGGTAACGCTGGGACCGGGTTCAGATCCCTTAGGGCCGACCATCTTGACCTTGTGTTTGCGGTTTCTTCTACTCGCTTATTAAAACACTCGTGAGCACCCAATGATTGAATATGGTGCAGAACTTGCTTAAAACAGCATCAATAGGCACGAGGAGAGGAACTGAGCACGTTGTAAGCTAGTAACCCACCCACCACCTTGAGAAATTGTGTGTGAATTTATAGAGATTTCAAAAGATGGAGAAAATGGCACCAGAGTGATGGTAAAGGTTATGATGTCACTTTTGTTGCCAACAGCAAGAAATATACTAGATACCTCTCAAGTATACGTTTAAGGTAAACTTGTGAAACTTAGGATAAACTTAACCTAACCTATAAAACAAATGT
Source organism: Metallyticus violacea (assembly GCA_030762175.1). Classification (NCBI taxonomy): domain Eukaryota; kingdom Metazoa; phylum Arthropoda; class Insecta; order Mantodea; family Metallyticidae; genus Metallyticus; species Metallyticus violacea. The sequence goes on along the minus strand of CM060845.1, from coordinate 122,025,786 downwards.
TCTTTATTACAAGGATGCTTGTGAAGGTTAAACATAACCTAGGGGTTGAATTAACGAATTTCATTACCCTACTTCATAATGTTTTAAATGCCTGGATAACTTGGCGCGAAGGAATGACGTTGTTTCGCCCTAAAGTACAATAATATAATAGTTGGCGACTCTGAAAGATTGTTGATTGCTCTGGTGGCGGAAAATGGAATACGTAGACGCGAGCAATGGAGGTGTAGATTATGGCGGATATTGCGGAAAATAAACGAATTAATATTAGCAGAGAACAAATAAACACATGCAGATGTTTATAACGCCAACCAACGACTCTAAGATGAGTATAACTATTGGTCTTGGCGGTCTAGTAGTAACTAAGATCGCGGGTTCAAATCCGGCCAGCGTCGATAGATTTTTAGAGCATAAAAATCCTAAGTATGGCTTCCTTTGGGAAAAAAAAAATCACAGTGGTTGGTTCCCAGTCGTAGATTTACGGCACGTAAAATAACTGCAAGCCTGAAAGAAGAGGCCTCTGAAAAAAAATAATATCGGCCGTTTCACGCACTGAATTGAATGGGACTCCAAAGACTGGAGCTGTTAAAGAGCGTCCTCAAATAAAATTCCGGAAAAAAAAAAAAAAGCGTATTTGGGAATTGTGGAGTATTAATGAATGCTGAAATTTATTTATTTATTTTTTTTTCTTTGCAAGAATTTCCTGATCTTTCATTGTTGCAGGCTAGGTGGGCTGGTGCTATTTGCAGCAGTGGTTTGCGCTTAGAAAGCATTCTGCTCCGGCGGAAGCGGTCTTTCGAATTCCTGAATGGGAATTCCGTTGGCATCGTGGTGCTCTGCATGGTAAAATGTTAAGGACACCATCTATGACTGCTTCTGAATCCTGGCTGTCGGGCGTCTTTCTCACCTCGTACCTTTCTACAGGCGGTGCCCCCATTGAGGACATAGGCCTAGAATCCCTTCCCTGTCTCTAACAATCAAATTCGATTTAACCTTCATTCATGTTGCCTTGTTTTCATATTGCAACTTTGAATTTATTCGATTCTCTCGGTTAAAAATGGACATTGTGTTAAATGGTCCACTTTGGGTACAGGAATCGCAGTATAAATATTTATAAAGAGAAATGATGAACTCTTCTTATTCTGCCGTCAAACAAACAAATAATAAATGATAGTAAGTTTTTGATAAAACGTATGGCGTTCTCGGAAAAATCAAACAAAGATACAATACCGTTGCTGGACCATATCTTTAAACCCAAGCGTGTTTACTTCCCAAATTTTACAATGACCATACAAATACAGTTCAACGACCTCGTGTGTTTCACAAGTGCACCTAAAGCAGTGCATAGACAACAATAAAGTTCACTTTCGATGTTTTATTGTTTTGTTTACGTCTTCACTGCTTTTACTGTGAAGAGTTATGCAGTGTTACTTGGAAGGTGTTGGGAAACTACCAGCTTGGCAACGCTGTAAGACACAATATCGGTTACCAAATGGTACAGTTGTTCAGGTGTTCAGACTAATTACTATATCTGTACTAATGGAAGTAACCGAATCTGCAAAGAGGAATTTGTTTATCTACAGTGGATACAGTTAATGCTCGATTCTGAAGTGTATTGATTATGTTTGAACTGCTAGTTTATGTGAAAATATGCCTGGAATAATCTAATTTGAAAATAACAGGCTTTACCTGCTCCTTGTTGTGTGTTTTATTATTGCAAACATTTGTTTTAATCAGTACTCCAAAAATCGCTATACATAAAAGTAACAGAAAAACGTCCTAATTAATTTTAAAATTGGCATTTGGATAAATATATTGCTAGAACCTTATATATTTCTTCGAATAACTTGAAAAACAATTATATATATATATATATATATATATATATTAAGAGTTGATTTATAGAAACATGGCTTGTGTGCAAAATGTGATGTCGATGTTGATAGGGAATATTAAGGAAAAGTTGGAATGTTGTCTTTCCTTGGTCAAGGTTATGCAGATGTCGGCCTTCAAGGAAAGAAGTCGCGTGTGTATATATTTTTAAGAACAAGTTCTTACTTATTCTTGCCTCAAACCAAACTTTACAGATAAGAATTTACTTTTTTTCCTTTTTCCTCATTTAAAGCATTATGACTAATGCATTTTCGGAGAAATGGAATACAAATAATTATATTGTTGAGCAGTTTTCTAAAAAATCAAAATTTTACTTAATTGTGAGCAAGTTCAATGTGTTTTTCTTTAGTTTTTTCATTGCAAGTTAAGCATTGTGCTGTATGATATCAAGACGATGAATGAAACGAATTAATGAAGTATCTGGCTAAGACAAAACCACAAGATGTTCACGCCGTATACAGAAATATTTTTGTTGGTGCTACTTTGGTGAGATACAATCAATGATCTAAGTTTACTGTATTATGTCTAGTAGTGGATTGTACGAAGCGGTTTCTTTATAGAAAAAAGCGAACTAAATTTCATTTTATCTTCTTTTTCGCCCTGTTAATATAAGTATATATTATTAATTGAATATTTTTAAATATACGCCACTATCATGTAGCCCCTCTAAGTCAAAAATACATATTGCATCTAAATACTTTCCCATAAGAGGCTAGTCTATGTTTCTGACCTCGCCGATTAGGATCATCGCCTTCACAAAACCCTTATCTGGTGTCATACCTTATCTGTTAAGTACATAATTGCAGTTGTATCTTCCGCTCCGCTGTGTTCAGTTGTTCAGATATAGTTGCGTAAAGAAGGCTATGTGTAGAAGATAATGACATGTTCAAAATGGAGTTCCGAGCTGTCATTAACCTCTTCACAAAAGAAGGACTTACTCCAAATGAAATTAAACGATTGGACGGTGTATATGGGCAAGCATACCCCTCATATTCTAATGTAAGAATGAGCCAAACTTTTTCGGATGAGCCGAGAAAGCCTTGAAGACGAAGAACGTGCAGGTCGGCCCTTCGAGGTGTTCACTTCTGAAAACTTGGCTCTTGTGAAGGAAGAAATTATGGAAGACCGGCGGCTTAAAGTTACAGAAATAGCAGAAAGGTTGGGCCTTCCTAAAACAACAGTCCTTCGAATTATTCACGAACATTTAAACATGAATAAGGTTAGCAAGATGGGTGCCTAGATTTCTTTCCTCAGTCCAAAAGCAGAAACGAGTCATCTGTTGTCAGGCATTTATGAAGTTCTGCCGTGGCCAGGAAAGAGAAGTTCTGCGAACCATTGTTACAGGAGATGAAACTATGATCCTCTACTATGATCTCTTGTCCAAAAGAGAATCGATGGAGTGGCGTAAACCTGGCGAAGCACCGCCTCTAAAGCCAAGGTCACTCACTGAACCAAGAAAATCATGGCCACAATCTTTTGGGACCGTGGAGGAATACTCTTCATTTTTCTTTTGATTGATTTTATTTAAGGACGCTCTTTAACAGCTCAGGTCATCAGCGTCCCATTCAACTCAGGGCGTGAAACGGCCAACAAATTTTGCTCAGAGGCCTCTCTTTCAGACTTGAGGTTCTTTTTCGTGCCGTAAATGTACGACACGGGACCCACGGCTTTACTTCCCTTCCGAAGGAAGCCATACTTAGGATTTTTCGCCCGAAAAAATCCATCGGTTCTGGCCGGGTTCGAACCCGCGATTTGGGTATAGGAGGCAAGTATGGTAACCACTACACCACCAGGACCGACATACTCTTCATTGTTTCAAGGAGAGGAACACCACAGTAAATAGGGAGCACTATGCTGGCCTACTGCACAGACTACGTGCTACCATCAAAGAGAAAAGACGAGGAAAGCTGAGTGGAGGTGTGTGCCTTCTTCACGACAACGCGCCTGTGCACACAGATCTTGTTGCAAAGGAAGCTGTGAGGAAAAGCGGCTTCAAGGAGATCCACCATCCACTCTACAGCCCAAATCTAGCTTCCAGTGACTATTTCCTCTTCTCAGAACTCAAGAAGGACCTTCCAGGAAGGAAATTTAAGTGTGACGAAGGAGTGATAAATGCTGTTTTATGCCCATTTTGCAGACAAGCCTTCTTACTATTTGGGGAGAGGGGATTGAAATGTTAATTTAAAGATGTGAGAAGTGTATTGTAATATAGGATAACTATATTGAAAAGTGAAATATAGTTTTGTCTTTATCATACATAGAAAATGATTAGGATGGACCTACCCTCGTATATCATCATGTATAATGATATTTCCAGAGACTTATCCGGGAGGAGGATGCAAAATCAACATGTGGGGTGCAGAGAATTTTTCATTTTCGATCGGAAATTTACGTCGCATGCATCAGGTGCATGGCACACTTACTACAGCAAGTTACAGTTAGGTATTTGTTCTAATTTTTCGTAATGTTGCATTCTTTATCACAATTTTAGTGTTTAAGAAACTAATATATGTATTTAAAAGGCAATTATTTGTAAAATGTGTATAGTAAAATAGCTGGAAAAGTAGAGAGTTACTCTGCGCATTGGATACATAAGTAGGAGTAATAAGATTACATTATTACAGCAACGTACTATTTGCAGCATCTATAACATATCCCCCCCTCTCTCTGTTATACCCAGCGACCAGTGACGCTTTCCCCCGCGGCGTAGGGTGTTTCCTAAAGGCAAGACGCCATTCGCTTGCCGCGCCGTGGAGGGAGTAACAAGACTGCTTACTTACTTGTTGACCTTGCTGACTGTCGCAGTCGTAGCGCAGCTGTTCCTGGGTGTGTGTTGTGTTATTCGTTTATTAATTATACAGCACATAGAGTGTATTATGCCTTGCGTGTTTATAACGTCACAGTGTGTCTTTAAGTACGATTCATATGTGTTTACTCAATGGTGAATATTTTTTTTACATACATTTGATTCTGTTACTTATGTGAATACCACACTAGCCCTTTTTTCAGAAAATTAACCGACAGGGCGCGTGATCACGCAATTTTTCAACAGGGCTCTGCCACTGCCCACACTGCGAATAATTCCATGAGAGCAATGTGCGTCCACAAGATAGAGTTATTAGTGGGACTTTATAGCTCCCTCGGTCTCCCGATATAACAGCCTGAGGTTATTATCTCTGGGGAAAATTAAAAAATGCCGTGTACAAGACGACCCCGCACACTTTACAAAAACTCAAAGATAATATTCATCAGGAAATTGTACGGATTTCTCAAAATGAACTGCAGTGAATAATTTCCTAAATAGATGGCTAAAATGTACGGAGAATGAAGGCAGGTAGTTTCAACGCCACATTAAATAATTAGGTAAGTAATGAACCTCCTAAAGCGATTTGTGTAATTTGTATGGTTGATTTGTTTTGTTTTATCCTCCTGCTAAACCTCGAGACACGACTGGCCGGCTAACAGACTAACGAGGGGCGCTCTTGCCCATGGGCAAATCACTCCGGGAGAAAACAAAACTGATAGCACGGTATATAAACAGCGTACTTTTTGCCATTAAAAATAATGTCTTTGGCGCCTAAGATAAACTCTAATATGTAAAAAAAACGATCTTTGTACTACTGAAAATAGATATTAAAATATTATTCGTTATAATAGTTTTAGGTTAAACAAACGCCTTTATTGTAGACTTGGATAATTAAATTTCACACACAAATCGTTTCTACTATATAAACAGTAGATATTCAAGTAAAAAAAAAAAAACACTATTTGTAGATTTGAAAACTGCGTTATTTAAACTAATAGAACGTATATACAATCTGAAAAATTATATCAAAATTTGAATCATATACCGAAAAAGGTAATTAGAAAATATTCATACGAAAATATTGTTTTCCTAATAACAAAAATTACGTGCTCATTGTTTAACTGACAGAGATTATAATTTGTTTCATTGTTCCATATAAACTACAAAAACAACTTTTACTGAACTTTAAATAAGAACATGATCTTGCTTAGATAACTGTAAAAATTATGAAACTATTTAACGTTAATCATGGTTTGTCCCACAATTATTAATAATAAAGGCGCATTTTCCAAATGCTCCACACAAGTTTTGTACCTTTTTGTCTGTAAGTATAAATTTGAAGGCACACCCATATATATCACTGGAGCATATTTCATCTTGGGCGCATACATAAGAACAACAGCACAGTCGAATTCAATTATGTTTCCTGTCAAAATACTTGTAACTAAACACTGAAATGATGAATGAATTAGGGTTTCAGTATTAAAGTAAAGAAAGACATATAAATGAATCACACACACATATTAACATAATATTTCGGGCAAATTATTCCTTCTTCCGACAACAGTGTATCTAACATATATATATACCGAGGGTGCCAAAAAAGTATACACACTTTCACAGTAGATATATATTTAATATATTTCACGAAAAACAACAGTAATGTGTAGTATGATGTTCTGTAAACAGATGTGACTTACATACATTATGATAGGGTTTCTATGTGACAGATAAATCAACAACGAATAAATGAAACCAAGATTATCGTATGATGTTCTGTAATCAGATGTAACTCACGTTACGCTAGCGTTGTTACAACAAAATGGAGCCAAGATTATCGTTTGAACAGCGGAAAGCAATTTTGAAGTGGTATTGGAAAACCGAGAATGTTGTTGAAGTTCAAAGGCAATTGAGACGTGTGTACAGAACAGGACCGCCCAATGCGAGTAACAATTGCACGCACTCGAGACAAATTTGAGACTCATGGTACGTATGCGATGTTCACAAGGGCAGATCTGGGAGACCAGCTACACTGGCAGCACTTCGGAAAGAAATTGAAACGGCATGTGCTGCAATCGCTGAGGACACTTTCGCAAACGTTACTCAATCAGTAGTACAACGTACTCAGAAGTGTATCGACGTGGATGGTGGGCATTTTGAGCAACTGTTGTAACTGTAAAAGTGTAAGATGATTAGTGCTCATCATTTTCTGTTTGTGTGAGTTCAGTTTTGTTATGTTAACACGGATTTTTCCTTACTTGAAGTGTGTAAACATTTTGGCAGCCTATATATATATATATATATATATATATATATATATATATATGCTCATAAAAAACACTCAGAGTGCAATATAAAAAGGTTCACATAAACTTTCACACTAAAAACCGTAAAATTGAACACTAAAATCACACTATATTTCGAGCTTGGCTCTTGGTCACGTGATGAAAATGATGAAAAAAAAGAGTTCATTTTCATCACGTGACCAAGAGCCAAGTTCGAAATATAGTGTGATTTTAGTGTTCAATTTTACGGTTTTTAGTGTGAAAGTTTATGTGAACCTTTTTATATTGCACTCTGAGTGTTTTTTATGAGTTTTTATGCTTTTTAGAAGTTTTTATTACTCTATTAATAGTATATATATAATAAAATGGGTAACTCTCGGAACGTTATAACTAAAATAACAAGAGCTGATTTGATGTATTTCTGCTTCTCTGGTTCTTGTTATATTAAATAAATAGTTTATATATATTGTTTAGTTGCATTCGCAGTTTTATACATAAATATGCATCTTTTAAGTACAAATCTCAAGAATAGGCTCTAACATCAAATTAGCCATTTATATGTACTATAAAACTACAAGTGCCGCAAAACAAAAATGTTGATTTTATTATATTATCTATTAAGGAAACAAAACAGAGTTTCTTATCATAAGATATCGCTGCCTAGTTATATTCTTCTGAGCGGCGAGGGGGGGCTGAAAGAACCGCTGTAATGGAATTATTTTTTTCGGGTTAAAAGGTTCTTTCCAAATCGGATATGATTTTGGACACCACAGTTTAAATTAGGAGAAGAACACACACTGTTTTTAATATTTCACTCTTGCGTTATACCAGGCATGAGTTGTTTACTGTTCAACACAGGTATTGGAAAATATAAAATGAATGTTATTTACAAGACGTTTGTTTTACCTACTGAAATGTAAAGGATAGGGTAGGAAGAAAAGAATGCAGGGGATTTTGGGCACCATGGTCACGCTGGTGATCTATGCAAGAAGGGGATGGGTTGAGAGGGGCCAGATCCCAGCGAGCCCTTGCATCCACGCAGATGCGGTCACCACATCATACAGCACTTTCGACAATGTAACCAGGGCCTTATTGCACAGAATACATTACAATTGTATGTATTAATACAATTGTGTTCCTCAATATTTACATGTGTACAAGTAATTTTTCATTGTTTTGTTTCCCAGAAGTACAGGCATTAAACATGTTCTTTTATGGATTTATTAAAATGTAGGAATATTGGTAATATTAGCACATTCCTACACTGTATCAAATACTAGCGCAATTTTTAATGCTTTTTAATAATTGAGGGAACAAGTTGACCTAAATGTGTTATCTGTAGTAATAGTAGTGAAAGAGATAATGAGAGTAAGCGTGTATAAAGGAAAAAATTATAATAATAATTCAATATTTTAGTAGAACAAACGTTTTAGGTTAAGTTCAAATAAAGTATGGCATATAATTGACATTGGCATTTCCTGTTTCAAATGCATATTTCATCCAGCATCTTAATTTATGTTTTATGTTGTTTATTTTGTTTTTTCAGTTTCTCGCTAAATGCCGCAAACAGAATCCGTTTCCTTGCCTCACTCTCTTTTAAAATAAACAATTTAGTAAGTTTTGAAACCTTTTCTCAATGTTTGCTATAATGGAAATGTGATAAATAAGTTTAATTATCAAATGGAGTAATGAAATGTAACATGAGCGTAATCGGGTAATCGTTGTGCCATATCTTGACGAAGGCGCATGCATAAACATTTTCAAAATGGGAGATCACACTTGAATATTGACAAAAGCGTAATAATTAATATAAAATCTGAAAGGTTTTCTCAGAAAAAAAAATCTGTTCAATGTTGCAGAACCTATAATAATTCCTTCAGTACATAAAAAGATACGAATTTATTAGTAAGGAGTGGACAGGTATGACAAACACCTGTTCCTCCATCTTGTCCTTATATAATGTCACTTATAAATGTTTACTAATATACTTTTTGTGAATTATTTTATGGAACAGAACGTTACAACTCCATGCTTAACAAGTATTTGACTAATATTTTAGACCATACCTTTGTGAAATAAGGCCCAATAATATGGAATGAAGTAACACGAAATGGGAGAGAGCAACATCCGTGAAAAGAAAATTTCAGCGATCTCTTAAATGACCAGGGAAAACAAGGATAAAACTTAAGGCCAAGTTGGCCGGCCCCAAAGACTGGGGCCTGGGCCTATCGAATGCGTGACTATTAGTCATATGGGAAACTTGTCCAATTTGCTCAGATGCTATTAGGAAACAAATGAAGAACAAGAGTGGGGGTTATGAGATGCTTTCTTTATACGCGCTCTTTTCCGTTTTGATGTTAAAAGTATTTTCCCATATTGCTTAACACGTAATCCCTACCATGTTGAATGTCTTTCAACAGTGAGTGTTCAAGCAGTCTTATTGTTTACAGCAGAATACACAAAGATGTCCTGCCTGAGATAAATGCTCGTGTTATCTGACCGTGATAAGATTCGTTTAATTAGGTAGATAGTGTGACACTGTTCCTTGAATGACGTCAGTGGAGAGTTTTCCGTGAGTCACAGGTGCAAAGGAAATGTTTCTTACCACGCAGGTGCCAAGTTACTCAGGTGTAGCGAAACAAAACCACAGCAGTAGAACTGCATATCTTCTCCCATACTAACGTCATGGAGTATTAAACTTTGTCCTATTGAGAACACTGATACCGATAACGGTGGTATTGCTATTGCTGATAGCATGATCTCTTATCAGTAACGGCATTTGGGTAATTACCTATTGTCATCTTCAGGCGTCCGCTTGTCCCATTGCTTCTACGTTATTGCCCGAAAATATGAGTGCGCGAGGATGATTGTGCATGCGCGCGCTGATTATCTCCTCGCAGAATTTTCCTTCCAGGGTTGCCACTCTAACGGTTTTAGCGCTATATGTAAGGTTTTTGGATTCCGGTCTTGCGAATAAAAAACATTTTATCCAGCTGAGTTTGAACTAAAGGCCACCATAGAAAGATCAACAGTTTTCATGGTTGCATAGAAACCGATGAATACAAGTGTTGAAAATGGTCTTATAATAGATATCTAAATATTATATCCAACTTTTTTTCATTCTTGGCGAATATAGGTCAAATTAACAAACTGTTTTATCGAGAAGTGAATGAATGAATGGTGTTTAACGCCCATTTTTACTACAGAGGCACCACAGGCGGTGGACACTGGTGATACATGAGATGAAATATATTGAGAAAGGATTTATTTCTAAGGAAGGAATCGTTCCAGGCCTAAGTTTAGGGTACCTCCCCGGCATTTGTCATTTATGAGGACTGAGGAAAACCTGGGAAAAACCTCAGCCCGGAAGGACGGTCCTTGCCGGATTCGAGCCCCAGACCTCCCGCTCACACGAGTCTGCGCCTTAACGACCTCGGCCACCCGTGGCAGTCGAGAAGTGACGAAGCAGGAAGCTGTATATAAAGTGAAATAAAAATACAACGTTTAGTTAAAATATTGAAATCAAAACCACGAAACTGGATGGAAACGAAATTGGTTAATGCAGTTTTTAAAATAACAGAAGGTCTATGCCGCGTCAACAAATGCTGCAAGGATTTTCCATCAGAGGTTTTAAAGAAAATAGTAACATTGGCTACCTACAGTGAAGATGAACAAGTTGAAGACCACACACATACACAAGTATAATTTATTTCTTAGATGGAAATAATTCAGAGCCTACTATTTGAGTGAGATATATTTTAAAACCACTTTTCCTTATTAATACTAACTGCATTTTATATATTATAACATTAGTGTTTATAATAATAATAATAATAATAATAATAATAATAATAATAATAATTTACGTCTAGGAATTAAAATCTACAGGCCATTAGCGTAATCCCAATAACTTCTATTGGTAACCCGGACTTTAAACTCGGCGTGGTCAGGCTACGCTGTTGGCATGTATAATTAAAAATACTGCCTACTATAGTTTGGTACTTGATATTGAAAATGATCCTTGATACTATCAAGGGATTATAAATACGCAAATCATTAAGGAAATCGTGTCTACTGATATTCGCTTGTGATATTTATAATCACAAATAGTTTTTCTACAGCATGGCAACGGAAGCAATAGCTTTACCTCTCATTTTGATTTCTACTAGTCGGTCCCGGTGGTTAGTGGTAACCATACTTGCCTTCTAAACGCAAGATCGTGGGTTCGAACCCGGGCCAGGATAGATGGATTTTTTCGGGCGTAAAAATCCTAAGTATGGCTTCCTTCGGAATGGAAGTAAAGCCGTGGGTCCCGTGTCGTACATTTAGGGCACGAAAAAGAACCTCAAGTCTGAAAGAAGAGACCTCTGAGCAAAATTTGTAGGTCGTTTCACGCTCTGAATTGAATGGGACGCTGATGACCTGAGATGTTAAAGAGCGTCCGTAAATAAAGCAAATCGACAAATGATTTCTATTAAAAGTTAAACTTCAGGCCATTTCACTGTTATAGCGAATTCTTAAGGAATGGGGCTATTGCGGTTATACCCATGAAATAATTTTCTTAAATAATTCTTCGAACCTCTGTCGATCCTACTTACTAGGCACCAAAATTGACGTTGAAAAATATTATATATTATACATTATACGTCATTTATATATACAGAGGGGTGCCAAAAATGTATACACACTTCAAGCAAAGAAAAAACTGTGTTAACATAACAAAACTGAATGTACACAAACAGAAAATGATGAGCACTAATCATCTTACACTTTTACAGTCACAACAGTTACTCAAAATGTCCACCATCATGAGTACGTTGAACTACTGATTGAGCAACGTTTACGAAAGTGTCCTCAGCGATTACAGCACATGCCGTTTCAATTTCTTCCCGAAGTGCTGTCAATGTAGCTGGTTTTCTACGGTATACAACATCCTTAAGAGTTCCCCATAGGTAGAAGTCCAACGGCGTTAGATCTGGAGAACGCGGTGGAAACTCAATCGGACATCTTCATCCTATGCAGTGCCTTGGATAGTTCAACATTGCTTTCCACTGTTCAAACGATAATCTTGGCTCCATTTTGTTATAGCAACGCTAGCATAACTTAGTTGATTTTCGATAATCTTGGCTTCATTTACCTGTCACGTAGTAACGCTATCATAATGTATGTAAGTCACATTTGTTTACAGAACATCATACTACACATTACAGTTGTTTTTCGGTCTAACTTTGAAATATATTAAATAGATATTTTCTGTGAAAGCGTGTATACATTTTTTGGTACCCTCGATATATCATAACTCTCTAGCGGCTGCGATAGATTTGTCTGCTATAGACTGAAGCAATTACACCATTCCACGTGGAATTTGTTTGCTATTAAATCCAAGCATATTGTTGGTTCAAGTTAAAATATTATTGGTGCAGAAATACAGAGAAACTCTATGGCTAAACAATTGATCTAAAAGGATGTGAGGAAATCGTGGCAAAAATAGCTGCCATCAAAATCATCTCCACGTGGAGTTTGTCTGTTGGTAAATCCTAGACTATTATTGGCTGAAGATAAAATATTATTGGTGCTGTAAGAGAGAATTTCTATCGCTATATTATCAAAGACTCTGGGGAAAAAAAAAAAAAAGTGGATGACAAATTACACGCCATTGTTATAATTCCCGCGTTCATCGTGTACCCAACTGGCTTACTTTGAGTAGGTAACAATTTTTAAAACACATTTTTTATAGAGCAGTCGATATTTATGTGATAGATTTGTCTTGCCGCACCAATAATATTTTAGCTTCAGCCAATAACAGTCTTAAGATTAATAGAAGACTATCAGAGTTATTGTTGCAATATCGAGTAATGGTCATTATCAAAAGTTTGGCGTCTCTTTTGATATCAGTTGAGTATATTAATACGATGAATGTGGTAGTAACATCTACTCAAAGAAATTCGGTTGGGTACACCATGAGCGCAGCGATTTTATACGTTTGTCTGCTGTTAATCCTAGATTATTGGCTGAAGCTGTTATATCTTCCCCCTTGGAGTTTGGGTGCTATTAAAAACTAGACTGCAATTGGCTAACTCTATTACGCTACTGCACATGGAGTTTGCTGTTAAATCCAAGACAAATTAATCTCAAAGGCTCTAAAGAAAATGTGCCGATTACAGACTGTCACCCAGTTACTCCATGTAGAGATTGTCTGTTGTGTTGTTAAATCCTAGAGTACTATTGGTTGAAGGTAAAATATTATTGGTGCACTATGACAGAGGATTTCTAACACTATGTAATAATGTCAAAGGCTCTAAAAAACATTAGTTTCATTTTGACATGCTTTATGTATTTACAACAGCCAAAAATCCCCTCGGATGCAGTCTAAATTCGAACAGTTAAGAGTTTTATTGCAGTGAATTAGTCATTTAGGAAGAACGCCATTCGAATGTATTTAAATCAATTGGGGAATGATAAAAGCAGTATTTCCATCAAAATGCTCCGAGTTATAACAAATAGAAAAGGGGATTATTTGTACTATTTTTGTTTTTCACCCCATTATTGCAGCCGGAATGCGTGAATTCCGATGCATTAACACATTACAGCATATGAAAGATGGACAATTTTTTTCCATTTGAACGGTTTCAGTAAAAAATAAATAAATAAAATAATATTTTGTGTTTACATTTTAATGTCTGTTTTCATGAAACGTTTTAAATTTTTTTTTTTTTTTTTTTTTTTAATATATTTAACTCTGTAGCTTAGAATAAGCTATTTACTCTTGTGTTTTAGTATTGTATTAGTCATTATATTCATTGCCTAAAAAGAAGTTTGTAAAAAATTTTCTCATCAGTTCCAAAAGGAAAGTATGAAAACTGGCAACATTGTAGTCAAAAGGATTTGATTAAAACAGTGCAAAAGGTAGGAAAAATTAAAGATTATTCCTTCATTATTTTTTTCTTTTCCTGGTTATCATGGTATATTTGCTGTTTCGTGTTGTACATTATGATTTGCACAATATAAATTAAAGTAAATACTATTTGTGATTAATATAAATCAACGTAAACATCAGAGCAGAGTATAATTTATTTCAAGTGCTATTTTAAATAAACATTTATTTGTGAAATCGGTGTGGCTACTTAAATCAGACATTTGCAAATTAAAGTTATTAAAATAACGAAATGTTTAATGTAAAATGTCAACAAGCTAACATAAAAAATGTTCATAATTACTTAATTTTTTAAATGAGCATAAATAAAAAGTTTATTCATTTACTCCTTTCTAAGGAAATTTTAAGCCAGTGAGTTTTAAAGGTAACTGATGCAACATGATACTCGCAACAATAAATTAGTACTAAAATATTTAATTGTAATGTAACCTATAACCCATGTGATTGGAGGAGGGTATATTCGGTACTTAAGCCTTGTTGAATGCTAGTCCTTTGGGCTTAACTCCCCAATATAGGCACCTATGGAAAGAAGTGATGACGCCGAAAAGTCTATGGTAAAATATAATTGGAATAAGTAGGAACATTCATCACATCTTTGTCTATTTTGTTTGTGCCGAATGCCTATGTGAATATTATTAACAAAAAAAGTCATATTGATATTTAACTTCAACGCGAACGCTGCATAAAGTAGATTTTATATCAATTTTCTTACAGTTTGAGAAGAAATTCCGAAATTTTCAAATGGTAATGGCCGTATTACAGGACTCACAACACCATCCTTTTTGTGTAAATATAGTTTAATCAATATTCACTGGCAGCTGTAATGCTATTTGCAGAATTTAGTTGCAGTGTGTACAAATATAAATTATGAACTTTTGCGTACTCTACTTATTGAGAACACATATCCTTAATTGGATGACTTATTCAAGCTTAGGGCATCAAAGAATGTCAATACAACTACATGATTTATTGTATCTAAAAAGTGGGTCCAGACGGTGTAGTGGTAACCTCGTAAATCCAGACCGCCTGTGGTGCCTCAGTAGTAAAAACGGGCGTTAAACACCCCTCATAAAAAAATCGTAAATCCAGAATCGCAGATTCAAACTCCAACCAGTGATCGACAAACCATGCAGTAAACCAAATCACTATATGTTATAATATAATAATAATAATAATAATAATAATAATAATAATATATGTGTTAAATATTTCAAAATTTGAAATCAGTAGTTTTAATTTTTCGTCAGATTTCACATAGAATCTGACATTTGTGACTAACAACGGCCCCACGAACCATATATTGTTCTTAAGATCTGACTTTGTAGTTTTCTAGATTGAATATTTAATTGTTAAAATCGAATGTTAGTTCCAGAAAGATGTTAAAAAAAAAAAATTAAAAAGACTTGCATTTTAAGAGCAACAAAAAGACCGGATTTGCGTTAAACTATTTTTTTTTCCCCACGGAACACCACTCTCCTATATACATATTTCATTTCATTTTTCTTTCTTTCTTTCTTTGTTTTGTTTTGTTTTTTGTTTGTTTGTTTTTTAATCCTTTGGGAATTAAGTGCCGGTGCGTATATTTCCTTACAATAAGATAACCAAACAGTTTGTTCTCAAAAATCAGATAAGATTTTGTTACTCAATCAAGAACTTTAGAAAGTAAAAACTAAAGTGATTTTAGCTAAGAGGTGTCATAAACTTCTCTTGCCCATATTCTCCGAAAAAAAGTCAGTTTCACTTCAAAATCGAAAAAGGTGTATCGAATATTCTTGTCACACCATGAAGACTTTTTTGAAAAGGTGTTTTAAATGTCCTGGTGTAAGTACAGTTGTAAAATTTTCTCTTTTCATATATATAAACGTTAGTTTCACTTTAAAATCAAAATGTCACTCTATGAAGACCTTTTTGAAAGTGAAATCCTCTTTAAAAGGTTTGGGATAAAGGAAGACATAAATTTCTCACGTCTCTTTTGCTATAGTAATTGTGTCAAAATATATTTCTTTACTAAAGACAGCTTCTGAAAATTTTGAAGTCTGGTTGTTTCCGTACATGTCCTGGGAACGTGTTTAGAAAACTTTGACATTTTCGCAAAAATATTCATTAAAGTAACAAGTAATATATGATTTTTTTCCTATTTTTCACAGCAGAATACCTTTTATGTATGTGTGGTCGTAGAAATATAAATTTGTGCGAATTTGTAACTACGCTTCAGTTGAATATGTGTATGTCGAAATGGAATCCTTACAAACTCGTGTTTTCAATGATCTAGTGTATTTTCGGAGAGACAAGAGTTTTTGAGTTCTTAGACATTAGCATAGTGCCTGCAAGAATTGTGAAACAAGAATCAATGGGTTAGATTGGTTGGAAATGGAATAATTTCGTATATAGAAAGGGGTTTAGTTCCACGTGGTGCATTGACGAGAATAACCCAATACTTTTTACCTAATTGTAGGGCATTGCTAACGAAAATTATGGTAAAAAAATTAAATGAATATAAGAAAAATTACATTTTTTGTCGTTAATAGTACGTGGAAATACATTGTGTTTTTTCTGTTATAGAACTTCCATACGAATTGGAGTTTACTGTGATAAAGAAGAGTTAGTTGCGAAATATACCAATGTAACAATTACGGCAATAAAAAACAAGACTAACCGCCACGGGTGGCCGAGGTCGTTAAGGCACGGACTCGTGAGCGGGAGGTCTGCGGTTCGAATCCCGCCAGGACCGTCCTCCCTGACTGGGGTTTTTTCCGGGTTTTCTTCAGTCTTCATAACTGGCAAATGCCGGGGAGGTACCTAAACTTAGGCCTGGAACATTTCCTTCCTTATAAAAAAAATATCCTTTCCCAATTTATCATTTCATTTCATGTATCATCAGTGTCCACCAAATGAGAAAATAATCTTGTATATCATACATCAGTATATTTTATTACAAGCGGCGTGAAAAGCAGTACAGCTTTTTTTTGTCTGTTATTCTAAATTTGTGTAGGCATTTAAACGTTGACACTGCGCGATAACGTATTTTGCACAGTAAATTAAATAAACTTGACACATTGGTTCGTTGGTTAATATACCGTGTTAGTAACATATAATGATTACATTATTTAAAAAATTGTAACTAAAATTGATATGCATTAAAAGCAAAACATTGGGAAAATATGATTAAATGCTACATTCTTTATATAAAACACAATTTCTAAAGTAACAATTGTTACTTTAGAAATTAAACATACTAAAAATAGAAATACGCTAGAAGTATTTGCGCTTGCACAAATAGTTATGTATATGTAAAAATGGTAGTATAATATTATGGAGGTTACAAGTAAGTAGTGGTTGACAGTATAAACATTTTGGATAAAAAACCCGGACTTTTATAGAACAATTGTACATATTTGTTTTGTTCATAATAATGTTTATAAATTATATCTTCAAGTAAAAGGTTGACAAATGTATCGGTAAAAAAACGCTTCCACAAACAACTATAAAAATGATATATTTACTAAAATGATTTTATACGCAATTTTCATTGAAGTGTACTTGATTTTTTATTTTTTTATTTATTTATTTTTTTTTTTTTTTGGAAAACTGGCATTATATGAAATTTAAAATTTGAACTATACAAATATATGCATTAAACAGAGTAAATTAATTAAAACCAAATGGAAGTGGTACAATGAAGACATTCGTTAGCTGGTGTCTGTACGAACTTGGTATGTTATTCAGTTTACAAGCACATAGAGTCTGGTACTATAAACACACAGGTGTATATGAGACGTTTTGCTATACCGTGCACTGTGTGATTTCCAAATACGAGGGGCGTTAATAAGTAACGCAACACGTTTTGGTTGAAAAAAATTGAAATTTTGTGTAGGACATCCCACTTCTCCTTGTACAGTTTCATTAATTTCCGATAGGTGGCAGCGCTATAACTAGCCTTGGCATCAGTATGGGTCACCACGAAAGTCGAAAGTTCGTCAGAGCCCCAATACGGTGAAAGTATGGTTATTATCGTGTACGACTGTGATGGTGTTATTCTAACGCATTACATTCCTCCACGGCAGACCGTCAATGCTGAGTATTACCTTTCGTTTTTGGAGCATCACCTGCGACCAGCTTTGAGAAAGAAGCGGCAACACTTTCTGCAGAATCCACCCATCATTTTGCACGACAATGCCCGGACGCATACAGCGCAAGCTGTGGCTGATTTGTTCGGTCGATGGAAATGGGAAGTACTGTACCATCCACCATACTCCCCGGACTTAAGTCCTTGTGACTTTGATTTGATTCCGAAGATGAAGGAACCACTTCGTGGCATTCGCTTCAGAATTGTTCCAGAGATTCGACCGCTCCATCTGCACCATCAAGAGAACAGGCTCTGCTAAAGTTATACTACGACTTCCACATCGCTGGCAACGGGTTATACACAACGCTGGTGACTACAGTAAAGGTTGCTAACATGCAACTCTTTTGTATCGGTTGTAAATAAATAGTTGCCACTATTTAAGTTCCAACCCTCGTATATTTGTAGTTTTTGCAATACTATTTCAAAAGCCCGAGATGTTATGATTCACACACTTGACAAATTCTGGTTTGTTTTTATACCGAAAAACTTTATCTTTCCAACGATTCACTCACTACTGCGCATGAATAACGTCTTCCGTCAACTCTTGGTTTTCAGCCAATGAATTTGGTTTTCCGCATCTCCTCTCTCAAGGGACTACGTGACCCTTAACATCGACAGAAAGATAACATTTAGATAGAGATTCGTAAAAAATGGAAAATGTATTTAACAACCTCTTATGTCTGGGAGAGTAAACAATAGCAGTCTGACCCAAGGGGAATAAAAAACAGGTAAAAAAATGCCTGCCTTCTGAGTTTCATGATTCTCATTGCGCCTAAACAGGTTGAAACCTGATAGAGGTGACAAGCAGCTGTCACCAACTCTCAGTAGGTCTCTGAAGTCCGAGCTAAAATCATCCTCGCTGCAATTGGTTCAGGGTATCTTATTTTACATTTTTCCTGTAAATTAACGAACTTTAGCATTGTAACGTGTACACACAGTGACCTATTTTTTGCGTCATTTTGCTTTTTTGTGCATTTGAACATTTTCGCATAGTAGCATTTTTGACATTGTAACAATATTTTTGCATTTTAACAATACTTTTTCATTTGAACAATATAAATAAAATTTTTGCACATACTATGTTCTCTGTTCATTAAAAGTGGAACGCGGAGCGAAAATATTGCAACATAACATTTTATTTAAGTGAGAAATATTTTTACAAAACTCAATATGCTTCACAGCCATCAAAAGAATGCTCATACATGTAAATTTAATAAAAATAGAACTCCAATTAACAAATTTCCGCTAAAGGAAACGCCAAACGTTTTTTTTTTTTTTTTTTTGAGTAGTGTTTAATGACCGTTTTTACTACTGAGGCACCACAGAGGTGGGCACTGATGATACATGAAATGAAATGATATATTGGGAAAGGGGTTTTTTTTAAGGAAGGAAGCGTTCCAGGCCTAAGTTTGGGTACCTCCCCGGCATTTGCCAGTTATGAAGACTGAGGAAAACCTGGAAAAACCCCCAGTCAGGGAGGACGGTCCTGGCGGGATTCGAACCGCAGACTTTCCGCTCACGAGTCCATGCCTTAACGACCTCAGCCACCCGTGGCGGTAAAACATTGTTAGAAATATGTAAATTCAGTTCTGATAAACATGGAAACTCTATTAACCCACTCAGACGCGGTGCGCTAAGAAGGACCACTCGCCCCCTCCATGAACAGGAAAGTGAGACGTAAAAGGGACATATACTACTGTCCCCAAGTGTCATAACAATCCAATACAGTACTCCATTAAAATATACCTTATCCTCTTTACAAGCACTCTTGCAGGGCCATAATCTATACTTTGATACCTTCCTTATTACATTTATTGTGTACCCTCTGCTGCCTTCCTGATATCCTAATGATAATTGCTTCATCCTTGCAGAGTCAGTCTTGGTGGTCTAGTGGTAACCATTCTTGCTAAGATTGCGGGTTCAATCTCGGCCAAGGTCAATGAATTTTTTCGGACGTAAAAATGCTAGGCATAGCTTCGAAATGGAATTAAGTCATTGATTCCTGTCGTATATTTTTGGCACGTGAAGCCTGAATAAAGAGGTCTTTGAGCAAAATTTATCGGCAGTTTCAAATCCTGTATTTCACGGGGCGCTGATGGCATGAGATGTAAAGAGCGTCCGTAAATAAAACAACTGAATTACGTTCTTGCAGATGCTAATATTTTATATCTTCTTTCAACGCCCTTTCTCGCGCAACCTTGCGTCCCTCATACCAGTTATTAACAACTTTTCCTGCCCACCCAAATTTCCCTCTCGAAACTTCAAACATTCTGTTCCGGTAAAGTTAAACGAGAACTTTGTTAGTTTCTACAACGCACCGCTTTCAAGTAATTTCTTCAATAATTATAAAGGTGCTTCTTAAAGTATCTTCTACATTTTTCAATTTAATTTTTTAAACCGTGTTTTAAAAAAATTTTACTCAGTTTATGTTTTATTTTACATTTCTTAATAAAGTTAGAAATATTTGTGAATAAGTTCTTTCATTTCTGTTGTAGCTTTGTTAGCATTAAGCGGCAAGGAGTGACCGACCTTTCCTCTTTTGGAGTTGTTCCAACCTGCTGTCGAGTTATATCACGGACAAGACCAAAGCTAGTTGAATTTTCTGAAACGTATTTCTATGTTATTTAAAAACCAGGAACTTCTGAATGTCATTTTATACAACAATTGCAGTAAAATTTAGCTCCGCCTTGGAAGAAATTTATACGGAGTCACGTTCCAGTAAGACTCGTAACGTACAACAATACTGCAGTACGTTCTGGTAATTGGTAAATCAGTATTACTAGAGGTAGTATAAGTACAGACATTCACTTCGCACTGTTGTTCTGTTTAGCACGGCAGTGTTCATCGAGATGCGGAAAGAAAGTATACAAGAAATAGGTGATGCGAAAATGGAGTAATAAGAAGGCGAGTAAATTTATTTTTATGTACTCAATGAGTCATTGCAGTGGAAAAACAGTTTTTACTAATATGCAAGTATTTCTTGTTGAATTACGTCGTCGCAACCTACATAATTTGTGAAATATAAAAAAATGGACTTCGACAATGCCTAAATAATAAAAAAAACTGCTTTATTTGCACAATTTATATTTTTGTATAAAATGCAAGCGGCTGAAAAAATATGATAGTGAAACCAAGTGATTACATTTCGTTATTTGAGGATTAAATGAAATTCTAGTAACTAAAAGGTAAGTCAAAATCTATTCCAGCGAACACAAAGCTACAAAATGTAGCATCATATAAGTTCGTTCCTGTCATGTCACGTGATTTCATTGTACGAAACGTTCTCGCCTGTACAATCTCTTGTCAGAAAACCTGCTTGTAATTTACAAATTGGTTCTAATTAAGATATAGTAGCATTTCAATGTATAAAGAATAACTTTTTTAAATAGCGTTTAACGCCCGTTTTTACTACTGAGGCACTACAGGCGGTGGACACTGATGATACATGAGATGAAATGATATAATGGGAAAGGATTTTTAAGGTAGGAAACATTCCAGGCTTAAGTTAGAGTACCTGCCCGGCATTTCCATTTATGGGGACTGAGGAAAACCTGGAAAAATCTCAGTCAGGGAGGACGGTCCTGATGGGATTTGAATCCCAGACCTCCCGCTAACATAATAATAATAATAATAATAATAATAATAATAATAATAATAATAATAATGATAAAAGGTAACGAATATAAGATTTACTTAATGTTATTCTTAAATTCGGATCCGATAATATTTTTTAGATTTTTTTCATGTTTTAGTGATGCACATTTTTTCATAATTTTCCACTCTCTAATCATGACCAATTCATCAACAAGGTTACAAGCTGCAGGCTTGAAATATAAATTAAACTTTCAAAAAAAAAATTTTTTTTTGAATGGTTTGCAGTGTGTTAACTTCAGTAAAGAAAATTTGTGGTAAATTTATCTGTTCCAATTTTACCTCTCTGAAAGACAAATGTAGAATATCAGTTCTTTTGTTCTTCCTCTCAAAGCAAGATGCAGAAAAGTTTATGATTACGTAGAGTTACAAGGTTTTGAAGATCTATTTGAGGTTAAGAAATTGCGTTTATCATATGAGAAATGAGCGGAAGTTGAAATCGTCACAGGCGAAAGCTCTGCATCATTATTTTTATTAGAACTTTTAACCGAGAAACTTGTTAGAATAAAATGTATATGTTATGGTCACAGTAGGAAATGCAGTGAATGTTCACAACTACTAGTTATTGTAAACATTTGCCGGTATATGTAAGCAACAGAAAGAAACAATTGTATGCTTTTCCACTTTTATCAAAAATTGTTCACATTAATTAGTTATGTGGTAAATGTTAGTAGACCTAATTTAATGCGTTTTTCTTCCGATTTATGGTTGTTGCACTGCTACTATATTTATGTAAAAGTGTTTTAGTATTGCTGAAGATTGTTAAACATAAAAAAATAATTCAGAAAGTTAAATGTGCTAAAAATTAAAGTATCAAACAACAGGGGTTGTGAATACAATTATTTAAATGTTATATCAGTCCATCAGGACAAGATAGATTAATTTCTAAGAAGTAATCAGGTACAAGACAATACACGATGCTCATCTTTGAGCTGGAAGATTAAAACACTTAATGACTATTATGTGCATATTTAATTGTCATCTGCTTTGGTTAACATTTTTAGGTTATGTCAAGATAGAACATTGTACAGAATTGCAAGTTAATTTTATTTAAATCAAGAGGCTGTTGGAGAAACTTTGTTTGTTACAATTAATAAAATAAAATAAAATAAAAGTTCAATGCAAGGTATGCAACGAAATTTCATAGCTCTAACTTAGAACCATGTTTCTTTGTAATTGAAATCAATTTCGCAAGGAAGTTCATACAATTATGAGTTGATAAATAAGGCAATAAATTCTTAGACACCATCAACATTGATCAGCAATTACTGATAAACAAAAAACACTCCATTGAACAAATGCATATCTAACTAAGAGCACGTAAATAGTTCCCTGACCTTTGAGTAAACTAACAAGTGCAATGATACATTTCCAAATTTCATCATAGGTGAATGATAATTGTTAACAGTTTCCTCAAAAAGTTTCGTACATTTAACGTGCTCGATCGTAAAACTGACAATTTTGTCAAAAATCCGATTTTGCTTCTCGCATATTCCACCGTCTCTGAAGAACAACTTTTAAGTGTTTTTCATGGAGAAATTTTGTTTTAAAATAGAGAAATGTTGGCTATTTTATGTGTATATGTGTATATTTTTCTTTCGTGTGAAGAACTAGGCATCTGCTTATGATGGCGGCTAAAAAAGCTGGTTGCAAAATAATATTCACAAGTAGAACAGAATGTGAGTTAAACGTTCCCTTTATTTAAAACTTTGGCTATATATCTAGTGAGGCTGCCATGTCACACACTCAAGCAGGTAGCGTTAACTGGGCATTAATCAAAGAATAAATAGAATTTCAAATTAATTACTGTAATTAATTAAATAACATAACGTTAAACTATATAAATTACTGCATTGCTAGAGATAATGCAGAAATAGTCCATCCATAATCAATATAAAAATTGCAAAATTTGCTAAGTCTGTTGGTTTACATTCCAGAAGTGCGTCCCGGATACTACAAAGGACTACACAAGAAAAGAACAGCTAAAAATAAGTAGGTCTGTAAAACCAATATGCTATTAATTCTTCTTCAATTTAACATTTTTGAAATTATATACCAAAAATTAACGGCTATTTTCACTTTTCACTTACTAACCTCAAACGTAAAGAAAAGTGTATCCAGTAGCGTGTAAAGTGTAAAGTTTGATAACTGCAAATTACTATTCAATAATAAAAGGAAGCATGCAAGTTTAATGTGGTAATTGCATATAGACCTTGTTAGCATTCCGCAGTAAATGCTATATACTTTCAATCGTATATCTTGGATTTTTCGCGTTGTTTCTTGTTCGCGAGAAAAAAAAATAGTTGCACCTTGACTTGAATTCTTATATAATTATATATCAGAAAAATAATCTTATAATATTTTCTAAACAGCGATATACCCAAATATAAAAAAGCTATCGATCACGTAACAGATTCCATGACTTATGAGTTATATATACCTAAACATATGCTGATTGATACAAAAATCCTCATAATGGCCTACTTGAGGAGGGTTAAACTAGGACTAAACAGCTGCTTTCGGTTTAGAATAAAATGTAAACTTAACTGTCTTCTAAGAAAGAATATATATAAAATATTTTTCTGAAGAAAAGGCATCCATGTTCAATACCACCATTGTCTGTCCCAGAGAACAACGAAACAAAGAAACAGAATGCATTTGTATAACAAAACACATACGTATAGATTGTGTGTAAGAAATGGTTGTATTATATAAGGTATATAGCCAACAGTTGCAAAACTAACCTACCACATAAGATCACAAATACTTAACATATGCGAAAGTTCTATTACAAATAGTAGAATGTTTCTTCAACATCTGAGAACGAACTCGTTTGCAACAACTTCTTGAAAGTAGCTTCAACGCACGCTTTAATGAAAACAGAAGAGAGTGGCAGGTTTTTCCTGCTTTTCGATCGTCATAGTACAAGGAACTTCATTAAATGTAGTGAATAACTAACAGAAATTGATGTTTGGGTTAACTTGCGGGAAGTTAGCACAAGACGGTAGACGGTCCCAATCTGCTGGTTACAACCTTGAAGCAGAGATACCAGCGAACAGTATTGAGGGTGGTGAAGAAGATTAAAGGCTCATATTACGTGAAATATTAGCAACGGAGTAGCTAAGGCGCTAACGATTGGGACTCACATTCCGGGTTTAAATCCCTTGGGGCCAGGCTATCCTGATTTTGGGATTTTTCGTATTTTCCTCTGGTGGCTTACACGAATTTTGAGAATTTTCGGCTCTCCCGTTTAATAGAGTCTCTTTCCTTTGGTTGTGTTATAGGGTCGAAATTGTCAAAATGAGTCGGTTGGTGCGGTGTGACGGTAACTTGCGCTTTGGAAAGGGCTGTCTAGGCGTCTGATATGGACTCCTAGAAGGGCATGCATCCACAGGCATCTTGGTGTTCTATCTGCCGCCCGATGTCTCCCTCAAATCATCCCTCTCTACCGGAGGTGCCGAGCTGGCGGTGTAGGAACTAATGGCCAACACTTGAGCAAGACTGGAGTACAGAAATATCCTTCTCCGTCCCTAACAATCCTATACACTTTAATTACAGAATCAAACAGTTTTAACAATGGTTCAAGGTATGTAGACACGTAGCAAAAATACGCACGTCCCTTTGTGATGAAAACTGTATTTGGCCTAAATGTCCTTATGCATTAACGTGGAATTTCCTTATTCACATTATTTTGTTGCATAACATCCTGCTGTTAGCGTGCAGAATTGTGGGAAATCAGTCAATTGCCTTTAACTGTTAAACCAAGGTCGATTTACAGAAGGCATGCGTATTTGAAGGTCACTGTGACTATAACGTATGTTAAGATGAAAACGTATTATGTACGCTGTTTGTTGATAGCTTTCCCTGTCTCCTCTAATCTCTGAAATAGGAGCATTATCTCTTCACGATAACATCGAATCACAACTCTGGAGATGTGAAACCGCTCTGAATCAATATCAAATGTTTGTGCTTCACCGGAGTTAGATTTTGTGCTTCTTCATGCCATGTTCCCGTATTCCCTGCCTGAAAAAAAGATGCAAAGATACTAGTTTAGGGAAATTTCTGAACGCTGTAACACCGTGTAATATGGCCAGTAGAACATGCATGTTCTCTATTTCTTCAAAGGATACACACTTAATGTGAGAAACACAAATATTAGAACTGAATTAAAATAAACCTACAAAGCAGCTCAAAATTACAAAACAAAAGCACAAAGCGAGAGAGATGTGACATAAAACAGGCTCAAGTGAACGAGGGATATTTTGAAATGCAAGATAATTAAGCAGAATTCAATCTAAACCCTTAGTGAACGACATCTGAAGCTAAGGGGAAATATTTAACACCTAAGTTGTTGAAACTTGCTTATATTAGCAATATTAAGTTCCTGAACCTGCATTTCTTTAGAACGCTTAACTAAATATCTGAACAGTCTAACATGAGAAAATATAATGCAAACGTTTATTATAATAAACATAAAAAAAAAGCTGTTAACATAACTTTTCTTAACACCACAAGACTTGAAGAATAAAAATGCTAGTGAAAATCCGTTTTAAGAAGTCTGCCTAAAGTGAATATCGGTATCTGAGAAGATTTATTTTCGGAAGGAAAAAAGATAACTTATGTTTAAGCCTAAATACTTGTCTACTCTAAGTAGTTGTTCACCACGACCCCTCCCCCCATAAAAACCTGTTCTGCGTTACGGTATGGAGGGAGGCGGAATTTACGAGTATACCTTAAGTATCTTGAGAGTGTTGTAGGCACCAACCTCACAGCTGCGCTGCGATGTGACGTATGTTCATAGATAGTCAAATGCCAATCAGTTCATTGCGGAACGGTATACCTGGGGGTAAGTTAAAAGAGCGATTGCTGTATTTCAACTTCAATAAATTAATCATACCGAACGGGATGGCTTAAGTAGTAACTCTTCAGTCCCGCATTCGGGAGGTACCGGGTTCAATTGCCATTGAGCCGGCCATCCTGACCTTGGGTTTTTTCATGATTTCCCTTGGTCACCTTGGGAATGCTGGATTGATATTTGCATTTCACGAATTTGCCGCTCTCCCGTTTCATTCTTTTGGTTCTGTTACAGGGTCGAAAGTGCAAGCGAAAGATAGTGGCTTATACTTTGGAAAGTTGTTTGTCCCGTATTGCAAGCGGGCCTACTTTGGGCGTGGGGGACTTCTCCGGCGTCGGGATGTTTTTAATGTAAACATATTAGCGACCGCGTAGATCCTGACCGCCCGGTTTCTTCCTCACTACATCCCTTCACCGGGGTGATAGGGGACGAAGACACAAACGTCAGTTGTGAGCACCCTCTCCCCTAAACCACCCATGGCTTGCGAGTCACTAACGTAATTATATATTTGATAGAATGAAAAAGTAAACTATTGTGTTTTCAATTCTCTTGACATCCATAAACACATTTGTTTGCCCTATTCTCGAGGTTCCCCCTTTTCTACTCGTAAATTATTTCTACATATTTTTGCACATTTGAATGTATTATTTATATATTAGGTAATTTATTATATCATATTTGTTGTTTCTGAAAAGTGAGTTACATTACAGATATTTAAAAAACCAAAGACCAGCTGCTTCAAAATTTTTGTTGCATAATGTAACAACACCTCAGTTCTGCTTAATTTATTTTATTTATTATTTTTTTAATGTATGCATACTTACTCTCTGATTTCTGGAACCTATATCAGAATGTATTATTCCAGCTTCTTTATTTCTATTTCATTTTACATTTATATTCATTTTAATTAATTAAATGTACAAAACTACGCTGCTAAATAACTAGATTAAACTTTAAAATATATATACTAAAATTACAGTAACACAATTTCACTCAAGTAACATAATCCTTTCGTTAAGTAAATAATTGCAGCTGTATTCCGCTCCGCTGTGTCCATTTGTTCAGACATAGTTGCATAAAGAAGGCCATGTGTAGAAGATTGTGACATGTTCAAAATTGAGTATCGAACTGTTATTAAGTTCTTCACAAAAGAAGGACTTACTCCAAATGAAATTAAACAGCGATTGGGCGGTGTATATGGGGAAGCACCCCCCTCATATTCTACCGTAAAAGAATGGGCGAAAATTTTTCGAATGGGTCGTGAAAGCATTGAAGATGAAGAGCGTGCTGTCGGTCCTTGGAGGTGCTCACTCCTGAAAACATCGCTCTTGTGGAAGGAGAAATTATGGAAGATAGGCGTCTCATAGTTACTGAAATAGCAGCAAAATTGGGCCTTTCTAAAACAACAGTCCTTCGAATTATTCATGAACATTTAAACATGAATAAGATTAGTGCAAAATGGGTGCCTAGACTTCTTTCCTCAGTCCAAAAGCAGCAACCAGTCTTCTGTTGTCAGGCAATTTTGGAGCTCTGCCGTGGCAACGAGAGTGGAGTTCTGCAAACCATTGTTATAGGAGATGAAATTATGGTCTTCTACTATGATCCCTTGTCCAAAGAGAATCAATGGAGTGACGTAAACCTGGCGAAGTGCCGTCTCTAAAGGCGAAAGTCATTCAGTCAACCAAGAAGATCATGGCCACAATCTTTTGGGACGTGAAGGAATAATCTTCATTGATTTCAAGGACAGGAACTCCACAGTAAATGGGGAATACTATGCTGGCCTACTGCACAGACTACGGGCTTCCATCAAAGAGAAAAGTCGAGGAGAGCTGAGTGGCGTTGTGCGCCTTCTTTATGACGCCTGTGCACACCGCTCTTATTGCAAAGGAAGCTGTGAAGAAATGTGACTTCAAGGAGATCGACCATCCACCCTACAGCCCAAATCTAGGTCCCATTGACTATTTCCTCTTCTCAAAACTCAAGAAGGACCTTCGAGAAAGGAAATTTAAGTGTGGTGGATGCTGTTTATGCCCATTTTGCAATAAAGACTTCCGACTATTTATTGGGGGGCGGATTGAAATGTTAAATCAAAGATGTGAGAAATGTTGCAATAATGGGAAACTCTATTGAACAGTGAAATATAGTTTTTGTCTTTATGACACTTAGAAAATGGTTAAGCCGGAAACTTATTAACCTATCCTCGTACTTGTGGTTATAATGATGTATGATATGTCCTTCTTGTTAGATTTGGTATAGCAACTATCGTAATAGATTTCTTCTTAAGTTTAATTTAAGATTCAGAAGGAAAGGGAGAAAAGGATACTGGGGAAATATATTTACTTATTTATTATAGAGTCGTATGTTAAATGGTCTTACCCACCCTTATTGCAAATGTTATTATTTTATTTTTTTTAATTTTATTGCAGTCGTTAAATGTTGTGCATACATAACCACATTCACATATTCACAAAAACATAAAATCCAAAATCGAAGAGCACCCCAAGAGATATGATCAGACATTTTTTTTAACAAGAACTGAGGGAACCCAATAAAACGTTAACCTTTTCAATGGGTGTCCTTGCTTCCAAGTCTATTTATGACGTTATAGGTTTTTTATTAGTCATCTGACTGTCTGTCAAACAAAGCATTAGGCAATATGGAGAGGTTGCTGTAAATGAAGCATGGATTAACTGTCCTTTTATTTATTTCTCTTTCTTTTCTTGTTCTTCTTGATGGCCATGCTCGTTGGTAAGTAGTAACTTGAGGTTCGCGAGTTCGAGTTTCACTAGGAATGGGTGGATTATAACGTATGTTCATTATCTCTGTGTGATAATGCTGAACCTCGCCATTGTGCCTATGTATAAGAGTGGTTTAAATGATCCGTAAACAAACTGGAACAGGACTGAAGATTAGTTTCTGCAATTGATAGCTCTTGTGCATCTACAAAATAAATGAGAGCTTTACGCCTCATTGGTTTGCCAGAAGAATTGCAATGAGACAAGTGCTTACAGAAAAAATGGAAACTGAGTAAGTGGAACATACAAAACATACAGAGTGCTCTAAAATGCCTACAATGATCAAATAGTAACACCATCAGATATAGCAAAGTGCAGTTTGTTCATGATGTTGCTCATTTTACTTCAGGCGACCGGAGGGTGTGTAGTTGCTGATTTCTGCTTGTGGCTGCGGAGATCAGCGGAAGAGCGGCCTAAATACCAAGTAGGTGTTCCTGCGACAACGACGTTTGAGTGTCAATCACCACACTAATTGCCAATACATCACTGAGCTGCATTGATAATTCAGTTAAATGAACAATTTCTTCGCACTTGGCACCATTTGGTCAGCGCAATAAACTTTCGTGTTTGCCAAGATTACCTTGCCCGTGGTTCGACGTGAGACGTGAGTTTGCCAGAATATTCCTGTTAGAAGAATAAACGATATCGGCAAGGAAATAACGAAGCGTTATTTGTCGTCACCTTCCGAGTCCCGTTCACTCAGGCCCGGCTAGCACACAGTCGCCAAATTCCAGGGAAACGCCCTCGAGAGAGTCTCATCAAAGAAGAGCGGGGGTGGTCTGATGCAGCAGAGACGAAACCTGCAGTCAACGGGCATAAATTAGTTACCGCAGCAACCATATAGCCCAATTTCCATCCCCACCTATCAAACCCGTTTCAAACTACAGCCTAAAGTGGGAACAATGATAAACATCCCTCCCGCCAACATTGTTATTTCATGTTCGTTGAGCACTCTTATTACAGAAACAGGGCGCATTCATCATCACAGAGTATTATGGAGGAAGATACTTCGCAGAACATCTCAAACCGAATTTCACACGAGAGCAATGTACTGCACCGCTAGTTCACACCTTAATAAAAGTATTAATTGCTCAGAGTAAGTTTGTGACAGACGGTAACCGTAAGAACAGAAGAAAATGCGTCACGCAGGAGCTGTATGAACTAAGCGATTTCCTCAGCAAGTTGAATTAATGTGAAAGTTATTACAGAGCGCTAGAGCAGAGAAGTTACACACGCAGTTTACAGAAATTGGGAGGAAGCAGTTTATTATTTGATTATTTATGGACACTCTTTAACAGGTCAGGTAATCAGCGTTCCATTCAATTCAGAGCGTGAAACGACCGACAAATTTTGCTCAGAGGTCTCTTCTTTCAGGCTTGAGGTTCTTTATCGTGCCGTAAATGTACGACACCTCCTGCCACTTTCCTTCTCTTATAGAAGACGGAACATGCCGTGTATGATAATCGCCAGGTTTATTTCGTGAGCTACTGTAGGGTGATACTTAAAAATGTTAGTAAATAAGATAAACTAACATTTATTTTACAAACAACAGTTCTACTATAATTAAACGGAAACATTAGATGTTAGATTATCATAAAACTTTTGTGTGATACTGTACAAAAATAATACAAAAGAATTTTAATCCTACGTGAATGATAGAGCGCAACTCGAATATATTTTAATACTTTTGTAGTTTGTTTAGCTGCGAGACGCATTTACAGTTAAGACAGCAGTAGAGCGATATTATTTTTGTTGGATGCGAGTTTAAATAGTCAGATATATTTATATTTAGTTTGTATCAGATTCAGAAGCCGCAGACCAGAACATGGATAAGTGGTTAATTAAAGGCATGTACTCGAAAAGATCAAAAGGATAAATGAGTGTAAGCAGGGTTAATAACTCCACTCTGTCAGAAGTCATTACTTCTAATGCTAGGCATCCAAGAGAGGACTTTGCTATATAAGAAAGCAACAAAAAGCCCCCGTACACAAGTACGATATAAGCTCACATAAAATGGAGATGAAAAGGTAACCATCAAATATGAGCAATGTGTGATTTGTCATGAATCACTTTCAAACACATTCGATGAAACCTTCCCTTTTGACAGCAAGCATGTTGAAACACAAACCATTGGAGTGTTTTCAGAGAGAAGTGATCAAGGAAAAAACATATATCTTCACTTGCAGGATCTGACATGAAGGTTCTGGAGGCATCTTATGAAGTCAGTTTAAGAATAGCTAAGGCGGGAAAACCTCACACGAGAGTCATGAATATTACCAGCAATGTTGGGGGACAAGGCAGCAAAACAACTTGAAGTGATTCAATTATTCAATAACACCATATCCCGAAGAGCTTTAAATTTGTCTGCAAATGTCACGCAGTAGTTAACATAAAAATTCGCGCTAGTCATAATTTTAAATGCGATTGGATAAAACTACTGACATGAAAATGAACCATTTTCTAACTTACATTAAGATTTATAGACAGGGAAACAGCGAAGGAAGAATTCTTGTTTTGTGAACTACTGCCTGCTCGAACAATCTCAAATGAAATATTTTCAAAATTAGAAAACTTGATGGTGTAGAACAGAATAAATGTGTTAGTGTTTTTTTTTGATGGAGCAAATGTAAACGTTCCAGGAAACACAAACGTTGCAGGAAAGATTAAAGAAAGATCCCAGAAGTAACATTTGTATATTGTAACATTCATCGCGAGGTTTTAGCCGGTTGCTCTAAAGACAGTTTTAAATGAAAATGTGAAGGTTGTCAACTTCATTAAGTCAAGAGCTATGAATTCACGATTATTTTTCATTTTATGTAAGAAATAGGTGCTGAACATGATTCTGAATGAAGTTAGATGGTTGTGAAGGTGAAATGCATTGAGCGTTCTGTTTCGTTCAGAAGTGAAGATTTTTCTCTCCGACTCAAACTTCAATTGTTTCATTGATGAGCCGGTTTAGCTTACTTGGCAGATGTATTTTGCCGCATCAACCAGCCCATCAAAAGTTTGCAGGGTGAACGTACTTTCATATTCTTGGTACAGGATAAATTGCGGCTCTTAAGAAAAACAAAACTTCACGACAAAAGAAATCAATATTAAAAACATCTTCCTTTCCATTGTTGAGCGCTTTTTAAGTGAAAATGAAAATTCTCTTCGTTTGAACTGGCAGTGATGTATGCATTAAAAATCTGAAAACCTGCATTCTATTGCTGACACCTTACCAGAAAACTTAAATTTCTTCCCAGAAAGATGAATATAGCGAACTATCATGTGACGAAAGTCTCGGGCAAATGATCAAGAAGATAGATTTAATGGACTTTTGGCTGCCAAGGAACAACGAATATTCAATAATCTCAGAAAAAACTGTAACCTTTTGTAAATGTGGATTTTAATCTCTAAAAAACAAGTACATAAATAAGTTAAATGTTGGTCTCCATTTAAGACTAAATCAAGTAAGTTGAAACCAAACCAATTAAAGAATTGTATTTAGCTAAACAAACATAATCTTTGCACTGAAACAAAAGTGTCAGAAATTAGTTAAATTTGTAAAGTTAATAGCTTTTAGTAAGTCTTAGTAACTGGAGTAGCAGTAACAGAAATACATGTCTGTCGAAGTTTATGTTTGTTATTTGAGCCTTAACAAAATTAATTTTAAGACATTTCACAGAACAATCTATTGAATAAGAATAGATGATGTTTTTTTTTTTCTCCAATAAATATCTAATTCTAAATACTACATACAAGAAACAACTAAATAAATCACTAGTATAGTTTAAATGTAGAGACATGCTTATTTTAATCATTGTATAACAAAATTTGCTTACTGCACATCTAATATCCTGCGTGGAATGTAATGACGTCACTGGAAAAGGTTGAAAACCTCTGCTCCGTGATTTAACAGCAGACAAACCCCACGTGGAATGTTGTAATAGCTTCAGCGAATTAGGTTTAACAGCAGACATAGGTAACATAACAAAAGTTTGTCCCTTTTGATACCCGCTGGAACTTGGCAGTTGCTATCTTCGGGACAATGCTTTTGTTAACAATAAAACATATGCATGTTTATAATTTATGTTTTTTATGTTTTTTTTTAATTTCGGTTTTCAGGTATACCTCACTACTAATGGCCCGATTTCCCTACTTTTCAGAAACTATTTTTTTTTAAATGGTATATATGGAATTTTGTTGGGAAAGAACAAATATTTGTGCCACTACAGCGATTTTTAAATTATGGGTTTCAGGTAAATCACCCCTTCTAAAATGATTTCTCTTATTTTCAGAAACTATTTTTCTTATCTTATTTCAATGACATACATCCAGTATCTTGAGAAACAAACAAAAATTGCGGCCTCTAAAGTTGTTTTAAAATTTTGGGTTTCAGTTAAACCAACTCTTCTAATTGTGTGATTCGCTGATTTTCAGAAATTGTTTTTCTTATTTTTTTAAATGTATATACCTAGTTTCTTGCAATTTTTTTCTTTTTATTTTCAGAAATTACTTTCACATATCAAATTTCATTGAGAAAAGCAAAAATTGTGGCCGCCAGATCGATTTTTAAATTTTCGCTTTGCTACCCCCCATCACTATTTGGTCTAATTTTGCCGGTTAACGAACTCGATGAATAGTTTTGTTAATCGATCGTTATATACCGAGTTTCGAAAAATTGCGGCCTCTAGAGCGTTAACAAATATTTTTTATACCGTCATTTTTAGATTTGAAGAATTTTTTCAAAAATCTTTTCAGGGTACAACTGCAATCTACATTCCTTCGGAATTAGCTAAAATGTGAATCAGGTACAGGAACAGTTTCAGAGATGTCCCACCAAATCAAGTGTACTGTTCAAGCATATTCTACACGATGATCCTGACAAGATTCAGATGCGCTCCCTCGACTAAAAGTTAGCAGTTAGCGCCCTAAAACAATAATCACAGTTATCATTGGTTCTTGACCATTATTTCACTGATGAAACTGTCATCAGGCTATATCTCAAGATTAGTTAATTTCTTTCAATAGTGAGGAAATGGAGCGGAATTCATGCAGGATGGTTCTTCACCACATCGGTGTAGCATTTTGGCTATCGTATTCTTCCTTTACACTATCTTCGCCAATTTTGAGGTATGTTCTGCATTCTTCCCGGATTTCAACCTTTGTGATTATTTCCTGTGGGGTTATTTTAAAAATAAGGTGCATCCAAACACATTAAAATAATTAAAATTTGTTATTATTGAAGAAATGTATGTCACTTCAACAGATTTTCTTCCAACTTTACAGTGATCATGCAGTAGGAAGATGTTTTGTTCATTAAATGGGGGAATGTATCAATAAAGGTGTATTTGTAATCAAATATCACTCTTAATTTGCACAGAAATACGATTTAATTTTGGTAGGTAGTTTTGACCCCCTGTATGATTCTCTCCTTTGTTCTAGCCAAAGTTCAAATACCCCAATGCTTTTCCCAGTGCTGCACTAAACTCATATATGTATCCGGAAGTGACGAAAAATAAAATTTCCTCAAAGAATCACGAGAAACGGTAAATTGCCGTGGGAATTGGAACGAAACAATCCTTGAGTTGAAGGACTTAAGCCAAGGAAAATTATAGCATTTATAACTTTAAGAATAACGTGGTTTTCCTGTAGTTGGTAACATGTGCTTTAATCAATTCAAATTGCAATAAATAGAAACATATCACCGTTATTGTTCCTACGAATTCCTTCGCTAAACTATAACGAACCACTTAATTAGGAAGGTGTATGTGTCTGATTTTCATTTCGCTGGTTAACTAAATATTAATTTTGCCGCCAGACGCTTTGACGTCTTTTATGTTTATTTGTGTTTAACGCCCGTTTTAACTACTGAGGCATCACAGGCGATGAACACTGATGATACATAGAGGAAATGACAAACTGGGAAAGTTTTTTTTTAAAGGAATCAAGCATTCGAGGCCTAAACTTAGGGTAACTCCCCGGCATTTGTCATTTAAGAGGATTGAGTAAACCCTGAAAAAAACCTCAGGGAGAACGGTACTGGTGGGAATCGAACCCCAGGCCTCCCGCTAAAGAATATGCGCCTTAACGACCTCGGCCACCCATGGCGGTATCTTTTATGATGGTGAGTACAATATTAATTATAAATATTGATAACGAAACAAAGAAAATGTGCGCTAGAAGTTCCGACCTATCGCAGTAACTTGCAGGTGGAAAAATCAATATCTGATTAACCATCGAAATGAAGACCCTATATTTAAACTAAATGGTTGTTGTAGTTGTTATTGTGGTTATTTATATCTTTTTACATTTTAACGTTCATGTTTTCGGAGTATTGATGCATTAGGTTTATTATTATTAATATTATTATTATTATTATTATTATCCTTCTCTTCCTAATCCCTTCATGCTTTTATTTCAAAATTGTTTTAGTTATTACTACAATGTTTACATATCCCGATAATTATATTTGTACATACCAAAAAAAAAAAAAAAAACCCACTATACGCCTGGAATGAGGCTGTGCATACGTCATAGCATAGAAGCTGAAAACTAGGATATGCGCAAGAACGGCACAATTATTTGTTTATTTATTTATTATGAAGCTTGAATTTAGAACTCCTATGGAGATCACAGCTGCAGAAATGCAAGGTAGCAAACATGCGTTGAAATTGAATCTGTACAGATTCGAACTGAAGTCATTTTTCAAATATGATCTATTGGATTAAACAGACATTTTTGTAGTTCATGAGCAGGGCTAGGCTCTATATGTAATAAAAATGTAGAAATATAGACACGAAAATTATCAAAATATGGATACAAGATGTGAATTTAAATTGTGCAAAATAATACAAACAATATCTGCGTCGTATACAGCGAAAGTATTGTTGTTTAACAACAGAACACGAATGTAACGGTATTAAAATAATTAAAACTGTTTTGGGCGTTATTCATTTTAATTTTTCTATGATAATTGCTATTTGTGAATTAGCGAATTAAATGCATGTGTTGTTTTTTAAATTTGCTTTGTACTCAGAAAACTCCGGTCAACATCTTGCGCAGTTGATGTTGGTTCATCAGTTAAGATGACACTATGGCTTCTGCGACTTTTCCACTGCAACAGTACAGAGGTTCTGTCATAACGCTTTATGGCGAGCGTTTAACGCAGTTGCGACACATGAGAGGTTTGCTGTTTTATAACCAGCGACGGACTTTAACAGGAGTTTAAAACACTCAACACGCTCTTGGTGGTTCCGAAGTTAAGTGCAGTGTCCTTTAACCACTTTCCCGTGTAGTTTCCTGCTTTCCACATTTCATAGAAAAACTACAGTCCAGATTTAAATACTGATGTACTAAAACAAAGTGTAAATTATTTGATTAGGCTAATTTTGGAATCACAAAACATAAAAAAATATTTAAAACAAAACAAATTACGTAAAGATATGTGAGTTTTCTTCATATATGTACAAATATATACTAAACATAGATATATACATGATAAAATCTCTTCCAAATAGCTTTTTATTCATTAACACATAACACATTTCAATTAAAATGAACGAAAAAACATTCACTGTGTAACTATGCCGATATTAACCATTGCGTTCCTAAGTCGGGAAAATACACCGTATTTCTGGAAACAACAATTTGAATGATTATCGCATTGTAAGCATGGGATCCAATCCCTCGACTTTTTTTCAGGTAATTGCCGTTATGTATTAATTCCACGCTTACCAGGAAGAAAACAGAGATAAGTCTTATTTTCTTGGTAAAACGTCTCTCCTCTAATATCTTTATTTTGAGGCAAGAGTGTATTCAGACATATGTTCTAATCGAAATATATCCATATTTAAGTAATTTTCATGTAATTAAATGTGCAAGATGCATGAAACGTTTCTGACCCCTTTATGTTAGTTATTTGGATATAATATGATTGCGCATTTTATATATAGTATTATTATTATTAATAAACTAAAATTTACTTGTAGTGTGTCTTGGTTTCTATAGTAAATTATCCTGGAACCTAGGGTTTTATTAATTCTCACGCTGTTCCAAATGTACAGAGTGGCCCACGAAAAACGGGTCCCGTGTTCTTGGCTGTACGCAAGCTCGATGATTAGTAGTATCATTTTGTTCCACTCTAGACCTTACTCTCTGTTCATTTTCCTAAGTACTTTATCAAAGTTTACCAGAATCTTTTTCTTTTCTTTTCCTTCTTTCTTTCCTTTTTCTTCTTCTTTTGTGATAAAGTGACTTTTCTTTAATTAAAATTAGAGAAGACACAACCGTAGTTGTTTTGAAGGGGATGTTTGAGCATTGAATGGAAAAATATACTCTTAAAGGTGCATTTTAGAACAGCTGAGAAATTATTCCCGCCTTAAGGGACAATTTTCTCGCTCCTCTTGCTGTTACAAACGAAAGCAAAGTCATTGCGAATAGGACAAAATCTTCTTTAGAAGACAGTAAATATACACATATACATGTTTATCCTGCAACTAATCTTACTGATTAAGAAAATAACAAATATTATAGAAAAGGTACAGATATTACGAAATTCAGGAAGTTTTATTCATATTTGTTGGAAATCTACTGAACTGTCTCTGACATAATGAATGTAGTGCTAAATGTTGTTTCAAAAAACAAGAAGTGGGAATCGCCAAAATAATGATCAATGTAAACATAACAGCACGTGCTTTGGCATGGTTGTCAGTGGATCTCTGTTTCACATTGGGGGGAAATGTGCACAGAATAAAGCGGATGTTGAGAGTCGTGCATGGCATAAAAGCATGATGGAGCTGGAAGCAAATTTGTCACAGGTGAAGAACTAAACCTGAAAGCAAAGTAAAGTGTGGAAGTGTTAACCAGGCTTAAGATACAGGGGGTGCCAAAAATGTATACACACTTCAACAAAGAAAAAACTGTTAACACAACAAAACTGAATTCACACAAACAGAAAATGATGAACACTAATCATCTTAGACTTTTACAGTTACAACAGTTGCTCAAAATGCCCACCATCGGCGTCGATACACTTCTGAGTACGTTGAACTACTGATTGAGCAACGTTTGCGAAAGTGTTCTCAGCGATTGCAGCACATGCCGTTTCAATTTCTTCCCGAAGTGCTGTCAGTGTAACTGGTTTTCTACGGTATACAACATCCTTAAGAGTTCCCCATAGGTAGAAGTCCAACGGAGTTAGATCCGGAGAACGCGGTGGAAACTCAATCGGACCTCTTCGTCCTATCCAGTGCGTAGGATAGTGCCCAGAATCCAGTGAGCGGGGCTTGTTGCTGTGCGAGGTCTCCCAGATCTGCCCTTGTGAACATCGCATACGGTACCATGAGTCTCAAATTTGTCTCGAATGCATGCAATTGTTACTCACGTTGGCGGTTCTGTTCTTACACACGTCTCCATTGTCTTTGAACTTCAACAACATTCTCGGTTTTCCAATACCACTTCAAATTTGCTTTCCGCTGTCCAAACGATAATCTTTATTCCATTTTATTGTAGCAACGCTAGCATAACGTAATGTGAGTCATATCTATTTACAGAACATCGTTGTTTTTCGGTTCAACTTTGAAATACATTAAGTAAATATTTACTGTGAAAGTGTGTATACATTTTTGGCAACCTTGGTATATTACCATTTTGTAAAGTTTGAAAGCAGTCCATGTAAAAGAACATGGACAAGCTACAAATATTATCTATAAATTCACAAAAGTATTCCTATATACTCCTTTATTCTCATAAGTTTGTTATTTAATGTTGATATTCCATTCAAAGTAACATATTCAACATAACAAATATACACGTTTTCCCACGTTCAATTGATCACCTAATCACTTATGGTGAAATATTTAGTTTAATGTTATTCTAATCTGTCAATCAATAAGTATTCTTTACAAATTTGGCAACAATGACAGTTTGTTAGGCTGCAAATGTGCAGTAATCCAGCATTTTATTTTCCAGGAAACTACGACTAATATTCTTATTGTCTGCCTCCCCCCCTTCATTATATTTAACAGTTCCTTCAAGTTTCATACTACAATTAATTATGTTATTTATGGTCCTAAATATTTCTTCGTCAATTTCGCATCATTGACTCTGAGAAGTTACAAAATATTTTAATTTTATCCAAATCTGTAACCTCAATTTTATGTGTAAGGTTCGTTTATTTAACATTTGATGTATTTTGTTTTTGTCCAGGAATAAATTATTCATGTTCGGACTATCTCCCCTCCCCACCCCCAAAAATGTACGCTTTTGTACCATTAATACAAGAAATCTGTGTATATAATTTAAAAATAACCTGCAAATTTCCCTGGTCTTCAAGCTAAGTTTTCAATACTGGAGTTTCTAAGTTTTCAGACGTATCTTTCAAATCAATACATGAACTCAGGTCACAGTAGGGACAACCTTTGATGCTCTTGCATCTAAAATTCGGCGAGTTGCGTGTACTGTTCAATCAATTCTTCTGAAGCCGCTGCTATCGCCGCAGCTAACATAATTATGTACTTAAGGAACAGCTGTTTAACTAAAAACTACAGAAGCATTATTTATAGGTTAGACCTAATATATATGTACTTTTTATTTTCAAAATTAACATAAAATTACAATATTCGTTATTACAGTTGTGTAGAACACCGCATTAAGTGAGTAAATCGCGGTTTCTTTTTCTCTCTCTTGGCTAATTCCGAAGTATTGTAGTAGCTATTGCGGCTGTGTCATGAAAAGATTTTGAAAATTTTCCTCTAATCGCCATCGATTCCTGTCTACTAGGCACCGAAAATGACAATGGAAAAAAATATATTTTTATATGATTGTTGATTTGTTTTATTTATGGACTCTCTTTAACATTTCAGGTCATCAGTGTCCCATTCAAATCACGGCGTGAAACGGCCGACAAATTTTGTTCAGAGGTCTCTTCTTTCAAGCTTGAAGTTCTTTTTCG
This sequence comes from Metallyticus violacea, assembly GCA_030762175.1. Taxonomy (NCBI): domain Eukaryota; kingdom Metazoa; phylum Arthropoda; class Insecta; order Mantodea; family Metallyticidae; genus Metallyticus; species Metallyticus violacea. The sequence goes on along the minus strand of CM060845.1, from coordinate 121,985,508 downwards.
TGCCGTAAATGTACTACACGGGACCCATGGCTTTACTTCCCTTCCGAAGGAAGCCATACTTAGGATTTTTACGCCCGAAAAATCCACCGAACCCGCGATCTTAGGTTTAGGAGACAAATATGGTTACTACCATAACACCAGGACACATACGCACACGTGCGTGTATTATTTTAAAGTGTTTAACGTCCGTTTTTACTACTGAGGCATCACAGGCTGTGAACACTTGTGATACATGGGATGAAATGATAAATTGGGAAGCGTTCCAGGCCTAAGTTTAAGCTACATTCTCGGCATTTGCCATTAATGAGGACTGAGGAAAACCTGGGAAAAACCTTAGTCAGGAGAACGGTCCTGGCGGGATTCGAATCCCTGACCTTCCGCTCACGAATCCGCTCCTTAACGACCTCGAGCATTCGTGGTGGTGTGTGTAATGTGTGCGTGTTAACACTCTAGCGGTAGCAATATTGGGGTTTTCTCAACGAAACTTCGAATATAAGAATCAATTAACAAATAGTTCGTGGAGTTCGTTAACCAACAAATTAGATCATTGGGGCTGCGAATTAACCTGAAGTGAAAATTTAAAAATCGTTCTAATGATCACAATTTTAAATGTTTTTAAAGAAAAATCTGTATATGCCATTGAAATAAAATTAAAAATATATATTTTTTCTGAAAATTGAATATTAGGAGGGGGTTAACCTGAAGCTCAAAACTTAAAAATATTTAATATTTGCTTTTTCACAACGAAACTCCTTATATACCATTTAAATAAAACAAAAAAATATAGTTTCTAAAAATTAGGGGAAATGGGGCCATTAGGACTGGGGGTTTACCTGAAACTCAAAATTTAAAAATTACTTAGCTGCATCAATATTTGTTTATTTTCAATAAAATTCGGAAGATACTATTTAAATAAAATAAGAAAAATAGTTTCGAAAATTAGGGAAATTGAATCTTTACGAGTAGGATATACTTCAAAACCGAAATTTAAAAAGGGCTCTTATTTTAATTTTTTTTATTTTGTTTTAAAATAAAATGCAAATTAATTCAGCATATAAACTGTATTTAAACTATGTATATGTTTTATATTTAACAAAAGTATCGTCGTGAAGATAGCAAATGTGAAATATTAATGTAATATGTGTGAGAATTATATCTGTATGTAAGAGCGCTCTGTAATAACCTTCAGAAAACGTTTACGTTACATGTTAATAACATTTAAATTAAATTTCAAAGCCACTGAAAATCGATGTAACTTTCGATTGTTTTTATTTACTTAATACATTGTAATTATATTTAAATAGTAACATGTTTTTGTTTTATTGAAACATATGAACATCATCTTAAATACACAACGTAACTCGAAACTTTCTGTTATTTCTCTCTATTTTAGTGAATATAAAGATGATATCAAGTGCTCAGTTCATAAACATGGAAACTGTGTAAAAATATTCACACAGTTTAGCTTTGTCTATCAGAGGTTGTTCTTTACATTTAATGTTTTGTGATATAATCTCAATAATAATTCTAATAATGTACGCTCTCTTTTTTGATACTTATAGATTGCCAGAATTCTATTTTTTTTTTTTTTTTTTTTCCCGATTGCTTTTGAAAATAAGAGGAATTTCGCTATAGGTCTTCAACCGCCACGAGTGGCCGAGATCGTTAATGTGCGGACTCGTGAGTGGGAGGTCTGGGGTTCGAATCCCACTAGCACCTTCCTCTGACTGGGGCTTTTTTCAGGTTTTCCTCAGTCCTCATAAATGGCAAATGCCAGGAAGTACCCTAAACTTAGGCCTGGAACGTTTCCTTCCTTAAAAATATCCTTTCCCAACTAATCATTTCATTTCATGTATCATCAGTGTTCACCGCCTGTGGTTCCTTAGTAGTAAAAACGGGCGTTAAACACCATTCAATATATAGGCATTTATTTTCAACTTATTTTGAAGGGTAAAAACAACTAATTCAGTTAAGTAATGTATTATAATTCAGTTTTTCTATTATTAGTTAGCTTTAGAGTTTATCATCTCACAGTAATGCCATAACGTAATTAATTAATAAGGTCATAATATGAACTTTACGTTCTTTTTTAAAGCTACTCTACTTGGTGAGTAATTCACTTGGTTTACGCAATCCTGTGCGACGGACTTTATTTTTCGGTTTTGCTTTTTAATGGGTGGTTTCTGCATTTGTTATTCCGAAATGTTAATTTTATGTTTAGCTGAGAAAGTGACGTTGCTGAACTTTACCGGATACAGAAAAGTTAGGATAACTAGCTTAGCTTAGTTTTGTAATTACTGTAAAGGACTAATCTTTAAAAACATATACCCGCGCTTTGCAACCGTTTTACCATAATGTCTATAAGCGAGGAAAGGAGAGATGTGATGGTGTTGTAAAACAATAATATAAAATAAATCATTAGACAAGAACTAACTTCACTATAAGTTGTTACTTTTTTGTATTCATTAAACTTTAAACCTTTTTAAAACATTTTAATATATACCGTTTTGTCATCTGTTGGGTCAAATGATTCTCAATTTGCTAATAATATCATTGTCTGTCTACTCTATGGGAGGCCCATATATTGTCTTTAACGTGGATTTTTTTTCTTTTGTTAAGATACGTGCCATTTTATGAACTGTTTTCTCTGGGGCATTGTTTTTTGTTGTAATTTTTTATTGATATGAGATTTTCCTATTGACACTATTTAAATGCTCAACATTACTAACATCTTGGTTTATTTATGGGCGCTGTTTAACAACTCAGGTCATCAGCGTCCCTTTCAAATGTGATAAATGTTGCTCAGAGGCCTCTTCTTTCAGCATTGAGACTCTTTTACGTGCCGCAAATCCACGGCTTTACTTCCCTTCCGAAGAAGTTGCACATTATGGAACAGCGAAAATTGAGGCGCGACTGTCACTTTTTTTGTCTCTACTGCTTTCACTTGTTTCGTTGACTGTCGCGAGAACTGCCGGCTTCACATGTTTCGCTTAACTTCGCGTATGATGGATGATAACTGTTTCATGGTTTTATCCACAATCGAAGACTGTGCTAAATTTACTAAATAAACTTTTTTAAAAACAGTTATTGGAACGGATTTAAAAGCTTGTCATACCTTACACTATCTTTACTGTCACCTCTGTCGGTCCTGGTGGTGTAGCGGTTACCATACTTGCCTCCTAAACCCAAAACACGGGTTCGAACCATGACCGATGGATTTTTTCGGGCGTAAAATTCCTAAGTATGGCTTCCTTCGGAAGGGAAGTAAAGCCGTGGGTCCCGTGTCGTACATTTGCGGCACGAAAAAGAATCTCAAGCCTGAAAGAGAGGCTTCTGAGCAAAATTTGTCGGCCGTTTCACGCCCTGAGTTGAATGGGACGCTGATGACCTGTGATGTTAAAGAACGTCCATAAATAAATCAATCAAAAAAAAAAAACTGTCACTTACTTTGTACCAGTCACCTTACATGATTTTCAACCTAAGATATTCAAACCCTGATAAATGTTGCTGACAACGCTTTCTTTGCTTGGATTTTTCAAGAAGAGATAAAGATTATGTAAACATGCAGAATTATGGGAGGCTTCCCTCTCAGCTGAAATGACAATGAGGAAGATAATGTTGAAGCATTAGTCATTTATGAACGATTCCATATTTTGTTGCGTAGTGGGGTTTCCTAAAACTTTCAGCGTCCGCATGCAAGAATGTTTTAGTTTACGATTAATTCATCATCCCTGTATTTTTTTAAGATTTTTAACTCGTCGAGTTAACGTTTATTTTTGTTTTAAAAACAGTATTAAAATCCAGGTCAATTTTTATTTTATTAATGATATGCCTAAAGTAGTAAATTTAACCTTTCAAGTTCACCATACCCCAAATCTTAACTTCATAGAGTACCAAGCGATTACTGTGAGTCATTTCAAATAGGTATAAATAAATAAACAAATAATTCGCAATGGTGGAAAAGCCTTTCCTTTTTTGATGCATGTAATTTATTAAAGAAAAGCATTTACTGCGAAAAGGACTGCTTTGTAGGTGTGCGATTTAACACCAACCAGTTCTGTTTACATTTAAAAGGTTCTTGTTATGCAAACCCTCTTTGGATACAGGAGTAGAATATGTAAATTTGTTATTGTTTTGTATGTTCCTATCAATTTTTCTCTATGGTAAAAACTGTGTTAGCAAGGGCATGTTGCTTTTAGAACACAAGCTCCTCAAATGCTCTCTTTAGGATCTGGTTAAACAATTAAGCGTCATTATATATTTTGAAGAAAAACCAAATAAATTATATTTATATTAGCCGTTATGTCTGCTGTATAAAATTTTCAGAAGTTGTCATCAATAACTTTCTCGCACTAAAAGAAAGACAAGCTCACTGTAGTTGCTATTGCCTGAAGGACGCGTATTAAATACTGCTTTCAATCCTGTAAAAATATCATCACTCGTTTCAGCGCATGAGTGAAGTCGCTAGTGTAGTTGTTAAAAACGAGTCGAACAGCGAGGTCGAAAACTGGTGTAGTCACTGGAGGAAAGAAATTTGTCCAGATATTGATTTGGTAGTAAGACATGACAGAGAGGAGAAAAAAACTATTTGCCACTTCAGGAAACCCAAACTAGCACCGTTCAGTTGATAGTCAGGCGAAAACAAACTGTAATTCAACTATTATAGCAAAACCCCTGAGCATGTACCTAATTCTTTAATGACAATCTCGAACTAGCTAACAATTTACAGCAAAAGTACTTTTATAACAAGAAAAACTATACATTTTTATTTATTTATTTGCGGACGCTCGTTAACATAATTGACGTCCCATTCAATTCAAGATGTGAAGCGATCGACAAATTTTGCTCAGAGGTCTCTTCTTTTAAGTTTGAGGTTCTTTTTTGTGCCGTAAAAGTACGACATGGAACCCACGGCTTTACTTCCCTTCCAAAGGAAGCCATACTTACGATTTTTACACCCGAAAAATATTCATCGGTCATGGCCGGGATCGAACCTGCGATCTTCGGTTTAGGAGGCAAGTATAATTACCACTACACCACCAGAATCGACGAAAAACAGTAGACCCTTAATTGTTAAATTTTATTCAATTTGGTAAAAATGTCTGAGGCATGCATACATTTGTAGCTATGAAAAAGAGATATACAACGACAAATGAAAATGGAATAAAAAGCAGAATTAAGAAAGAAAAGTTTTAAAAAGTGAAGTTTTCCATGTTTTGTACCATGCAAACATATGATCAATATAAACATGCACTGGAACTGAAGATTTTCAAAATATTTAAGCACGTTACATAACAACGCAGGTTTGTTCCAGCACTGTAAGCGGCTAAGAATATAACGCGGTGTTAAGCCGTGAGAAAATCTCAATAAAACACGTTTTGTGTTTTGCGGGCAAGCGTTTAGGTAAATGTGTTGTTGATTCGTGCTCTTGCAATTGTTTTACGCACTTCTGCAGTGCAATTCCTCGATAAGATATGACTTACAGGCGTCGTCACTTGTTCTTAATTATTGCCCGTCAGCATAATGAATGTGAAGGATACCCGAGTGTTAGTTATGCAAGTTTACTGCTGTGGTGACGCTCGTTGTCAGATAGTGCAACAAGTTATTAGCAACAAACGTTTACTACTCCACTTAGAGCGTCTCGGGCAAAGGATGGTTTAGAAAACAGTACACATGGTTTTGAACCAAAGCTTGCGCATCATACAAAAAGTGGTGCTTCCTTGTTGATCCCATCTTCAACAATGAAGAAAGTTTCTGCAAAAGGTTGTGTGCCTAGGAAACCGCGTGTATTTGACTAAACCCTCATATTTTGTCATTTCTGGCAGTGTAGTGATGATCGTACTTGCCTCGTAAACCCAAGGGTTTTTTAAGGGCGTAAAAATCCAAGTTATGGCTTCCGCAGAAGGAAATAAAGCCTTGGATCACGTATTGTATATTAATGGCACGTAAAAGAACCTTAAGCGGAAAGAAGAGGCCTCTGAGCAAAATTTATCGGCCCTGAATTGAATGAAACCGTAATAACCAGAGATGTTAATAAGCGTCCTTAAATACACCAAGCCAAAAACCAAGCCACATATCAGCATTGGCCACTCTGAAAAAGGCAGCGCCTTTTCGCCCAGGTGCCACTGCAAGAAGACAGAAAAGCCCGCAGAATCACTGCAGAGAGCATCCATTAACAACGAAGTAACAGCCAGAACATTCGATGAAGTGCTGACAACAATGTTTAAGAACACGTAAGCGATGTTTCAGTTTCAATCACATTGAAAGCTGTACAAGGAACCATACATAGGTAGTCAGTCATTAATCCGCCATCACCTCCGGGAAAGAAGATTTCAGTACAGGACGCTCTAAAATAACAAATGAATGACGGTCAGGAAGTGCCAGCTTACCTATCTATGCGTCAGAAGAGCGGACATGTAAACAATGATAAAGACGAATTAAGAGATGGTTAAAGTCTGTCCCTACCCCTGCCATGCCTTGAATGACAAGCTAGACCCTGCTTAACTTCTCCTACCGCGTTAAATAAAAAGCTTCCTTTGTAACAAGAGCTGTGTGATCCGGCGTGTTGTCGTGAAGAAGACCATACCACCACTCAGTTTTCCTCGCCTTTTCTCTTTGATGGAAGCACGTAGTCTGTGCAGTAGGCCAGCATAGTACTCCCCATATACTGCGGTGTTCCTCTCCTAGAAGTCAATGAAGAGTGTTCCTTCACAGTCCCAAAAGATTGTGGCCATGATCTTCTTGGTTAACTGAGTGACCTTGGCCTTTAGAGGCGGTGCTTCGCCAGGTTTACGCCACTCCATTGATTCTCTTTTGGACAAGATCATAGTAGAGAACCATAGTTTCATCTCCTGTAACAATGGTTTGCAGAACTTCTCTCTGGTTGCCACGGCAGAGCTCCAAAAATGCCTGACAACAGATGACTGGGTGCTGCTTTTGGACTGAGGAAAGAAGTCTAGGCATCCATCTTGCACTAACCTTATTACTGCCAACGTGGCCGAGGTCGTTAAGGCACGGATTCGTGAGCGGGAGGTCTGCGGTTCGAATCCTGCCAGGACTGTCTTCCTTGACTGGGTTTTTTTTTCGAATAATTCGAAGGACTGTTGTTTTAGAAAGGCTCAGCCTTGCTGCTATTTCTGTAACTTTCAGCCGCCGGTCTTCCATAATTTCTCCTTCCACAAGAGCGATGTTTTCAGGAGTGAGCACCTCCAAGGGCCGACCTGCACGCTCTTCGTCTTCAATGCTTTCTCGACCTATTCGAAAAAGTTCAACCCATTCTTTTACGGTAGAATATGAGGGGGATGCTTCCCCATATACACGTCCAGTCGCTGTTTAATTTCATTTGGAGTAAGTTCTTTTGTGAAGAACTTAATAACAGCTCGAAATTCCATTATGAACATGTCACAATCTTCTACACATAGCCTTATTTATGCTACTGTATCTGAAAAACTGAACACAGTGGAGCGAAACAGATAAGGTATGACACCAGATAAGGGTTTTGTGAAGGCGATAATTTATCGGCGATGCCGGAAGCTTATGGGCCTGCCCTCGTAGAATGTTACATCGCCACTTGATAGTCATTTAACTGGACACATTTACTGCTATTTTATTATATTACATATCACCGCCAACACATATAGAGGTAACGTAATGGTGTACCAGCACACTCAACATATTCCTTCCGTATTTCTGATGTTTTTAGCAAGAGGAGATCTTCCAAGATGGATCTCAGGTGGAGATTCTGTGTATTTTTCTGCTGGTTCAGCTGGCTTATCAACAATGGATTTTTTGCTTTTAGAGCTAGTTCAGTGATTCTTTACTGCTCAGAGACTGAAATATAAGACATTATGTAACAAGATTCGATACCACAGAAAACTTCGAAAGGGCACAACAATCAACAGTGTGGCGTTGTCATGTCCGTAATTAAACTGGTGGAAGAAATGAATTTTGGTGGCAATTAAGTTGAAATGCAGTAATTAAGTAACCAGAGATTTGCTTTATTACACTTCAGTGTATCTTGTCACACATGTCACTATCAAAGGGAGCATTTCTGAGCATGTTTTCTCACATGAAAGCTATTCGTATTCATCACCTATGCCTACTAAAAGTCTGTAACAGCAGTGCAGCAACCTTTCAATAACGATCTACCTCGTAGCTTTTGAGTTTCCTGTAGCTTTCGTCCTATGTATTATTTTCTCATGTCTGCAGCTCATGTGCTGTTGGGTTTCAGTCTGGAAAGTACAGAGTGGAATCTCTTTAATCTCAGTTGTTGGTGTTAAGAGAACCTTTGGCAACTACACCTGCTATACGGAATAAGCCTTGATAGTCTGGAACTGCGAGTAGTCATCAAGCTGTTACATTGACTGAATACGAGTGAGAGAGTTCGCTCAATCTCTTCAATCATGTTTATTGTTAGCAGAGATTGGGTGCGGAAGTGAGAGTAATTTTTTTCAGATGTTTATATATTCCTTTATATATTAATTATTCTTAATAATATGAGAAACAGGAAGTGTTTATAGTTTCTGCTTAATATTTGATGTACGAAAGTAATAGTGGCAACACTGGTGCATGGCAGTTGACGAAAGTGATAACACTCACTGGGATGGGACAAGGTTATTAAGGTTTGTCTCACAATGTCGTTCTGTCATCCGTGATAATATCCCTCCAGACCACCATCAGTATGAATGAATACATGCATACATTACTGGACAAGCATTATCACTTTATTTGGTGAAGCGAATGTGAGAACGTCACTTTTCACCATTGTAGTTCAGGCACAGTTGATAAAGCTCAGAACCAGTTACTCAAAGAAGAGTAAATGAAATTAAGAGGTTATGTGCGAATTTATCAAGTTTCTTTTATTACAGTGAGTTTAAGAAAATGAACTATCACCTCACTGCATAAATTTCTGCAAATCTAATATCCCAATGAACATGTTGAATGTCACCTAGCACTACCAAAACCTTAGGTTTGATTCTCAGTTAGAGCCATATACCAGAGCAGTTTGTTTTCCGGAGTTGAACAGCACGTTAATTAATTCCTTTGGCAGCGAGCATGGCACGTAAAGGCAGGCTGTCCTCGAAATGTTCCAACTGATGCTGATGTGAGAGGTTAATGACTCTCATTCGCAAAGTGACCGTCAGGCAGCCTTGTACTCGTTATTCTGAACATCGAAGTGAGGGAATCGATGGCATTGCGCGCACTGTGATGACGTCACGACTAACTTTACATCGATTCCACCCCCGCTCCGTTACGTCATTCATGACCGAGTGTGACGTCACACAGCGGGTTAGGGTGCAACATGCCGACCTTGCTCCCCCTACAGTTACTTCCTTCATGTTTTAATTTCAGACTTTTATATTTCCTTCTTTTTCTTTGATTTTTTAATTAGTTGATTCATTTTTTTATTATTATTTTGTCTGGCTTGTTCATTTTCTTCTTTTGCTTTATTTTTTCTTAGTTCTGCTTGTAGGTATATTTTCTCCTTTGGTGTTATTTTAATTCCTTCCGTTCCTAATTTTTTAATTCTTATTTCTTCTTACTTGGTGTAGTTATGCAACTATATACACCTGTTGCCAGTTAATAATGCGCCACAATACAAAAGTTAGGACAACACTGAGGATATTCCAATAGTAAGCTCTTAAGTAAATCAAATAAACTCGATGACTGCATACCTACAACAATTAGGTACCTGTAGACCCTTATAAAGTGTTTTCCTGGATATGCATCGAACCTCAAAATGTGATAAACTTTTGGTTAGGTAATGAAACACTGGACGCTGTGTCTACCTGCAGAACACCCGCCGCTTCAGTGTCTGTTGGTGAACTTGAATGCGGGTCCTTGTTCCGTTTTAATGTTTTTCCAGCAACAAAGAAATAATGGATGGCGAAGTACTTCTCTTTGGAATGTTGCGGCGCCCCGCAAGTCCGTCGCGACATGAAGCTATCGATCTAAAGTGCGCGGGCCCCACCCACGTGATTCACTGTCGGTATAGAAATTTATGATTTCAGAACGAAATGAAATCATTAATTTGTCTACGTTCTATTAGGAAACAGTCGTTTAGAATCATTCTTTACTAAAAACTTATTTTCTTCTGAAGACTGGTATTTCAGACACTCTCTTCTAATTTTTCTTATCCTTCCTTTTCCTTCTTTAATTGTTTCCTCTTCTTACAAGCATTTAGAGTTATTTCAGGCACAGAAAATCTATTACGTGACCAGAAAGTTTGTTCTATTATTCTGATATAAGATTGAAGGTCTAAGGAATCAGTTTAGCCTCAATACCTCTCGCATCTTATGGCACTCCCACTTGGATGCTAAGCGTTCTTGAGTAGTAAGCACTTTATTGTGATCATCATGTGACATGAAGTTTATGCAGACAATTCTGCAGGGAAGCAAAACAAGTGAAAGATATGGAGGATACAGAAGATGCATTAGGTTTTCCCCTCTGAGGCTTTTGTTTCCATATGGGGGAAGCCACGTTTACGATGCGCAGAATTTCTTTGATTCGAGAATCATAACTTTGGTGTGGGCAAATCACAGAGATATTTCCGCAAATTCAGTCGCAGCTTTTATTTTATCTTCAACGGTGATGTTCCCATTGATTCATTCCTAAATACCTTTAATGATGTTCATTCTTTTGAACTATTTTGGCCATTTTACTTTTAAACTTTGAACTCGTAAAGTAAACACTGAACACAATCATATTATTCCCACCAAATACGCAATTTGATATTTCTCGTAATTTCTCGAGAAATATCGAACTTGTGTTATTGTTCTTCCATGCCACGTGTTTGGACGGCTTTACTGTGTTATTGTAGGAGTTAAGTAGCAGTATGATGGGAGTTGATTCGACGTGGTTCGCCAAATAACTCTTCTTGTCGATCTACAGGATGTTGCTGATTTTTGGGGTTTGATAGTGCCGGGTTGAGTGAGGGGAACTAAATGTGATGTGTTGATTCTTATCTTCCAGTTTATTTCGTTTATTGAACCAACAAGTGCGTACCAGGGCGTTTCTCGCCACCCGCAATAATGAGACCGTTGGTAGACGCGCGGAGCTATAATGCTTGGCAAATAATTGTTTTATATACAAAGGATGTTCTGGCATGAAGATTAAGGATGTAGTCTCGGCGTAATGAAGGAGAGCTGATGTACATTGGCCGCTCTTGCTCTGATTGCTAAGAAGTGCCGAAGACTGATTTCCAAGTCGAGTGCTCAGCGCTAATTCTGATGGGATTTCACGTGGGCGGCCGGTCCAAGAGTATTCAAAAAGACTCGCTTGACCACGTGGTAAGTGGAAGCTCTATTTTCCCGCCACTATAGACTAGCAGTGACATCATGCAACTCTCATATTATTGGCTTGTCACATTACCTGAACGTAACAACTTGGCGATTCGTTCACGTTAAATTTCAACTTCTACCGTACGTTAGAGTTCAACGTCCTTTAACGGTAGCACAGGTGTTAACAGCGTTCGTCTTTGCTAACATACCTGCCGGTGGGAAAGGCAGCCCCCCTTCCATGACTTTTTTACACACTTGCAGAACCCTATGCAAATACCGAACGCACTTTTCTTGCTTCTGTTGCAGCATGAAATTGAAGCAATAAAATGAAGTTAACAACCTCCTACTCTTCGCTTTTAAAACCTGTTCGCTTCACGCCAATCTTGACAAGCTGGCTGCACTGCATTTAGAATGCTACAGTTTCAGTCATAGCCACTTCTCAAATGAACTGGTCTCTGTTTGTGTCTGTTGTGAAGACACTTTTTATTGGAATGTCAGCATTTGGTACAAATTCGGGTCTAGTTATCTTCCATACTGGCAGAGGGTGCAGATTGGGCTTGTTTAAGTTTTCTACATACCACTTTTTAAGCGTTTAGTTATTAATTAAATTTGACAACATGTTTATTGACCTTCGTGTTCAATAATATATAATGTACATTTTATTTGAGGAGTTAAAACGCAAATTAGGCCAAGAACAATTTTCTCTATTTTGAGAAAAATGACTTCAAACTGATTGTATAAAACGCAATTATTACGTTTGAATAGATGTTAATTATAGTTTCTCAGACTTACTAGGTCATGGCTGTAAATAATAATAATAATAATAATAATAATAATAATAATAATAATAATAATAATAATAATAAACAAGGAATTTAAATAAATGGAATGATGTTCCATTAATACAAATCGTGTATATTGTCGTGTTGTATTATTTTTCACGTTTTTATTATAGTAAATAACAACTGTTATTTGTATATCGTTGTCGCCAAAGTTCTGAGCAGATGACCTTCCCGGGTCTGGCAGTCAGCAGATCATGTTTATGATTGCTCCACCCTTCGCCAAGTTTCAACCCTTAGTGGTCTTTGTTGAAATACTGTAAAGCATTTACGTGTGTATAGTTTGTCTATGCTGGGAGTATCTTCACTTTCCACGAATTTTCCGCTCTCTCAGTTTATCTCGCTTCACTCATTTATTCTACTACAGGGTTGAAAGTGCCAAACGAGCTGAGCTGGTGCTATGTGCGGTTTGACGGCGAATTGCGCTTTACAAAAGTTGCTCGCATGTGTCTGGTATGGAAGCGGTCCTTCTGAGGGGCTGGAACGATTGGGACGCTCCATCGGCGCGGCGTCGGGGTGTTGTATCTATAGCATTAAGGACCTAAGGTGCCTCCATTGGGGACATAGGCACAAACGGCCTGCCCTTGAGCAAAGCTGAAGCATCCGTCCCTAATATACTATCTAAATATAATATAACAAAGTGTTATGCGATAGGTTAAAGTTGACCTGCCCTTACATCGTTTTTATAGGTGAACTTTGTTATTAACATATCAGAGCTTCATTAATTTGAACCATGTCTACAGTTGTTTCTAAGCTGAAAAGGAAAACTTTATGTAGCCAATGTCGTGAAGTTATCGCTAATGTGTGCGGCTTTATGAAAAACAATAGCAGTGAAGACGAAATTTGCTCGCAAAGTACTATCAAAAATTCAGAAAGTTCTGGAAAAGATTTCCAAAACAACTGGGGTATCCAGAAGTAAAGAAAAGAACATGGTATATAATTTAGATATATCGTTTGCAAACAAATCAACCGATGATTTTAACAAATACACACTCGACGATCTTTGCACCAAGAGGGAATAATATATCGATAATAAAGACGGCAGATATAATCAAAAGACTTAATTTACTTTCATGGAAGCTGCACCAGCCACAGAAGAACAATTGAAGTCCTAGATTTCAAGCGGGAAAAGAGACTAAGACAAACAGAAAAACAAGACAGTGGCAATATCGCAGTATTTAAGAACAAGATGATTACATTGTATTATAGGTTTAAAAACCTTTGCCCTGTGAGTGTCTTTCATCCATTGCATGGTGTACAGTCTGGCGGTCGGGAGACTGCGAGGGTGTTTGGGTGACACCTCTCAGCATGAATATACATTCCAGACAGTAAGCATGAAACAGACCTTGCTGTCCTTTTTCCTAGAACTAATATTACAGTTGTTTATTTGTTACGTTGATGTGATACGCGTGAGAAATGCGGGGCATCGTATTTCGCTCAGGAAAACAACATTATCACATCTGTATAATTTCTTTCAGTGCTAACAGGGATCGTTATAGAAGTTAGAGTAAATAATATTAATTAAAGCACCCTCAGATATACTTAGGAAACATTTATAGTTTCTGCTCAATGTTCGAGAACTGTCTAGACGAAAGCAATAACACAAGTCATTGGGCGAGGGCACTAAGGTTTGTCCCACATTTATATCTGCATTTAGCGAGTGACGTCAGTAAGTAGTAACATAGCTTTGCATCAATAAATTGCATAATCCAATAATTGTGACGCTAGTTATTTTTATAAAATTGGATTATACCGATCGCGTTGATTAGCGTTACTGACTGCTGATCTGAGGTCCCGGTTCCGATCCTTGGTAACTGCTTATAAGCTGGAAGGTGTGGAACGATGTCCACTAAGCCTTCTGAGGACACAACCGCGTGATTGACGGAATGCGATGTGCTGATCTCATGTCCTCCTGCAATACTGCACTCACAAGACGAAGATGGAGGATGCAGAGATTGCTGCGGTAGTCCAAAAAGGCTCTAGTGCCTGTAAAAATAAGGCCAATATCAAAATCAGTTTTAAGCCATTGAAAAATAAATTTATTAATTCTCTAAGAGAGCATCATTGAAAAACAAGCTTTATTAAAATAGATTTCAACATAATCAATTTATCTTTTCAAGAATGGCATCATTAGCAGCATGTTCCTTACTAGAGGCTCAATTGACATGATTTAATGACTATATTACATCCTCTATCTTATAAACCAATGTAGAAAAGAACAATAACAGTATGGCATATGGTAATTTAAAGTATGGATCCATAGGTTTGGAAAAACAGGAAGATTTCCCTTTAATGTGCTTTAGGCTGACTCAATAAAAAGACAAACTTTTATTAATAGGTTTTTGTCAACGATACCTTATTTAAAACAATCAATATGTTGTCATTAAGTTTCTTTCTCTGCAAATTTCCATCTCGAGCCGTGCATACCGGAGTTTCAAAAAGAAATATGCTAGGCGTTCCTACACGTAATTCCTAGACATGAAGACTAACAACAGTATAGTTTGCGGATGACGTTTTCAGTAAACGGCGATAATTCAGCAACAGGTCCTTCTAAACACAAAAAAGAAAGAAGAAATTCTAAAACTTATTCACATGCGAAAGAAAAACTGAAAAATATGCTCTTAAACACTCCAAAATGAAAAAGTACCACAAATTGATACCGTTAGATATTTAGGACTAACGTTAGACGTCCATTCCCTGGTAAGAAAGAAAAATCATCAGCTAAAAACTACAACATTTCACCTCAAGAGAATTATGTTTAATGAGGACAGTCTGGATATAGGAATGCCTAATGTGGAGCTCAGTTTCGAATTGCCAAGTACAGAAATTTGGAAACTACACTATTCAATGTGATTTTACAACACCAGCAGTAGACCCTAAGTGACAGATTATTCAGCAACAGCAGAGAATAAAAAACAGAAGAAAAAGAAGAAGAAGAAGAAGAAGAAGAAGAAGAAGAAGAAGAAGAAGAAGAAGAAGAAGAAGAAGAAGAAGAAGAAGAAAAGACATACGATGGTAGGTCCATAAGTTTCTGACCTAGGTATGATAAAACAAAAACTATATTCTATATTTCACTTTTCAATATAGTTATCCTTTATCCATTACTTCTTCTTCTTTTTTACACTTATTCCTTTCTTCCTCGAAGGTCCTTCTTGAGTTTTGAAAAGAGGAAATAGTCAATGTAAGCTAGATCTGGGCTGTAGGGTGAATGGTCGATCTACTTGAAGCCACATTTCTTCACAGTTTCCTTTGCAACAAGAGCTGTGTGCACAGGCGCGTTGTCGTGAAGAAGGCGCACACCACCACTCAGCTTTCCTCGCCTTTTTTCTTTAATGGAAGCACGTAGTCTGCAGTAGGCCAGCATAGTACTCCCCATTTACTGTCATGTTCCTCTCCTTGAAGTCAATGAAGAGTATTCCTTCACAGTCCCAAAAGATTGTGGCCATGATCTTCTTGATTGATTTAGTGACCTTGGCCTTAAAGGCGGTGTTTTGCCAGGTTTACGCCACTCCATTGATTCTCTTTTGAACAAGGGATCATAGTAGAGGACCATAGTTTCATTTCCTGTAACAATGGCTTGCAGAACTTCTCTCTCGTTGCCACGGTAGAGATCCAAAATGCCTGACAACAGATGACTCATTGCTGGTTTTGGACTGAGGAAAGAAGTCTAGGCACCCATCTTGCACTAACCTTATTCATGTTTAAATGTTCTTGAATAATTCGAAGGACTGTTGATTTAGAAAGGCTCAACCTTGCTGCTATTTGTGTAACTTTGAGCCGCCGGTCTTTCACAAGAGCAAATTTTCAGGAGTGAGCACCTCCAAGGGCCGGCCTGCGCGCTCTTCGTTTTCTATGCTTTCTCGGCCCATTCGAAAAAGTTTGGCCCATTCTTTAACGGTAGAATATGAGGGGGATGCTTCCCCATATACACCGTTCAATCACTGTTTAATCTCCTTCTTTTGTGAAGCACTCCATTTTGAACATGTTACAATCTTCTACACATAGCGTTCTTTATGCAACTATATCTGAACAACTGAACACAGCGGAGCGTAAGTTACAGCTGCAATTATTTACTGAACTGATAAGGCAGAGGCTAAAATAATTGATTCAACGAGTCTATTATCAAAGATTGTTTAAGAGATTAGTATTTTGGGTGCAATTTTGTAGATAAAGTGGAATGAAGCAATTTACTCAGGATAATCCTGCAAATAAATTAAACAATCATATATATATATATATATATTTTTTTTTAATTTAGGACTTTTTTGTATTGGAATATGGGTTAAGGATTTTGTGAAGGCGATAATCTTTATCGGCGAGGTGGAATCTTATGGACCTACCTTCGTATCATTTGTAGACCCAATATATTTTGTTATATTCCAGCTTCATTGTAATAATACTTTATATATATATATATAGAATATAAAAAGGTATAGAGAAGTTTTATGGAATTCAATTTCCATTTCTTTGTTCTTGGTGTATTTTTCTTATTTTATTAAACCCAAACAGCTTTTATCTGTTAGATATTAACACAAACGTTCCTAGCTGTGAACGTTTTTCTTTGTAAATATTCTCGTTCAAATAAATGGGAACAAATCAATGAGATATTTCTTCCCTCAAAAATTTTTAATAAAAAATATAAAAGGTGACAATACAAAAAGATGAGCTATCATTTGCAGAGACTGGAAAACGGTACATACTGCTTTTTAATGCTTCTGTTCCTATTCTGACCCCAACATGAATAACTGAAAGAAACACGCTGAGTAATGTATTTGTTTTGCACTATTTCAATTAAGTTCAGCAAACAGTACTCTATCTCTTGAGCAGTGGCGTGCAGTGAACGCTTCCATAGTCTGCTTGCATACTCACCTAGTACATGTCCATCTTTCCGGATCCAAATTGCTGAAAGTTTCACCGAAAGATGTGGTTGAAAACAAACGCCTTTGCAGACTGTCGATGACCGTATCCCATATTTGGAATAGTTTTTCCCTCTAAGTTTCACTAAACAAATGTAATTATCTTTTTTATTTTGACATTTTTGTGCAGGAATCATCTACAAAGGGGGATTTATCCCCCAGAAGCAATTGAATTACATGCCAATGGAAGCTCTCTAATATACAAACTGGGAAACGTGTCCTTTTTATCTCTTGTAAGGATATTATTGTCCACAAGGAATAATAATAAACAAACATTTCGTTATCTTTCCTGTAAAATTTAATTCTTTATTAAGTAATTCGGAACCCATTCCTCAAATATAAGATGACTGAAGGAATTCTGCCCATTTCAAACCAGGCATTTAAGAGCTTCATATTCTGAACGATGTAGATCTTTAGTATTAAATGCACTCTCCATGGCTATCTCCAGTGGAATTTTTCAGTTTCGGAAATATTATTCCTGGAGGTTATTATCCAAAGGAAAGGGGGGGGGGTGATAATTTGTTGGTACAATGTCTGGAGAGTATGGGAGGTGCTCTAGAGTCTCCCAGCCATGACGGAAAACGGTTCCAAGGCATCTTACCTGTATGTGATCTTGTATTGTTTGTAAATTCGTTAGTTTTCAGCTTATTACAGACACGGTCCAGCTAGTTAAGGGTACACAATGGTGTTGATTATTTCACTGACTGGCAGCCACAGTTCACCGAACACATATAACTTAATCTTCTTTTGGTACAGTGGTGGTGTCGGTTGTTTGCGGATAGACTCGTGGGCTGCCAACCAGTGATGACGGCGTCTTGAAGTGTTGTTGCCAATCAAGAAAGAGCCATTCTGCTGACTAGACAAGGCCACAGCTCATGCCGTTGTTCTGAATATGGAAACCAGCGACCTTTTTCCTAGCCGATGAAGATGAACTGCACTGACGTTTAATTGCTGTGCCACGTCCTCACAAGTCTCGCCGTTGTTTGTCTCAACAGTCGTCAAGAGAGTCTCGTTATCCAATGTTGAGCCTCGAGCGTTTCATTGCCTTCCGGAACCTTTGCACCGTCCGTTCATCCACAGCATCAGCCCCGAAGGCCTGGCATATTTTCCGCGCCAATGCAGTTGCATTGTTACCCAGTTTAAAGCAAACAATTCGAGATGTCCATGATTGACCGCGCTTCTCGAAATACTTGACTAACAATACGAAATTTTTAACCTCACCTTTACATTATTTGCTGCCAACGTTTCAAATTTGAGCATAGTCAAAAAGAGAGGGAGAGAGGGGGGAGAGAGGGGGGAGAGAGCGGGGAGGGAGAGAGAGAGGACTGTTTTGGCCAACTGCATATATAAAATAGGAAATTATGAGGCAACAATGTTTTATCTGTAAACACAATTCCCGTTATTCAAATTTTACTTGACAAGCATAAAGAACACAAAACATAATCTGCATATATTTTGACATTGCGAAAGGATGCGAGTTACATTCGAACAACATTTCAAATAGAAGCACATAATGATGTAATATCACGGCTGCCCTGCAGTGCTCTCCAGCTCCATTGCACGAAGCACTAAAGTGTTGCCCGCTGGTCCTAAAAGAAATATAACGTCGTTATTGCTCCAAATTCCTTTCTCACTCACTAGCCTGACGAAAACCAACAGAAATGAACAAAATAGCATGAATTATCTCCTTAGCGCATTGAGCGTCATGCCACCCCAAACGAGCGAGCCAAGTAAATGAGACGAACACAATATTTCCGAAATTGGAAATTACTGAGGTAGAGCATATCACTGCTTTTGAAACCTTCTTTCGATATAGACCATATTTGCTCCTCGTAAACTTCAAATCCAAATAGGAATTTAAAATGTACAGGGATAGGTCCATAAGTTTCCGGCCTAACCATTTTCTAGGTATTGTAAAGGCAAAAAATATATTTCAATTTTCACTCTTTATTACAATTCACTTCTCACATCTTTGAATCAACATTTCAACCTCCCCCTTCCCCAAATAGTCAGAAATATTGTCTACAAAATGAGCATAAACAGCTTGCATCACTTCTTAATCATACTTAAATTTCCCTCCTCGAAGGTCCTTCTTGAGATTTTGAGAAGTAGAAATAGTTACTGGGAGTTAGATCTGGGCTGTAGAGTGGATGGTCGATCTCCTTGAAGCCACATTTCTTCACAACTTCCTTTGCAACAAGAGCTGTGTGCACAGGCGCGTTGTCGTGAAGAAGGCGCACACCACCACTGTAAATGTTGCTGAATCATTCGAAGGACTGTAGTTTTAGAAATCGATGTTTTCAGGAGCGAGCCCCCCCAAGGGCCGACCTAGGCGCTCTTCGTCTTCAATGCTTTCTCGATCCATTCCAAAAAGTTTTGTTCATTCTTTTACGGTGGAATATGAGGGGGATGCTTTCCCATATACACCGTCCAATCGCTGTTTAATTTCATTTGGAGTAAGTCCTTCTTTTGTGAAGAACTTAATAACAGCTCGATACTCCATTGTGACCATATACAATGTTCTACACATAGCCTTCTTTATATAACTATATCCGAACCACTGAATACAATGGAGTGGAAGTTACAGCTGCAATTATTTACGTAACAGATAAGGTAATGATTAACAATGATTAAGTGAAAACGATAGTCCTTATCGGCTAGGCCGGAAACTTATGGACCTATCCTCGTATGTTATACTCGTTTGTTGAAAAGAAGACTTCTCTTCATATTTGCAATAGAAATTCGCGTATATTTTCACTTTAGTATCATGTGTTGTTTTTCTCTATATAAAGTAATTAAGAATCTTTCTTCGGGTTGGAACTCCTTGGTGTTCTATCTGGAACCTTGTTAGGGTACCCGTGGATTCTGGTCACCCGATGTCATCCTCGCCCATCTCTTCCTCCCGAAAGGGTCTCCACTGGGGGTGTAGACACAAACAGCCAGCCCTTCACCGTCTCTAGAAATCCAATCTCAAAATGCTAGAACTGTATCACTTATCAGTAACCTAATGCCTGATTACAACGTTCTCTGAGTAAGCTTTCTATAGGTAGCGTTCATCAACTCGTTCATGAAAGCCATTAGTTCATAAATAGCATGCAGAAAGATTAATGGATCTCACTGGCTAAAGAATATCGCCGTTCCTGAAAATGATGTGATTTAGTACAGCGGCCGTCGCGCCATCCTGCTGGAACCAAGTAAAGTTGCATATGCACGTGTAACGAAAACAGTAGAGCGCTGTGGACTGCGCATGACACTGGTCCTCGCGTTTCTCTGGGGTTCCTTAGTCGTTGATGCCTCTTGCTGGTTGCTGAGCTGACGAAACGGAACTTTCGTCTTGCAGCTTCGAAATATTTTTTTAAGCAAAATCACAATGCTTATCCAACCATTGGTCCATATTTGTTACATTGTATTGTTGTGGGAACAAAATAGCATCGATACAGTCGTGACAAAATAAACAACAGTTTTGAAATGCACAATACAAAATTGCCCATTCCTGCGTGTCACCCTGTAATAGCTCCTTTCAGCAAGTGACATTTATTGGTGGCTAAAATTTAGAAGGAAAAAAACAGGCTGGGATTCATCTTTTGGACAGACCCGAATTGCAACATAAAATTATCTTATTCCTATCTTTTGCTGCAGGCTGGAAAGAATGTCAAACCATCGCCAGGCAGTCTGCAGTTGGCATGACTTGTATTCATCTTCGAACTGTTTCATAGTGATGTGGGTTTTACAAGAATATCAGCAGTTGCAGTCAGTCACTAAAACTTTGCTATCGTGGAGTGGCAGGGACACATTTTCTATCCTACACCCAACGGTCATATTGCTTATTAGAGAACGGACAGCATATTTCTTTTCTTTCTTACCGTCGATTTCCAGGAACTCCGCCATTTCTACTAGCAGTTATGACGTCACTGAAACGGGTTACCTGATCTGACCAAGCTATCGCGTGCGTAAGACTTGACCTATTCATCACCCGCCTACAGGAGGGGGGGATCGTTTTATATCAGTTATTTGAAAGATGCTAAAATATATTCGGCGTAATTTATTCCAATATCGCCGTAAAGGCGTCTGGTGGCAATATTTCGCATTTAATATTAATGTTCTCTATGTTCCTGTAAGAGCATATAATGTGAAATGCATAAAAGAGATTTAGTACATAAATATCGCGTTTACTTATCGTCTCGCTTTTCGTCGGCTCTGGTGGTCTAGTGGTAAACATTTTTTAGGCGTAAAAATCAAATATTGTCTTTCTTCGGAAGGAAAGTAAAGCTGTGGATTCCTTGTCGTAAGATTTACGCCACATAAAAAAAAACCTCAAAACTGAAAGAAGAGGTCTCTGAGCAAAAATTATCGACCTGAATTATCAATTTCAGGCCTGAATTGAATGGAACTCTGATGATCTGAGACGTTAAGAGCGTTCACAAATAAAGCAAAATCAACCACGTCTGACTTTTCCTCTCTTTCACAATAGGGAAGAGGAAATAGTTGTGACTCAAGAAGTTCACTGTTAATTGATCACCGCACCTGTCTGCGGCACTGGAGAAACCAACATCAGCTTACAGGGCAATGGTTGGGCTTAAACTCCTGGGAAGACCGCTAGCAGCATAATTTTACTACTGGCCTTGCTTATGCTGCATATACGAGGCTATAGATAACAAGCTATTAAGACAGATTAGTGAATTCACTTTTAACTCTAAACATTTACCACCACCACCAATTGTTTCTCTTCTTCTACAAACCACCCCTTTACATATTTATCATTGCTTCATTTGATGAAAATTTCTTCGTTTTAAATGTCAGTTTAGCTTTGGAAACAGAAAATAATCAATTTACTCAAAGTTAATTTCATTAAATTTCTGTATTGCAATCAGGGACTTGCAATCAGGCATATTGTTTGCAGAAAATGCGCACTTCCACCCAAGGCTCTGTCAGTAATGCATAATTATATTCCTTTATTACCATATTACCATTTTCTAAATAATCTGTTCATTATAATTCGTTCTTTGTAGCAAAAAATATATTCAAGTACTTTCTATACCAATTTTTGGACACGGAATTTGATGGGCGGGGCGGAACGCCATGTTTCCATTCCTTTGATTGTTATATTGTTTCTTAATCGTAGTGATGGATCCATAGTTACAAATCTATCGAAAAAGTTGGAAGAATCATCAACATGGAAGTTGTTTGTAATCAGCGTTCAGTCATCTTGAGATTCATTCAGCAGTGTTCATGTCATGATGTATGGATGTTACAGATGTGCTCATAAAAATGTTCAACGTTTCAGACCCCATGTCGTAGACAGCATTAACATTTTCGGGAGAGGACACAAACGTGTTTTCCAACAGGATGTTCATCTTCAACACAATTTTTTGTGGTAAAATCCTTCAATATGCCCACCATATTCGCATAAATATTTGATTGCCGAACAAGTAATTAAAAAATAAACACTTTATCACAGAATAGTACTTAATTTTCTCAAAATTCATATACTTCTCTGTCATGTTTACTTTAAGCATTCACAATATAAAACCACACCAAAATTAGAGAAAATATTAGCAAAACAACATACCCGTTGTCATGGTCATAGCTTTCGGTTCTGTTGATGAAAGGGCTCGAGTCTAAGAACTCCCTCGTAGAAGCAACAACAGCAAGAGACAGAGATGTTGCAGTAATGCATCTACATAAACAAAAATGTTCATTCTGCTGGTTTTCACGGCACCAGTCTGGAGTGCGAAGTCTGTCTTTATAGAAGATATAACTTCTATATTGAGCTTTGAGAATTTTATGATTTTATAAAGGATTTAAGTCTTTGATTTTTCCCTAAACGCATACTAATTTTGAAGATGAATTAATATTATTATTTAATTGGGAATAATTATAGCTTAAATATATTTATAATATTATAAAACTATAAATATTATAAAGTAATATATTTTATTAAGTTTGACTGAAATTACTTGAAGTTGGTCTTTCCAGTTTTTAACTTCAATTTTCTCTACCAGCCTTAGAATATAAACTTTGTACAGTGTTGATTTTAATTATTTTAAGACAAAATGAAACTGTACTAGCCTACAACTTACGAAAACACTGATTATTGTTGCTGGAGACTGTCTGCAGACTGGTTTATTTAGTGTAAATAGGTTCTAATAGCTTTTCAAAACATTTTATTCAACTTTGTAACGCAACTTTCTGGGAACGCACCTGAAGATGACGTTTCAAGCAGTGCATACACATAAAAGACAAAAACTATGTTTCACTTTTCAATATAGCTACCCTTTACACTTCTCACATCTTTTAATTAACATTTCAATCCCTCACCTCAAAACAGTCAGAAGTCTTGTCTGCAAAATGAACATAAACAGCATCCATCACTTATCACACTTAAATTTTCTTCCGCGAAGATCATTCTTGAATTTCGAGAAGAGGAAATAGTCACTGGGAGTTAGATCTCGGCTGTAGGGTGGATAGCCGATCTGCTTGAAGTCACATTTCTTCACAGTTCCCCTTGCAACAAGAGCGGTGTGCACAGGGACCATAAAGAAGGCGCACACCACCACTCAGCTTTCCTCGCCTTTTCTCTTTGATGGAAGCACGTAGTCTGTGTAGTAAGGCAGCATAGTACTCCCCATTTACTGTGGTGTTCCTCTCCTTGAAGTCAATGGGGAGTATTCCTTCACAGTCCCAAAATATTGTGGCCATGATCTTCTTGGTTGACTGCGTGACCTTGGCCTTTAGAGGCAGTGCATCACCAGTTTACACCACTCCATTGATTCTCTTTTGGACAAGCGATCATAGTTTCATCTCCTGTAACAATAGTTTGCAGAACTTCTCTCTCGTTGCCACAGCAGAACTCCAAAATGCCTGACAGCAGATGATTCGTTGCTGCTTTTGGACTGAGGAAAGAAGTATAGGCACCCATCTTGCACTAACCTTATTCATGTTTAAATGTTCATGAATAATTCGATAAGTGTTTAGTGAGGGCGATAAGCCTTATCGGCGAGGCCGGAAACTTATGGATCTACCCATAGTTACTACTGTTATACAAATCTTCATTCTTTTCTCTGTGAGATGACTGAATATTTAATAATCTTGATTCTAAATTGAAAGTTATATAAATGTTCTGCATTGATGCTGTGTATTTTATTGCATCTTGACAGAGCAAATGGTGAATTTGCTTACTTAAGTCATACTATTAGCTATCTTAGTGTAATAGCCTGGGTTTTACTGAAACACTACAATAGTTCTAGTTTATCTGCTGTTGGCAGTATCGTTTTCCTCTTTTGAAGATCAAATAATTCTGTCAGTGCATCGAGCATGATTCCAAACTTTTCTACATACACTACACTTGTAAAATATTTCGGTAAACCAATATTTAGTTCTTTCTTTATGATCTCTTCTAAGCCTTTTCACAATGGAAATATAAACTCTCAAAATTTTCCCACACGGTTTTCACGTATCTTCTCGTTGAAGAAACCCAGGGGTTTGTGTAATATTTACCAATAAGCATAGGTGTTTATTTCTATTTGGTTCTTAGTGGACGATATAGAACATATAGTTTTTCTAAAAATATCTAATATTTCTTTGATTGAATTATTACTCAATCTCCAGTCTGTGGTTGCTGCAATGCCAGATTTTGATAGAGGGAAATAGATTCCACCCCTACACCGCACTTTTATTGTTGAGGCATCGCTGCATGAAAACTGTTGTAAATATTCTCTCATTTCGAACAAATTGAGCGTTTCCAAGAAAGTAATAGTGGAATCCGTTGCACTCTCGACTTCAATCTGGTTTAAAAGCATAGTTCGACATTTTGTCAGTGTCCTGTATAGAATACTTTATGTGTCTGCTTTTTGCTTAGTGTGAAAAATTCACTCCGCCTGTTTTCAAAATGTGTATCACCATATGAGATGTAATATCGGAGCAAGAGAAATTTCCGTGAGGAGTTATTGCATATTTAGCCCTTTAAGAGACTGGAGATATTAATTTAAAGTCTCTGGTCTTTTGTAAGCTGTTCTAAAACATGAGCAGTGATTTCAGTTTCTTCTGTTGATGTTCTAAATGTTGCTCTTTGTTTCTGATGCAGCTACGCGTGATTTTCTTACGAAACTTTGTTGTTGGGTTTTCTTATTATTTCCGTAGCCGTTTATTTTTCCATTCCTGCGAAATTGAAGTCCCTGAGACTTCTAAGAATAAAATTTGCTTGTGAAACATCTTGCAATACAAGTTACTTTCATTAATGTTGAGCCATGGATTCTCAGCACGAAAATAATTCAACTGATATGAAATGCAATAAGGATGCTCAGCACTTTCACTGCGCAATTGTTTCTTCATCTTTATATGAAACTTATGACTATTACTTTCACCACACTGTTTTTCTTTTAGTCACTTTAGTAAACTCAAGATACACCACCGCATTGCTATGAATTTCTAACAAGTTTCAATGCCAGCTGCGATGGAGTTTTTGTTTCAAATGTGAACGGAAGTATTTTAATATTATTGCGTAGTATAAGCTTGTAATGATAGTGTAAGAAATACGTTGAGAAGTTATTTTTTTCTAAATTATAGTTTCCTAAATGTAGTTACAAGGAGTCTGGTTAACTACAAAACTTTTATTTCAATGCTAAGCAGTAAGGATACAACATTTATCATTTGAGTTGGTTAGGGCGGCAATTCTCAATGTCAGATGGCTCAAACTAAATCATTGTGTTTAAACACATTTTTCTTTGTATTCATTCGTAACGTGCGGTGAAAACAAATCTCTTTCTTTAATGTTATTGTCTCCCAGTCATTAGATATATGAATGATTTCTTTTCTAATAAATTAATTGAATTTTATTCAAACAAGGGAATCTATTTCGTCTTATAAAGTCGGCATACCGCTAACGGCATTCTCTCTGGACAATTCTAAAACTGCCTATGAATGCCGACCAATTAAAACCCTGGCCGAAACAACTGCAAGCCAAGTCCCCTGCAGATACCGAAGTACAAACATTTTTTTTTAATAGTGTTTAACGCCCGTTTTTTCTACTGAGGCATCACAGGCGGTGAACACTGGTGATATATGAAATGATATGATATATTAGGAAAGCATTTTTTTAAAGGAAAGAAACGTTCCAGGTCTAAGTTTAGGGTACTTCCCCAGCATTTGCCATTTATAAGGACTGAGGAAAATATGAAATAACCTCAGTCAGGAAGGACGATCCTGGCGGGATTCGAACCCCAGACCTCCCGCTCAAGAGTCCGCGCCTTAACAACCTCAGGCACCCGTGGCAGTAAGTACAAACATATCAGTCGTCGGGCTCGGCGGTCTTGGGTCTCCTCTGGACGCAAGGTTGCGGGTTCAAACCCGGTCGAAATAAAAAGGGTTTTCGGGACATAAAAATCTGGAGCGCAAGTTTTCTGGGAGAGGTCATGGGTTCCTTGTCGTAGATTTACGTCAAGTAAAATAACTCTATATCTAAAAAAGAAGAAAAAAAAAAAAGATTCTCAGGGCAAAATACAGGCCATTTCACGTCCAAGTAATACCTTAGCATTACACTAGATCGATGATGGTTATGACAAATATCAGGCGCAAATATTCCTTCAGATTTTTTACCCATTAAACAATGAGAAATTCGACGTTGGCATTTTAGAGGGTAGGACAAATCAATAACCTCCTATAGTAGTAGTCGCCTTCTGAACTTGAGAATGTGTAGTCTGAACCAATTGATTGCAATAGATTACTCAATGATATACCGTAGTCAATCAAGCCAGCAGTTGCAGTAATATGGTGATTGTTAATGTCTACTCATTTATCACTCAAGACACGCAGTTCAGCCGGAATTTGGTTGATAATCGCTATTGGCGGAGAAGTAGCACTAGAAACCGGATTGCCATGAAAAAAGAAAACCTATCAAAATGTCAATTTATTATTTGTGGTCACTAAAGTAGCTCGGCGAAGAAATATTTGAACTCAAATGTCAATTACCTCTGCTGCTACATACATTTAGACATTAAAACTTCTGGAATTCTGTTTTTTTTTTTTTTCTCCCTGCTAGATGGTCTCAACAACTTCTCATTTTGCCACTGGTATGAAGTTTGAAAGTGTACCCAATATACGAGGGTAAGTCCATAAGTTTCCGGTCTCGCCGATAAGAATTATCGCCCTCACGAAACCCTTATCTGGTGTCATAAGTAAATATTTGCAACTGTAACTTACATTTCGCTGTGTTCAGTTGTTCAGATATAGTTGCATAAATAAGGTTATTGTAGAAGATTGTGACATGTTCATAATGGAATTTCGAGCTGTTATAAAGTTCTTCACAAAAGAAGGTCTTACTACAAATGAAATTAAACAGCGATTGCGAGGTGTATATGGGGAAGCATCCCCCTCATATTCTACCTTAAAAGAATGGACCAAACTTTTTCGAATGAGTCGAGAAAGCATTGAAGACGAAGAGCGTGCAGGTCGGCCCTTAGAGGTGTTCACTGCTGAAAACATCGCTCTTGTGGAACGAGAAATTATGGAAGATCGGCGGCTCAAAGTTACAGAAATAGCAGCAAAGTTGTACATTTCTAAAACAACAGTCTTTCGAATTATTCATGAACATTTAAACATGAATAATGTTGTTGTAAGATGGGTGCCTAGACTTCTTTCCTCAGTCCAAAAGCCTGGCCAAGCGGCTCTAAAGGCCAAGGTCACTCAGTCAACCAAGAAGATAATGACCACAATCTTTTGGGACTCTTCATTGATTTCAAGGAGATGAACGTGACAGTAAATGGGGAGTATTATGATGGCCTACTACACATACTACTCCATCAAAGAGAAAAGGTGAGGAAAGCTGAGTGGTGGTGTGCGCCTTCTTCATGACAACGAGCCTGTTGCAAAGGAAGCTGTGAAGAAATGTGGCTTCAAGGAGATCGATCATCCACCCTACACCCCAGATCCAGTCTCAGTGACTATTTCCTCTTCTCAAAACTCAAGAAAGACCTTGGAGGAAGAAAATTTAAGTATGACGAAGTGATGGATGCTGTTTATATCCATTTTGCCGACAATAATTCTGACTATTTTGTGGGGAGGGGAAGATTGAAATGTTAATTCAAGTGTATTGCAATAAAGGGTAACTATATTGAAAAATGAAATGTAGTTTTTGTCTTTATCGTTCCTAGAAAATGATTAGGCCGGAAACTTACGGAGCTACCCTCGTACATGTGTAATCTCTGTTTCCGAAATGCTTGTGTTCCAATTTCCAGACAATCTAGTTATCAAGTAGTTTATCAAAGATTAGTTGCAGATTACTAAACGTATTTGAAAATGTTAGTATAAAGTTCCTTCAGCATAAGTCTGGATATATTCTAAGAAATATAATTTCACTTGATCATTCCTGACTTGAGCATGTGCCATTGTACGAAACGGGGTTACACAAGCGGATATTTTTGGGACTTGCATTCGGGGGGTTCCCCGTTCAAATACTTTGGGACCTTGGGTTTTTCGTAGTTTCCTCTATCGGTTTGGCAAATGCGGATTGGTTCTTTATTCTCCATGAATTTCCCACTTTTGTATTTCATTCCGTTGGTTCTATTTTACGGTCGAAAGTGCCAAGCGAGAGGTTAGCTGATGAGCTGTGACAATGGCTTGCCCTTTGTAAAGGATTCTGCCCCACCGCCTGGTATGGAAGAGGTCCTTTTGAGAGGCTCGAACTTTTTAGAGGACTTCCGGTGGCGTTGAGTTGTTCTATCTGGAAACATTGTTAGGAACCCGTTCTACATCCTCAACCCAGCGTCCCTCATATCATCCCTTCCTCCAGGAGGTGTACCCAATGGAGGCATGGACTAGCCATTTAGCAAGGCTGAAGTACCCCCTCATCCTTAACAAAGCAACACGTTCCATCATTGTGCAATTGTTAAACACCCGTTTTTACTATTCTAGCATAACAAACAATGGGCAGAGGAACTTTTGGAAGTTATTCCAAGGTATCTGAAGGGATTCGAACCTCAGATTTCCGTTCATGAATTACCTTAGTGATCCCAGGCATCTGCGTTGGTGTCAGTGTGCAATGAAATGTTCATTTCCACGTTACAAGGATTGCAATACTGCACGCCATAAGAATTCATGCTCGATATTAATCGATCTAATCGTTATTCTAACAATCTCTGAGATCATACCTTGTTAGTTCTCGGCTCTTGAGTATTATTATAAAATATAACTTTTAAATATGCGCGCTGATATATGTTATTAAGGCAGTTCCTTTGATCGCTGCCTCAAGATGCCTCTATCTTTAAATATAACCTTTTTTTCCCCTTAAATCTTGGCCTCGTATTCATTGTCAATACACCAGTTATCACCACACTTTGTACTAACTCTCGAGCTCTGTAGAAACGAAAGAATAAGCCACGCTAAATGAAGAAGTCGCTATGAAAGCATTCCAACTTCCACAACTTGTAAAGGTTCCTATATTTCTGTATTAAGTGTAAAACGATTTGCTACATTGATAAGGAAAATTACATTTCGTTATTGGGACTAACTGTACTAATTTGGTTCTAAAACTAAAACTCTTGCCTTTAAAAAGGTTTTTATTTTAACGTAAATGTTTACTTTGCAAACATTAAATTTCAGAAAGTACATTTTAAAACTGCAAACTTTTTTGCATTGTATTCATATTATGAAACGATATCTAAATGATTGAGTTATAACAAATGTTAATTATGATGGTCGTATTATTGAAACTGATCAGTAAGTTTTTACTAGATTGGATTAATTTTGAGATACCCTTAGGATAAGATAGGAGCTGAGGCACCGCGGCCATGCTAATGGGCCTTTTGTTCTTATTCCCCCCGAGCAGAATCATTCCGAGGTTTCCCGAGAAGGCCGCTTTACAGAACCCACCAGTAACTTACTCCTGAACACAGTCTATCGTCACTGACACGTCACCAGTTCAGTTCGCCTGACGCTTCCGACCCTGATAACGCATGCTATGGAATGAAATGAGAGGAAATAAGAGAGCGGAAAATTCGTGGAAAGGAAATATCCCTCCCAGCATTCGCCGAAGCGACTTGGGGGAATCACCAAAAACCCAAACGCTAGACAAGCCTCCCCGCTCTGCCGTATTTTGTAGTATAATTACTACTTTGTTATACAGATATTCCAAAAGTTCTCTTACCATTGAACTCAAGCATAACTCTGAAACTACATGACATTAGAGTACTGCGGTTCTTTTTGCAAAATGTTCTACGACTCTCAAAGATTTATGTACTTTGAGTTACAGAATTTCAGAACCACATGACTTTCAACTTGTACTTCAACATCCGGTTTATTCATTTCCGTAATTTTCTTTGTATTTGGACTTAAGTTTTTTACGTGTGTCTTAGCATCATCCTCTGGTTTTAGTCATTTCCTTACCGTAATTTGAGATTTTTTAAGTTTCTGGTACTATATGACCAGCTTCATATAAGGTTTGTATCTATTGGTGGAGCAACAGCCCCCCCCCCTTATTATCTGAAATAAGATACTTTTATGCAATGGCAACAACAAAGTAGAGGTTGGTTTATATTAACAATAAATGGAATAGAAAAATCAATTAAACGCTATAATTATTAGACAAGGATAATTTGTAAATGAGTGGAAAATATAACTCAGTTATTTCATGCTGTAGAGGAAATGTAGGTGGGGGTGTTTAATGTTGGCCCCACTTTGGGTTGCAGTTTGAAGCGGATTTGATAAGTGCGGGATGGGAATTGGACTGTATGGTTGCTGCGATAACTAATTTATGCCCGCTGATCGCAGATTTCGCCAAGGCTGCTGCAGACCACCCTACTCTTCTTCGATGAGACTCTCTCGAGGGCGTTTTCATGGATTTTGGCAGCTGTGTGCCAGTCGGGCCTGAGTGAACGGGACTTCGAAGGTGTCGACAAATAACGCTTCGTTAATTACTTGCTGATACGGTTTATTCTCCTTACATGAATATTCGGGAAAACTTACGTCTCTCATCGAATCACGAGCAAAATAATCCTTGCAAACGCGTAAGTTATTGCGTTGATCAAATGGTGCCGAGTGCGAAGAAATTGTTAATTTAACTGAATTTTTAATGCAGCTCAATGATGTATTGCAATCAGCGTCGTGATTGGCACTCAAGCTTCGTTGTCGCCGGAACTGGTACTTAGGCCGCTTTTCCGCTGATCTCCGGGCGACGGCAGTCACACGTATCCGGAAAATTCTCCGTTTTGGGTAAAATCTAGCCCTGTTATATACAATACCAAATGACGCCATCCTTGGGAAACGGCGCGAAATACTCCCGCCAATTATGTGTTAACGTGTCTCATAGGTGAGTACTCACCTTACTAAATTTCATTTCTACTCGCTGGAAATTTTGGTCAAGCCAAATGCTTCGCTATTCGTCAATAAGATGAATTTAAACAGATTTCATACGTTACTGTCAATGACTCTTTTACTCGGACACCTGCAACTTTGCCGCCAAACAGGCCGGTGTCTGCCCTGAGGCGGGGGGCATTTTTTCAACCCTTGCTCCATACCAGAAGGAATTACTTTGCATTGTCTGACTTTTTGCTGAGTTTATTTGTATCTGGAGAAAGGCCTGAATTTTTCCTTACTTTGCTATATTACTACATGTCATCTCTTAAATATTCTAAAAATTACACAATATGAACGCATTTAAACGCTTATATAATAATAATAATTCTATATATGCGAGTTATGTTATCAGGTTCCTCCACAAAAAGAAAATGCACAAAATACCTGCACATAATTACTGAGTTGCTGATTCTAAAATTGCAAATATTATTTCAATATCTCTGCAATTGACGGGGAGCCGGGACAGCTGCAATGCAAACATTGAAAGAGTATTTTAAGACTCGCATGATGAGAGCTTGTGCAAATGAAGCAGAAATAGTTCCCACTTCCACGAATAGTTCTTCGCTTCTAAAAAGAAAACCAAAAGCACAGGAAAAGTAGTAGTAGTTCATATTTTTGCACAAAAATCCATGTATATTCCTCACTAATGATGCCAACTGTTTATCAACACAGAATAGTAATAATGCTTTATATTCAACATTATAACATTCATTTGCAACGGGTTCCACTAAGGCTTAAGCTTATGTAATAAAGCGTTTTTAAAGACATTGTGTGTGTTACATGCCTTAAAACGTCACTTCCCTTCCTGGAAATTAAACTCTACAGCGGACGTGGAGAAAGGTTGATTCATGAATACTTTTGACTGCATTTATTTACGAGCATCGGCACTTTCTGCTGGCATGCGGCCGCGCCGCGAGAGTAGAGGCGACGTACTGCAAAATAATCCACCTTAAAAAGGACGACGTTTAAAGCGACATGGGAAGAAAAACATAATTTTAGCGAACATGGCGTTATCAAGTGCCCTGTTTGTTCGAAAGCATGATTAGAAGTAATAACATTGAATATATAACTGCATGTATACATTATATCCAGATTTAGCCGCACAAACAGTAGATTATTAGTATTGCTATTATTATTATTATTATTATTATTATTATTATTATTATTATTATTATGCCTCCTAAAGGGTAGCATACTCATTATTTACAGGCTAGAAAACATTACTGGAGCTGACGGATGTATTTGAATCTATTACCACTACACAAATTATAGCAGAAATGAGAAGTCATTGTATCATGGGATATTACCAACATACAACTCGCAAACGCTGGGTAGATACCCAAAACTTAGGCCTGGAACGTTTCCTTCCTTAAAAAAAAAAATCCTTTCCCAATATATCATTTCATCTCGTGTATCATCATCATCATCATCATCATCATCATCATTTTTTTTTTTTTTTTTTTTTTTTAATTTTAACGATGTTGGAGCATATATTCAGGAAAATGAACTGGCATAATAATTTCGGAATCAACATCTGCCGATAGTATAGTCTTATTCGCCAAAACAACGAAAGCACTACAAACTATGCTGAAACAATTATGTGAGCATAGCAAAAATGCAGGGTTGTTACTAAACAAACTGAAAACGCAGTTAATTTTAAATGGACCTGAAACTCCAATAAAGATAGATGAAACAGTCCTCACATATGTTAGCAAATATACATACACACATAGGACAACAGATTTCCTTCCATGATAAAATGGATAATGAAATACAAAGAAGAATCTCATTAACTTGGAGAGCGTTTTGGACCCTTAAATTTATATTGTTAGAACAAACACTAATGTCGGTCCTGGTGGTGTAGTGGTTACCATACTTGCCTCCTATACCCGGTTCGAACCCGGCCAGGACCGATGGATTTTTTTCGGGCGTAAAAATCCTAAGTATGGCTTCCTTCGGAAGGGAAGTAAAGCCGTGGGTCCCGTGTCGTACATTTACGGCACGAAAAAGAACCTCAAGCCTGAAAGAGAGGCCTCTGAGCAAAATTTGTCGGCCGTTTCACGCCCTGATTTGAATGGGACGCTGATGACCTGAGATGTTAAAGAGCGTCCATAAATCAATCAATCAAAAAAAAAAAAAAACCAAACACTAAAAGAAAATCAGATTCCAGACGCTTGAAACCTGTGTATACCCTGTATTAGTATATCAGTGCCAGACATGGTCACTAACAGAAAAACAAAATAACAAAATTCAAATATGCAAAAGAAAAATGCAACACAATATCCTGGGAATAACTTTGAGGGACAAAATACCTACAGTATTAATAAATCACTTATCTCAGACAACAGACATCGCTACCAGAAGCAAATGGCAATGGGGCGGTCACGTCGCAAGAATGCACGACAATAGCTGAACCTACAAGATCTCCATGTGGCAGCCCCGGACACAAGGCAAACCCAGAAGAAGATGGACAGACCTCTTCAAGGAACTTACAGGTCCAGATTGGTCAAGAGTAGCAAGAGGAAGAGAAAAATGAAATCTCTCAAGAAAGAACTAGTGCAGTGAGAAATGGAGTAACCAAAGAACAAATCAGTCAGTGTCTTAAACAGCATACGAACAACTAGCGTGGAATAGCTCACCACGTTAGGAAAAAGCGAGCTTTCCCTACTTGTTAGGAGATCTTTGCCCTTAAGGGACACAATAGGCTATCTTAACAAATTTGGTCAGAAAGTGGAAAGAGTTATCAGAGTTTGTTTGTCATCTGTCGTGTCGAATGCGATGGAAACATCAGAAATTACCCGGGCGGAAAAGGAGTATGTAAATGATGAAATTGAGAATTTACATTATTTGATTATGAATAATTTCTAAGTGCAGTACTCCCTAATACTACCAATGATAAATGTAAAACTGTGCAATGCTTTCAAGCACGAAGTGCTATATTTGTAGTGCGAAATTTTCAGAAATGAATAAAATAAACAAAATGGCACAATTACTAGTTGACAATTTACAGCTTGAAGTGCGATTTTCAGTTCTGCATGCCCACATTCAAATTTTTTAAAATATCCTCCATATTTCATACCGCCTGGATTTTAAAGTGTAAATCGAGTGGGAAAGATTTTAATCAAGACTTATTCGAAAGAGGGAAATTTTCAGAACCAGATTAAGTCTTCTAGTTGATATTCCGAAGCCAGAACCACCAATAATGGCAACACTGTTCGAAGATTTTTTGAAAATCCTTAAATAGCTTTCGAAATAACTTCGATAGACTGGATTTAATTATTCACAATCACATTATATAATAATTTGCTTGGTCCTCTGCGGCTTCGGCTATGTTCGGAAGCACAAAGTGTCTTTGTTTCCGACAAGTGGCCAAGTGTACATGTTCCTTTAAATTTAAGCCCAGGTATTTAAATAGTTATGTGAAAATAACGACATTTTACAATTATGTGCGCAAATTTTCCACATGCAGTTTTGCTTTGGATTTAGTATTATAGAAACTGACTGAAAATAAGCCATAAATCTTATGCTGCATTACTTTACGTTTCAAAGGGTGCTATTTATAGCCACAAGTTCGGCTAATTAAAACGTGACTAAATATCAATCCTTAAAAAACAACGTAAAACACCTTTCCATGCTCGTGAACTCTGTCTATACCTCCAACTTTTCTCACTCCGCTAATGTCTGTCTTTACTATAAAAAGTCCGTCACGCAGGAGCTGTGTAAACTAAGCGAATTCCTCACAGATTGAATAACTTTTAATAAAAATAACATTCAAATTAGGCTTTGTTAATTAACGAAACAAGTTATGGCGTTACTGTGTGATATTAGGGGAACAAAATTAAATTCTATCAATCTATAAGTATCACAAAAGAGAAATCAAATTTTTAGAACTATTATTATTGTTGTTGTTGAGATTAAACCATACGTATATATTATAATTAAATAAAATATATGACCTCTGATAAACAAAGCTATACTGTGTGGGTAGTTTTACACATTTTTAAATGTAATCATTTTTACGAATTTACCTCTTCATTACATTCGCTAACATAAGAAGAAAAAAAAAACCCAGAAAGTTTCGAGTTACATTCTGTTTTTTAAGAACATGTTCATATGTTTCAATAAAACAAAACATTTTACTATTTAAAAACAATTTCTCTGTACTAAGCAATTATACAGAATCAACAATAAACAATCGAGAGTTTCATCGATTTTCAACTTTAATTTAAATATCACTGCATTAAAAACAGTACCCAAAAGTTTTCTGGAGGTTATTACAAAGCTCTCTTGCATACAAATATAATTCCCAAACATATATTAGATTACTAATCCACATTTTCTATCTTCACTACGATACTTTTGTTAAATATAAAACACATAGAACTTATAAATACAGTTTATATGATGAATTAATTTCTCAGTTTATTATAAACAAGATAGAGAAAATTAAACTCAGGAGTACCTTTTAGATTTCGGTTTTTAAGTTTACCTTTATTTCTAATAGCCCTTGTCGGTCCTGGTGGTGTAGTGGTTGCCATACTTGCCTCCTAAACCCAAGATCGCGGGTTCGAACCCGACCAGGACCGATAGATTTTTCGGGCGTAAAAATCGTAAGTATGGCTTCCTTCGGAAGGGAAGTAAAGCCGTGGGTCACGTGTCGTACATTTACGGCACGAAAAAGAACCTCAAGCCTGAAAGAGAGGCCTCTGAGCAAAATTTGTCGCCGTTTCACGCCCTGAATAGAGTGGGACGCTGATGATCTGAGATGTTAAATAGCGTCCATAAATAAATAAACCCTAATAGCTCAATTTCCCTAATTTTAAAACCAATTTCATATGTTCACGAAATTAATGTTTCAGAACTCAACTCCTAGTGCAGCGAAACAGCAAGTTTGAATGTACAGCTACACCCACCAACACTCCACAAGGTTCTTCCGTTATAGAAGCAGCTACCTTGTCAATAGGGAGAGGCCTAAGCGTCAATAAACATAGACGTAAGAATTATAGGGCAGACCATACCAAAAGCTCCTCAAGAATTTCCAGTAATTTTGACTTGTTCCAAGCTGCGATCTAGCATAGGATGTCTGCCGAAGAGGAAAAGAAGGCGGTGGCCCCCAGAAGTGTGTAACTTACTCAGGACGAAACGAGCAAGAAGTCGACGACACATCCAGATCAGAGGATAAATAACTATTTAACTTTAAGTAGTTTTATGAACTAAATTAACAAAGTTTTGCATGAAACTTTTTACATTTTTAAATGAAAATAATTTGTGCGATTTTTTTCGAATTTGGACCACTGTACGCAAGCATCTGTAAAGTCGTTGTGAGTGAACACCCTCAACTGAGCTTGTAATATCCAGAACAACAACGTGACATCATATTTAGATCTGAAACCGTTTTGACCAATCGTATGTGGAGCTCGCGCTGCTCTTCTCTCAAAATTCCATTCGCAATAGCGCCATGTTTGTAGTTGAGTGGGCGGTTCCAGAAATCGCATCAAGTGCAGTCCCCGTTTCTTTTAAGAATAGGAGAAGAAACCGCAAGCCACGTTTTTTGATCGTATGGCTCTGTTAGTGGGTACTAACATGAAGAAAATGCTGCGACAATGACTCAAAGTCAGCACGGATTTTCCTGGCCTGAAGGAGTCCTGTCTTGTCTTTTTCAAATAACACTTTGTGAAGTTTTGTTATTGATAAAGAGAGTCAACATCGCTACCGAACAATGGAGGAACTGCGATCTACTGTGACAAACCCTTTCAGATGCATCACGAAAGAACATCTCGCCGAACATGGCGACATATACAGTTTATTATAATAACGATGATGATATTGTGGGCAGATGTTTAATATAAAGCACACGACAATATCTTTTGTACTTATGAAAGAGTGGACTGTGTACCAAAATACCAGCGTAATGATAAAAGCGTTTACAGCCAAGAACACTGCTATGATTTAGGCACTATATTATTTACCTTCTTTACCAACTACCGCCACAGGTGGCCGAGGCGTTAAGGCGCGGACTCGTGAGCGGGAGGCCTCGAATCTCGCCAGAACCGCCCTCCCTGACTGAGGTTTTTTCAGGTTTTTCTCAGTCCTCATAAATGGTAAATGCCGAGGAGGTACTATAAACTTAGGCCTGGAACGTTTCCTTCCAAAAACAAATATCTTTTCCCAATATATCATTTCATCTCACGTGACCATCGCCTATGCCTCTGTAGCAAAAACGGGCGTTAAACACTATTCATTCATTTATGTTTACCAACCACGAGATTTCCACCAGGAAAAGTTGCCCGAGTGAGCTTTTTTTCTGCAGTTTCCTCAAAACTTAAAACACAAATGTCCTGTAACTGAGATTAATTAGTTCGTTCCATTCATTGTCTCAGATCTCTATAGCAGTGGCATAGAACATTGAAGGCTTTGAAAAGAAAGACAAGGTCAAACAACTACTACATTATCTTCTGATACAGATTGATTTGCTCTAAATAAATTGATATAGTAGGCAGCTAATGGAACTTGTTAGTACGTAACACAAAAATCTGTTGTTTCAGGACACTTGCTGTGCGAGGTGCAGCGGCCTTGTGTGTTATGTAAGCTCGTAATCTAAGCCAAAGAATGAACAAGCGACCTTCTCGCAAAAAGAGAGTTACCTTTCGTGGATCATAAAGCAATGAGAAAATGTGAAGTGTTAAAAATCACGAAGAAACAATGAATTGTGTGCTTCCTGCATGAAGTGTTCATTTTACGTAATCTTGACCCGAATTGCAACCAAAGTAAAATATTCTCCAACACCAGCCCAATTTCACTTTTTGCGAGTCACAAGTGAAAATTAAACGTTTTGCAGTACCGTATAGCAAGACACGAGAAATGTACAGTTGTAATCAGAATATTACTTGATGCTTCGAAACAACTCAAAAAATGAAAATACGTAGATACTTTGTAGCAGTGTTTCTTTATTTGTCGCAGTCTCTTTGGGAGTTTTACATAGTGTAACTGCAAAGAATATTTCTTCTGTCTGCCCTTGCTATATATAATAGTAATAGAAATCTGATAACATTTGCTATTACAAGGGTAGATCCATAAGTGTCCGGTATAACCATTTTCCAGGCATGATAAAGACAAAAACTATATTTCACTTTTAAATATAGTTACCCTTTATTGCAATACACTTCTCACATCTTTGAATTAACATAGAGAGAAAAATTGGCATAAACAACATTCATCACTTCTTCGTCACACTTAAAGTTCCTTCCTTGAAAGTCATACTTGAGTTTTGAGAAGAGGAAATAGTCAATGGGAGCTAGATCTGGGCTGTAGATTTGATGGTCGATCTCCTTGAAGCCACATTTATTCACAGCTTCCTTTGCACCAAAACCTGTGTAAACAGGCGCATTGTCGTGGAGAAGGCACACACCACCACTCAGCTTTCCTCGCCTTTACTCTTTGATGAAAGCACGTAGTCTGTGCAGTAGGTCAGCATAGTACTCCCCATTTACTGTGGTGTTCCTCTCCTTAAAGTCAATGAAGAGTATTCCTTCACAGTCCCAAAAGATTGTGACCATGATCTTTGTTGACTGAGTGACCTTGGCCTTTAGAGGCGGTGCTTTGCCAGGTTTACTTCACTCCATTGATTCTCTTTTGAACAAGGGATCATAGTATAAGATCATAGTTTCATCTCCTGTAACAATGGTTTGCAGAACTTCTTTCTCGTTGCCACGGCAGAGCCCCAAAAATGCCTGACAACAGACGACTGGTTGCTGCTTTTGGACTGAGAAAAGAAGTCTAGGCACTAACCTTATTCATATTTAAATGTTCATGAATAATTCGAAGGACTGTTGTTTTAGAAAGGCCCAACCTTGCTGCTATTTCTGTGACTTTTGACTCTTCTATAATTTCTTCTTCCACAAGAGCGATGTTTTCAGGAGTGAGCATGTCCTGCACGCTCTTCGTCTCCAATGCTTTATCAACGCATTCCAAAAAGTTTGGTCCATTCATTTACGGTAGAATATGAGGGGGATGCTTCCCCATATACATCGTCCAGTCGCTGTTTAATTTCATTTGAGGTAAGTCCTCCTTTTGTGAAGAAGTTAATAACAGATCGATACTTCATTTTGAACATGTCGCAATCTTCTGTACCTAATCTTCTTTATGAACTATATCTGAACAACTGAACACGACGGAGCGGAAGTTACAGCTGCAATTGTTTACTTAACAGATTAAGTATGACACCAGATAAGGGTTTTGTAAGACGATAATCCTTATCGGTCCGGCTGAAAGTTTGTGGACCTACTTTCGTAAATTAGTTATAACAGAGATATGCAAAGGTCCTTGAATTTGCATGCCTGGACTGACAAACTTAACCTAGTGGCAATGAATTTCAACAAAGAGAACGATGAGGAGCAAAGGGGGGAGGAGACAGTATTGGTGCAATCTTACTAAATACAATAATTGAATATAGGTTTATTTTTATTTTGATTGGTTACTGTTGACTGTGCCTTGATGTCATAAGTGGATTTCTAATGGCATGATATGTACTTTAGCGAAGACTATCATCTGTCAATCTGATTTTGAGTTCCTTACACGACGTTGGGTTGAAATTTTCTGGTCTGATGGTATCTGGCTGAAATTTTATGTGCATTCAGCATATTCTCCCTATACTTGAAATAACTTTTCTTAGCAGCAGGGCAGAAATGCATTAGTGGTGCCCGGACAGTCTCATAAATTGATGCCTTGACTGCGGAAGATTGAGGCTCAAACATTTTTGGTGGAGATATATTTATTTCCACTATTTTGTTGTTATTTTGTCTCTGGGTCAAAGTGATGATATCACATTTCATGCTCAGGAAATTCTCCCGGTCTGAACACAAGCGGTGCAATTTTGCCTTAGAACACTCTGTTGCGTTTTTATACACCGTCAAGCTACAAGGAGTTTTACGTTAGGTAGCATGCAGTAATGTTGTGCCAGTGCTAAACTAATGCATCTAAGAAAATAATTTTACTAATATTTGTATTATGGTTCTTCTAGATTGAAAAATAATATACAAACGTTTAGCTTTTGGATATATTTTAGAATATATCGGACATTTTGTTCTCCTTTTGCCAAGAGTTTAAAAATTTTGTTAATATGGATCGTAAATAGAGTTAAGTTTCATAAGACATGTTTTGCACTATCATTTTTATCAAAATTGTTTCAAGTATACTTCGTTTTCAGCTTATAATTAATTTATAATAATTATATAGAAAATAAAATACAGAGGGTGCCAAAAATGTAAACACACTTCAAGCAAATAAAAAATTGTGTTAACATAACAAAACTGAATTCACACAAACAGAAAATGATGAGCACTAACCATCTTAGACATTTACAGTTACAACAGTTGCTCAAAATGTCCACCATCCACGTCGATACACTTCTGAGTACGTTGAACTACTGATTGAGCAACGTTTGCGAAAGTGTCCTCAGCGATTGCAGCACATGCCGTTTCAATTTCTTCCCGAAGTGCTGACAGTGTAGCTGGTTTTCTACGATATACAACATCCTTAAGAGTTCCCCATAGGTAGAAGTCCAACGGAGCTAGACCGCGGTGGAAACTCAATCAGACCTCTTCGTTCTATCCGTTCTTGGATAGTGCTTGTTGCGTTGTGAACATCGCATACGGTACCACGAGTCTCAAATTTGTCTCGAATGCGTGCAATTGTTACTCGCGTTGGCGGTTCTGTTCTGTACACACGTCTCCATTGCCTTTGAACTTCAACAACATTCTCGGTTTTCCAATATCACTTCACAATTGATAATCTTGATTACGATAATCTTGACTTCATTTGTTCATTGCTGATTTACCTGTTACGTAGTAACGCTATCATAATGTATATGAGTCATTTCTGTTTACAGAACATCATACTACACACTACTGTTGTTTTTCGGTCCAAATTTTAAATTATTAAATAGACATCTACTGTGAAAGTATGTATACATTTTGGCCCCCTGGGTATTTAGAAAAAATTTTTGAACATTGCAGATTTTAGATGAAAATGTCTATTATTTTTTTTTAACTATTTACTTCCATTTATTTAAACACTGAAAGACTTGAGTTAGCTGCATTTTACTGTGCAGAAGAAATGATGCCTTTTCGATCTGAGATTTTGACACCCCCCCCCTCTAGTAGAAAGTTTGGGACCCTTTCTGTAGGCTTGATTCAGTATAGGAGTTTGAACAATTTGTGAACACCCAGTTTTATTCTTCCTTATGTGAACCGGTTTGTTGTAGGACGTTTTATTATTATTTCAGACAGTGCAGTTGTTCTTATTTTATTTCACATAAAGGTTTACAAAGTCATATGGGGTATACCTGTAGCTGCGAAGCTTCTCATTTGGAACCAGATTTCAAAGCTGCTTTCTTCTCATATTTTATGTGACAATGCATAGCATGCCCCTTATTCACCGCTAGTAATTTAATGTGGGATTGATGAAATTTCAAATTCTCGTACGGTGTACATTATAAATTTGTTCTGCTCGACACAATTATTGGAATAGAAATACACAAAGCGATGTGTAGTAAAAATGGCTGCCTGTTAAGGTCAGATTGGGGGAATAGTTTAGCGGTAGGGGAAGCTTTTAGAGGTATAACTCTGAACTAAACTGGATTAAGGTAGTGAGGGAAGCGTTTGGTGGTGGTGTTAGGGTAGTAA
The DNA here is from genome assembly GCA_030762175.1 of Metallyticus violacea. Classification (NCBI taxonomy): domain Eukaryota; kingdom Metazoa; phylum Arthropoda; class Insecta; order Mantodea; family Metallyticidae; genus Metallyticus; species Metallyticus violacea. The sequence goes on along the minus strand of CM060845.1, from coordinate 121,943,446 downwards.
AACTGTGAACTAAACTGCATTAAGATGGTGGGGTAGCACTTGGTGAGATTGTGTTTAATGGCAAAACTGTAAACTAAAGAGATACTGACGTAAGCTCTTGGTGGCAAAACTGTGGTAGTGGGAAAAGCGCTTGGGAAAACAAATCTGAGGTTATGTTGGAAGCACTTAGGTGGCAAAGAGAACTAAAATTTGGAAGCATATACGAAAGACATTAAAAATAATGATTACAAATTGCGGGAAAAATGAATAATCGCCTATGTTGAAAATAAAACATTTGTTAATAATATTATGACATAACTTAATGAGGTGGGGGTGCAGAGCACGACATAGGCACTAACCACCTCAGCTAGAGCGTCATGAAACATGTTGCCTACTCCGTTAGTTTTACAGTATTGACGCACAAAGAACAGGACTTTGCAAGAGGGGAAAGGAACCTGCACGTGACGTCATCAGGGCACAAGATGTCTGGCGCAGTCTTGCAAGTGACTCAGGGTTATGTCGCAAGCCTGTCCGGGCCAAACTCGTGACGTCGGAGTATGCTGGGATGTGAATTTACTGACATTTTAGGAAGAGCATGATTTTAGTGCATGTTATGTGATTGTAAAAGATATTTAAATATTATTGTTATAATGCAAAAAATCCTCATTATGCAAGGAATTGTTAAAATGCAAAACATATTGTAAATATGCAAAAATGTTGTTCAAATGCAAAACTAGTTATGATGCGACATATGATTTTTAGCTCACTGCTGTGTGGCAATGCTAAACTGCGTTAAATTCCAGGAAAAAAATAGAAAATATCACTAACTGCAGCAGAGATGATACTAGCTCGCGCTCCTGCGACGTACTGTGCGTCGGTGAAAGTTGCCTGCTATCTCAATCATGTTTCAACCTGTTTAGGCGACACCCTGCCTGGTATTTTTTTTACCTGTAATTATTTCCCTTAGGTCAGACTGTTATTGGTTTCCTACTCCGACAAAAAAAAAAAAAAAAAAAAAAAAAAAAGTTGTTAAAAGCATTCCCATGTTTTGTGAATTCCTTTCCTGAAAGGTTTTCACTTATCAATGTCTTTCCTTGGGTACGGTATTTTTACCTGCTGTTGTTTTTCCACCCCAAAAAAATTTTACCTCCGATAATAATATTTGTATATTTTACCTTCAGTCTGGAATTTCATTTTAAGTTGTACCACACTTTCACTGCCCCGGGCGAGCAGATGCGGAAAGTCAATCAAAACCAAGATGGATAGCGAGCATACGCAGTGCTGCCTGAATCGTTGAAATTGTCAACTTTTTACTTTAAGGTATACAATTTAGACTCATTATTATGGAAAAATTAACATGTTCTACAACAGTCGGTTTTTTTTTATCCAAAATGTTTGTACTGTCAAGCACTACTATCTGCATAATATTACACTATCATTTATGCATATATGTGTAACCAATTCTATCGTATTTCTTTATTTAGTACGTTTAATTTTTTAAAGTAACAATTATTGCTAAAAAAAAGTGTTTTAGTAGAGAATAGAATCATATTTTCGCAATGTTTTTGGTTTTAATGTATATCAATTTAGTTATAGTTTTTAAATAATGTAAACATTTTACATATTACCAATACAATGTATTAACCAATGGATCAATAGATTAAAGTGCTTATAAAATTTACTGTGCAAAGTATGTTATCAAGCAACGTCAACACTTGCAAACTTACACGAATAGACAAAAAAGCTGCTCACTCCACTTATAATAAAATATACCTATATATTATTTGCAATAGTCTTATTTTATTATTTTAGTTTCTTTTATTCCTCTTCCTTCCCTATCTATTCATTCTGATGTTCTTAAAGTTTGTTGAATCTACGCAGAGCTACCACAAGGAAAACATTTGTATTTTATTTACGACGATTCAGCAAATTTGTCAAAAAGTATTGCATACTTTACAAAAAAAAAAAAAAACCGGATTCACTTTAAACACTTGACAGCGGAAAAAAAACTTTGTTATTGCTTAAAAAATAATTTATGTTCTAAATACATTTCAAAATATAAGGAAATAGGCATATTGTGTGATTGTAAACAAATATTTCTCACATAAATTTAAATATTAAGCTATAAGTACTATGCAGTAGTTTCTCATTTCGGAGTTTACGTACAAAATTCGGGGTGTCTCAAGAAGAACATTTATGTTTTATCACGATAATTACAAAAAAATCAAAACGTATCGTATACTTTGCAAAAAAAAAAAGAAAGAAAGAAAGAAAGAAAGAAAGAAAGAAAAGACAAGAAAAAAAAAAAGAAGACAAGAAAAAGAAAAAAGAGAATATTTTCTCCCGTAATTCAAATTTAACACACGCAGTGGGGGAAAAAAAACTATTTAACCGTTTTATGTTACGCGAAAATAAGATCCCGTGATTCACTTTTAACATATGACAGTAAAATAAAAATCTATTTAACCTTGTAAAAATAAACAATGTTGCGAGAAAAATATTTTATCAGCTATATACATTTAAAAATTTAAGGAGATAGGCGCATTATGTGATGGTAAACAAATATTCCTCACGAACATTGAAATAATGAGCTGTAAGTAAAACGTTTTGTTAATTTCACGATGTTGATTGTGCGTTAACATTTAGCGAGGTGGCGCGAACGTCCCTACCTCTGTGTCTTTTGACTAGGTATTGGCATGGAATCGGTAAACTCATAGGACGGGATGGGTTGGGACATAATACTTAAATTGGAAAAAATTACACAATGAAAATATATCTTCACAGTCTGTAAAGTAATAATTCATTAAAAAATACATGTTGGAATAGAAATTAAGTTTTTTAAATCATACATACAACATTTAGAAAAAAATATTTAATTATCTTCTGCTGTGCTTCTGTGTCCTGTAATAAGTTTAGAATAAAAGTTAGTTTCACTGTTTCTACTGCGATTATAACTCTGTAGTCCGGTTTTTAAATTTTTAATCGTGTCACTATTACACGCACTCATACATAACAGTTTCTCTGCATCACGTTTCTCCAGTATCGCTGTCGAAAGTCCACATCATTGATGCATTCCACAACAAAAAACAAAGCCTACACTGTATTTATCCCTCACTATTATTCACATACAATATATTTATTTTTTTAATCATTTAATTTACTCACCGCTATATCTGTAAGTAGCCCCGTACAATTCGGGATGAAGAATGGCTCTATCTGACGGCATAGAACCACGCTCCAAGCGCCATATATACTTCTAGCTGGTTTCAATTATTTATTGTATTCTAGGCGATAGTATGTTGACATAAAAATGTTTTCCAGTCTATTGATATGATCCTCCCAACACACTAGCAATTCAATAATACGCTGTTGCGCACTAGCCATGTTAATATATTTCCAACAAGCATTGCTATGAATTCTTACATATATACATCAGCTTCCACACCCATATAAAATGCGTTCTGCTTTGAAAAAATGGGCAAATACACATATCACATACATGCCAACACGTATACCTCTTTCAAAAATCCTTCTTAGACTATCTGAATGGATGTCTTTTGTGAAGTGAAAGGTGAGATTTTTATACTTATACCTTGCCATAAAGTTAAAAGCAATGAAATTAACGAACTCCTGTACGATAAAAATCAGATTGTAGCCTTAAGAAAATGCCCTTTTTGCAAACAAAACAATAGTTTGACACAATGGTTTACTATTAATACAGCGAATTGAGCGAGAAAAGGTATATGAGAGCACTTAACTCTGGCAATGTATTTTTTAAAACAAGATTCATTTTCTAAAGAAACAATTGCTTTAGTGACAGAGCGTCAATCCGATTGCGAAAGTTAAAGTAGGGGGTTTACAGCGCGAAAACACACACATACGCGACATAAAAGTTAAAAGCAATGAAACGAGCAGGTAGAAAATCAGAATTTAACATTGAGAAACTGGCCTTTTGCAAGTAAAACATATTTTGACATAATGCTTTACTATTACTACCCCGAATGAAGTGAGAAAAAATAAGTGACAGCATTAACTCTTGCAACTTAAGACACTTGTTTTTTAATGAATGTGGATTTGCTTTCAAAAAAGCGTCCTTGATACTGATCGGCTATCTAATTGTGTGGAGAATTTTGGGTTTTTTTACACTTACTTCAGACCATAAAATAAAAACATTGGAATGGTATAAATTTGTTTTAACTTTGAGAACATGTTATTTTGCCAGTATAAAATATTTTCACACAATGATTTACTATTGCGAAAAATGAAATAAAAGATGTTATACCTGAAAAGTAAATTGACATCAGAAGTAATCCAAATATCGTGATGGATGCTCCCCAAAACTTAACACAATGCATTATAATTTTCTCTTTAAACCAACACAAGTAAAAACTTATGATGACATTAGATCGAATATCATACGCCCCGGTCAGTGAGGCCTTAGGTGTATTTTATCGTAAATATATCGAAATAGACTAAAAGTCGTGACTAATATGAATTAAACATAACTTACTTCGTAACAAAAAACGTTTGGCATCACACTCTCTGACAAATTTTCAATTCACGGTTTTAAACTAAACAAATGTCGGAAGTTGCAACTTGTAACATAGCTGTCTGTAGAAAAATATGAATGGGATATAAAATATGTAAATAATTCTTAGACATAAGAAAACATTAGAACTTACAATTGTAACGTCTTCAAATTGCATAAAGTAACGGAAAGGCTCTTAAACCAATGAAATTAACATGATATGCGCAATGGAGAACTGAAAAAAGATTTGCTCAATCCAATAATTCACATCACAACAACCAGAAATGAAATATCAACATGGCTATTTGTTAAAATATGAAAAAAGAATCGGCAATTAAAAACATTTTCACTCAAGGTGTAAAATAGCTTCGATGGGCTCGGGATACAAGAGGTTTTCCCTTGCCCACTTGATTTTTCCCTTCCCCTATAGCAAAGCACTGCCCTTGTACCAGTATTGTGAAAGTGGTGTAGTAGGCAACATGTTCCATGACGCTCTAGCTGAAGTGTTGCGTAACTCTGATTTTGTTACCGGTCTACGCTACAGCCGAACGTCATGCTGGAAACACCTCCGCACCACCACCTCACTTAAAGTATGTCATAATATTATTAATAAATGTTAGTTTTTATATTCAGCATAGGTGTTTATTCATTCCCCCCCAAATTTTGTAATTATTATGTTAAATGAATGTGTTAATATTCGTGTGTGCATCCAACGTTTAGTTTTCGGTTTTGCCACCCAAGTGCTTCCAAACATAACCTCAAATTGTTTTTCACAGTTTTACCACCAAACGCTTCCCTCACTGCCTAATTCACAATTTTATCACCATACGCGTCCTTTACCACACCAAACGCTTTCTCCGCCATCTTAATCCAGTTTGCCACCAAAAGCTTCCCTCATTACCAAACGCTTTTCCCACAAACAACCTTAACAGGCAGTTATTTTTATTTCACGTCACATTTTTATTTTGTGCAATTACATGTATATTTTCAATCAATAAATAAAAAAATTCCGGGTTATTTGGATGAATGAACCATAATCCTACCATCAGATGACAGCTACCCCACCTGGAGGGGAGAATTAGAAGAAACATTAGCCCATCTAGTGGAAGGATTATGGTTAATCCAGTCGAATAATTCCGGACCAATACTACTTGCGTGATATGTAAATATCTTGGTTTTAAATTGCAGATATAAATGACAGGATGGAAGGTCTAGTGTAATATGAACCATGTCAGAAAGCACTGGTTTGCACGAGGGGAAATCGAAAAATAATGCCTCCATGGGCACAATCGTTCTATTTGTTAACCGATTTTTAATTTTTTTTGTTTTATCTGAAAGCTGCATGTTTCCTCTGTGTAATACACTATTCACTTTTCAACATAGTCCCATTCCGTTCCACGCACTTGCACCAACGCTTGACTAGTTGGCAAACCCCTTGGAGAAGAATTCCTGTGATTAATGTCTACACCAGGCTCTAATGGCAGCTTTCACCTGGTCGTCAGAACGAAAGTGAAAACCCTTAAGATACTCTTTCATGTTGGAAAAGAGGTGAAAGTCGTAATATATAATGTCGGAGCTGTATGTGGGTGCGTTAAAACCTCCTTCAAATGCAGGCAGGCAACCCCTCTTATGTTTCGCGACGCGTGTGTGGCCGGGCTTTGTCGTGCTACAGAATTGGACCCGAATCCTTCCAGACGCGGAGAAACCCAGCGAGGAGCTTCTTCAATATTGTCACATAGATTGGCGAGCTGGTCCCCTGTTTCAAAAAGTCAAGGAGCATGATACTTTGGAAATTTAAAAAATTGGTCACCATGACTTTCACCGCACATGGGGCCACCTTGAACTTCTTGGGACGTGACAATGTTGGGCGTTACTCCATCGATTGTCGTTTACTCTCGGGGTCAAAATGATGCGCCCATGATTCATCCTCCTTGAGAATGCACTGGAGAAAAGCCCCACCCTCACGCTCGTACCGGGCCAACAGATCTTGGCAAACTTGCGTCAGTCTCCATACTGTGATATCCCAGCACCTCCGTTACGATAAACTGACTTTTTCTTGGCAATGTCCAGTTTGTGGCGATCTCTCGTTGTTTGCTTCGATGGTAACCGCGAATCATTTCATCCACACGATTTCGATGCTGGTCATCTGATGCGGTGAGGTGTCGTCTATTGCAGTTGTCGGACTTGCTTCTTTCAACTTCCTGGCCCACGTCTCACTGTACTGACGTCAACGGTAGCGTCGCCGTAAACCATTCGACAATTAATTTGGACAGGCTCGCAACGCTCAGCTATCAGAAACTCAATGGCGCCTCGCTGCTTCAACCTAATCTCGCCATCTTCTTCAATTCCCAGCACATTAATGACATCTGGGAATAAAGGAAAATAATGCAATACACGGATGAGACATGCAGCTTTCAGAAAAAAACAAAGATTTTAAAAATCGGTTAACAAATCCGTTGTAGTCATGGAGGCATTACTTTTCAATCTCCCCTCGTAATAAAACCATATGTTACCTCAAATGTTTAAAGGCGATTTTATTTAATTACATGGATAAAAGAACATTTTGCATGGCAACGAGTCTGTTAAGAACGATAGCACCAGTCACACTGTGCACCACTCTCGTACGTTCCCAGGAAAGTTTGCCTTGAGCTTGTAGATTAATTGTTGCTGTGTTACAAAGTTAAATAAAATATTTATAGTGAAACAGATTAAAGATATGTAGTTGCAGTTATCAAACAATATTCCATATGAAGTAACGCTGCTCTCAAGAGGACTTCAGTAGAAACAACAACCAGTCGTTTCTTTAATAGCAAACTATTGTTGAGTGGCAGGCTGGTGAAGTTTTGTGGAATTAATTGCCTTGTCTCGTTTTGTGTTCATTGAATGAACAAACTTTACTCTCTAAGTCTTTTTCTTTGCGATCACTAAGAGAAAACCGAAATTGAAAAACTGCATAAACCAATTCCAAATGTTGATTTGAACGAAAATATGATTTCAAAATAACGCTTTCTGAGAAACTGACTTCAGCCTGTAGACTCCAAACTTTAATCAAAGAGTCATTAATATTTCAGGCCAAGAAAACCAGAAGAATGGGGTTTTTAATACGTGCATTATTATAATATTTTTATTAAATTCTCTCTCTGTTCTGTATGTTCAGCCACGAACGTAATGAGTGTTAATGCTAGTTATTAAGATCCTACAAACTTGCGATCTATATTTAACAGTAGCAGTAGCAGCAATGATGTTGTGCACTCCGGATTTACGCTACCAGTAAATCTTCCACCAGTACCAAGTTCTGGGCTGATTTGAGATTCAGTTCGATATATGCCGTTTTCAGACCTTAAGAACAACTCAGTTTTTAGTTCAGTCACTTAGTAGAGGAAATAGAGATGAAAGAATTGCATAAGCTTAAAGAGAATCGTTTTAACTTCTAAAAACTTTTACTACAAAAAATGAAATTATATTTGTGAAGAATATCAAAATCTTGCCCCAGTTATCTGGAATCCATGGTTTGATAGTGATACCAATATTAGATGAATAATTTTCGATCTAGAAAGCCTTTTGTAATTACTTGAGGAAAAGTTTTAAAATAGTAAAATCTCTTTCATTGTACAAGCTTTTAAAGATTATACTAGGGATTCAATGTAAATATCTCAATTTTATTTTGCACCTAGAAGACAGTAACTATCATTTTGCTCATAAATTGTGGGATGAATACAGGGATCCAAAAAATGTATACACACTTCAAGCAAATAAAAAACTGTATTGACATAACAAAACTGAATACAGACAAACAGAACATGACTAGCACTAATCATCTTAGACTTTTACAGTTACAACAGTTGCTCAAAATGCCCACCATCGGCGTCGATACACTTCTGAGTACGTTGAACTACTGATTGAGTAACGTTTGCGAAAGTGTCCTCAGCGATTGCAGCACATGCCGTTTCAATTTCTTCCCGAAGTGCTGTGAGTGTAGCTGGTTTTCTACGGTATACAACATCCTTAAGAGTTCCCCATAGGTAGAAGTCCAACGGAGTTCGATCCGGAGAACGCGGTGGAAACTCAATCGAACCTCTTCGTCCTATCCAGTGCCTTGGACCCAGGACGCGGGGCTTGTTACTGTGCGAGGTCTCCCAGATCTGCCCTTGTGAGCATACGGTACCACGAGTCCCAAATTTGTCTAGAGTGCGTGCAATTGTTATTCGCGTTGGCGGTTTTGTTCTATACACACATCTCTATTGCCTTTGAATTTCAACATTATCGGCTTTCCAATACACTTCAAAATTGCTCTCCGCTGTTCAAGCGATAATCTTGACTCCAACTTGTTGTAGCAACGCTAGCATAACGTAATGTGAGTCACATCTGTTTACAGAACATCATACTGTTGTTTTTCGGTTCAATTTTGAAATATATTAAATAGATATCTACTGTGAAAGTGTATACATTATCCATAGTTTTAAATATACAGCTGCAAAGGCATGCTAGTAAAAACTTTAAGATTGAAAACACATGTTATAGTAATACAAGAAGTGTCAAGAAAAACCATTAAATTATACGGCAGAGATAGTTTTAAATTATATATGGCAGAGAAAAAGATTTCCTCGCTTTGTCTCCAGAAATTGACAACATACCCAAACAAATGCGCGAACATTCTTTCTTCGAGTCGGTGTCCTGTCCAGAAGACACGAGCGGAAGTATCGCACAGTTTCAAAGTCTTATTCGGGAGTGCTTCTAGTTATTGTAGTTGCAAAGTACATTATTGGTGTGTTTTTTATTTAGTTTTCAATGACAAACAAAACAATTCAGCGAAGACAGAAAATAAAAGACAAGCGGAATCGAGAGGGAGCAGCTGATCATGTCGAATACCTGGCAAACAATTCTCTGAAAGAACCATCTCGGAAATAAGAAAGGAAGGTCACATCGCAATGAATTACGTACTTCCGGAAAGAAGAGGAAACCATCTCACAAGAAAAGTTTTGCAATGCAAGGAATAATTAACTCGTGCATGCAGAGAAAAAGATTGTCTTCTGAAAAAATTACTGAATAAGACAAGAGAACAGTGACGTTTTCAGGGAAATAAAAAAGCTATTCGTAAATTATGGTTTAGGTTTTAAATTAACAAGATGTAAGGTACTCCTGAAACGAGAGGATATCGTGGCTTGGAGCGCGTTTGGGGATAACTAGGTCAAATAATAATTTGAAGCTTGGCGACAGGAAGAAATCCGTTATTTATTTAGATGAAACGTGAATCTATGCTCATTACAGGGCATTCCGGCACCATTGATGTCAAATCCTTCAATAAAGCGAATTAAGTCAGCATTGTATTATATTGCACCAATATTATTTTAGTTAGTTCTGCATAAATTTAATAAAGCAAGACCTTATTCCTGAACGAACTAAAATAACCTAATATTACTGAATGCGCCTCTTTTACCTACCACCTTGATCACTTCAGCAACGCCCCTGATTTCCCCTCATGACCCACAGACTTACCTCTCTCTACCTCTGGTACATAAAGTAGGGGCATTTTCATGCTTCTTGCAGTTTTTGTTGCGCTTGTTGATATTTGATTTCAGACTCGAGCCTTCATTTTGAAAAATTCCATATGAGCGTTAATACTGCTTCACAATATATAACCTTCCTCTATCACTGAGAGTCACAAAGAGATTATAAAAATCGCGTTATTTCTCGGAAACAAGTGAAGTTATAAATAATATCAACGGCATGCTAAACTTCATTTAACAAATTAAATGTATAACGGTATACTATATTTTTGGAAAAGGCATTGCACATTTTCTGCCTAAAATTGTGACTCCCATTAAGTCAAGAAAAACTGGAGCTGGAATAAAAAAAAAATCTTGACAGCAGAGAGTAAACATCTTAGCGAAACTTAAAAACAAGTGGCTATTCAGCTGCGACAGAAGTAGCAGAGCTAAATGCACTTCAAAACTGAAAAAAGAGGGCAAATTTAGAAGAAACTTGCAGAGAAACGGTGAAGTAAATTCATCACCCTGAAGGTCTCTTTACGTAATAAACCCGTGAAGTGGGTAAACACACAGAGAGCACGTTATTTGCACAGCGCTGACTTCAGGCTCCCGGAACCTTGAACGCAGCGGGCGATGTCGCCAAATTATATGAGCAATAGGCAAATCTTACATCAGTTTTGTGATATTCATTCATCTCTAAGGCAGAACCAGAATAAAGCAGCCGGCCATAGCAAAATGAGTTTGTACCTGGCTTGACTTAAATTAATTCCTGCGTGTCTTGCTTTCTATAACCGTCATGTAATGATGACATTTGCATGCGCAATTAATAACGAAAAGCTTAGAAGCTTCTTTTTTCTGTAAACCTCCAAGAAATTTAATTACTGGTTGGTTTGGAGGATGATTTTTAATGAGAACATGTTGCGACAAAGATAGACAGGTTCTAATTCGGCGACATACTTCAAGTTCTGGGTGCCTGTACAGAGTGGGTAGTAGAAAGTGAGGCGATATGTTGCAATGATCAACAACCACTGTGTAGCAGACGATGTCATTGAAGTGCTAACGACTATTAAGCCCTCGCTAAGAGAATAAGCAAAGCACATTCAGCTAGCTTCTAATTTTCACAATTTTTTTCAAAAATGTTTTAGTTTCTATTCTATCATGCGCTTTTTCTATCAGTAAATTTCATTAACTCTTAATTACAGCTTAATGTTCAATGCCCAACATTCCATAATTGAAAACATAAGCCTTCTGAGTTTTTTATTCTATATTTTTCTATGTATTAATTTGCATTTAATAAATGCTTTTATTTTGACGCACTATGGGCTATCGTTTACTAATTTTCGTCAACGTAAGTAATAAGACACGAATAATACAATTTATAGAGATATTATACATGCAGATATTAAAAATGCATGCCTTATAGGATTTGAATATTCGAGTTAAAATCATAGGTGTCACATGTTTGATTTCTAACAAACAAACAATTGCATTGTGGTTTACAAGAGCCGTTTGCTGTTGGCATAGGATATAAATAATAAACTTATGCAACAGAATGAATTCTAAATTGTTTTATGATATAATGTGTATTTTCTAAAAAGGCGTTTCCATTTTGCTAACAATACCAATCTTGAAAATTGAAGGGTTGCTAAGGTGAGGCCATTTTGATGCTCTGAGCCAATTTGAAGTTTTTCACAAACACTTAAGCATTGATGAATCAATGACACCCTTACACAGTGACGTTTCTGCCAAGACATTATTTAAAAATAAATGAATCATTTGGATATTATGTGGAAGTGCCACAATGCACCTGATTCGATATTCTCGTTTAATGAAGGAATGGAAGCGATAGATTTGCGTCAACCTGTAGATCGTGTTTGCGGTCAAAGAAATGGTGGTGAAACTATTTCACACACGGTCTTAATATTTTCATCGATATTTAGCATCTCTATCCATACTTGCAGTATATAAACACACTTGCCAAAACGTGATAAAGCCTGGTGTAATGCTCGAAAGATGTACAATGTCTACTGTTAGGGGTGTGTCAGAAAAATACAACACTAGTGTGGAAAGAGGCTCCAAAGAGAATTCTATGATGAATATTTCCGTAGGAAGGAATAAACAAAAGAATGCCTTCCGCAGGTCTATGTAAAACCTAGGACATACATAATATTTCAGTTTGATTTAATATTATATGGTATTCTGTAAATAATTAATATATTTATGTGTAAATTGCATATCTATGTTTCATCACTGTTATCTAAAACACGTGTCAATAACCATACTTGTTCATTTTCATTACTTTTATTCCAAAGATTCCATTTTGGAAACACAGCTTAACATGAAAACTGTGCAATAAAACAAAACTTCGATGTTCTGTTTTTTATATACCATTATATAAAATTGCCATAGTAACAAATGACGTCATTAAATTGTTTCATTGTTAAAATGCTGACATCGACTGAATGTCATGTTATGGAAATATTAAGAAAGCAATTAATGTATTACTAAAAATAGGTTAAATCGTTTATTTTCATTGTTGAATATCCATTATAGCATTTAAACAATTAATAAGTTAGTATTAGCTACCAAATGAATTAGCAAAATTTGATAGAACTAAGCTATGCTGAAATATGCTTAATGTTTTTACTGTTCTTCCAATAATTAATTTTGTCATATAAAAATGAGTATTATAAACGTTTCACGGTATTAGTGACAATTCAGCATTTTCAGTTTGGGACTAACTTTCTTGCAGTAGAATTAACAATAGACAAGCGAATTAAATAGTCTCTAGCGATACAATAACGTTATAAGTATAATAAAAGATGGCATTAACTTCAAACTGATTCACTAGAAAATCGAAAATAATAGTTATTTTATTTTATTAATATTATTTTATAATTCTGGTATACAAAAAAGTGTATGAAGTTCCTTTATAATTTTATACCTACAATTATCGCATTCGTAAAAATTATGAAAACAATATATGTGCATACGTAGTCAGTCTTTTTAAGGTTAAGGAATGCAATGAAGGCATGACCTTTTTCTATGCATTTCCCAGCACATTTTTCCAAAAATCGCGAAAAATTATAAAATATATTTGATTATTTCTGTTCATAAATATAATATACTACTAACTTTATAACAATTGTAATTCAATTTTTAAATGTATGTGTTTCAATATTTAACACAGCATTGATAGAAAGTTAAAAAATAAGTAAACAATTTCTGAACTTTTGGGTTTTGTGACTGTGTATTTCAACAGTATAAAACTGTTTAATCATCAACTATTGTCATAGCCCAAACAGTGAGGTTCATTTGAAGCTTTTACTGTGTATCATAAAAGAACGTAAAACATGTTTTCTTTTCTCACTTCTTTAACTTATCATTTAAAAAATTGTGATTAATTAATCTTAAAAACATTTTTAAGATCAGGTTAGTATCACGAAATAACTGCTGTCTTCACCATCCGATCCACTCCCACTACTCTCCATATGTTTACTGGAGGAGCATAATATCCTGCGATGAACAATATGCCTGAAGAACAGCAGCAGCCATAGTTCCCTATGACAGGAATATAGCCCTAGACATAATAAAAGTTCAATCACATCCCTGGCACGAAAGCCCGCGAGGGTTCAAGGCTTGCTGACATATGCAACTTCACTGACATTGACTTTCGAGACAGAATTAAACTTCTTCGCCATCGGGTCTAGTGCACCCCGACTTTCGTAAAACTTCCTCTAGAGTGCCGTGGATCGAATGCGTCCTCTGGTTCAGCATCAAGACATGGTGACCATTGGACAATGAAGACGGTCATAGAAAGTACAGATGCAAAAATGTAAGCTGGTATGACAATGAAAATTCGAAAAACATACCACACTATAACCTGCATCATCTAAAGTACTCATTTGAGCATTTTCCCGCATCATTGTCTCTTACTTACCGACTGTAATTGTTGCAAATTCAAAATTACCGCCGATGCAAACAATTATTTAAATGGATATTAAAGTCTGATAAAATAACACATGTAAAAATAAATTTTATTGAAATATTTTATGAATCGATCAAAACATAAAAGAAAGTTTATAAAGTCAGCATAGCTTTCCTGTAGCAAAAACTCAATTACAGAACAGTTACTTAATACGCACAGTAGGTAAACATTTCCTTTTACTTCTGGTTAAATGGGATGGGATGTGTACCTACTTTTAGTTCCCAGGTTCACTGTTGTTGTGGTCGTTCTATACCATGCCGTCCGCTTTTTAAGCTACTCATTTCATTGCTTGAGTAGCGCCGAGCACGTAGTGTCAGTTTTGTGTGTTTAAGGGCCTCGTTTCAGACACCGTAAAATGAGGTATTCAAATGCGGAGTTAGCAGATGCTCATATGATCTACATGTTAGCGGAAGGTGTAGACTCCGTAAAGTTTTCATCCACATACCCTGCAAGACAAAGAGATACATCAGCGCATCAGGGAGTCCATGTGACGGCGGGTTGATAGATGTAATTGTGCTAACGGAGGACGTTTTGTACATTCCATATGCTTTCTTTTTCCCACAGTTCTGTTTTTGAATATTCTGCTATGTGATAAAGATGTAGAAAAAGGGCCCTAACAAGGAAATAAAACAATTCCGGACCGAGTTCATGTTTTTTTTTATCCTGTACATGTAATGAATGTTTTCCTAAAATTTTGACACCCTTTTTGTTACACCTATATACCTTATATTTAGGGTCAATATTTTTAAGTTGTAACTTATTTTTTCAAGAATATGCAAATAAAGCTCTTTAAAATTATGACAGTACCATCTGGACATTGACCGTGAGATAGAAGTAGAATACTACAGAACATAATATGTGTATTTATAAGGAATAAAAGAGTAACTGTAAATGAGAGCTGAACAGTTATTGTAATAATTGATTTATTGCAAGTTTGTATTCTAAAGAAAATATAAGCGCACAGTACTTATTGTAATTAACAATGTTATAGTCATGTAAAATAAAACGTACATTTCATTTCTTACTGTTGAATTTGAATGTGTAAATCTTACTTCATCTTTAGGGTTCAATAAGATATGATAAAATACCCTTTTGCACACACAACTATGCAATTAGCAAATTTTTGCAAGTTCGTGTAGAAATCAAAATATTGTAATTCATACAGAAACAAAGAGCTGGAATTAGTAAAAGTAGAAGAATTTTTTTTAGCCCATATACTATTGAAATGGATGGCTTGAGTGCATTTCCAAGTAACAGCGAATTAATGCAGTAAACTGCTTTAATATAACATGTAGTAGTACTACTGTGTTCAGGTTTTAGAAAATTCATTCTCAAGTCCATTCTTACCTACCTGGTACGAGGGGTGTTCTAAAAGTTCTTGTCCTGACTCAGAGATGCCGTGATTATAGTCAAATGATTACAATGGTTGTTAATCATCCTTTAAATGACGCACTGTAAAGTTTCAGACGATAAGCGTAGTCACTTGTTTATGATCATCGTATAAATAAACTAGTGTTAGTATTTTCTACAAAATGATAAAACTGAGATACGATAAAATGCTTCATTTTGAAAGGGTTAACCCCAACAGAAATACAAAAGGAGCTAGATTCCACATTAAAAGGTAGTGCCCCTTCGTTTTCTACGGCTATCTATTCGTAGGCTACTGAATTTAAGCAGTCTTATATCCGTTAAAGATAAGCACTCAGGGTGTCCCAAAACTGCTACGACCGATCAGATTGCGACAAAAATGCTATACTAAATTATCGCCGATGAGGTACGCGAGTTGGCTTGCATTGCAAAGACCTCGTTGATAGGCCGTGTCCACTACATTTTTAACGAAGTTTTGGGTGTGAGAAAGCTTTCCGCTTAATGGGTCCGCGTTTGTTAACAATGGACTAAATACGCTTCCATTGAACATTTCACAAGAGTGTTTAGACTTGTCTAAACACAATTCCGGTAAGTTTTTCTGACGTTTCATAACAGTACATTAAACAGATTCATCACCACACGCCAAGAGACGAAGGAACAGTTCAAACAATGGGTAGCAACAGGGGAAAGTGCGCCAAAGAACCCGGGGAAAAAAAAAAAAAAAAACCGTTCCATCAGCAGAAAAATTCATGGTTATGGTTTTCTGGGATTCTCATGGTGTAGTGTTCCTAGACTACCTCCAGAAGGACAGAATCACCGGGGAGTATAATGCTTCTCTACTGGGCCAAATGAAGGATACTATTAAGGCTAAACGTTCACATCTTGCTAAAAAGAAAATTATCTTTCAACCCGATTTTGCGTCTTCACGTCTGGGATTGTTGCTGCAAAACTGCATTGCCTTTCCTTCCAAGTGCTTGCTCATCCGCCATTTTCACCGGATTTGGCTCCTAGCAATTACTTGAGAGTCTTTGGACTAAGTGTATCGATTTACAATGCGACTTATGTTGAAAAATGAAAAAATACATCTCTTTTAAATCTTGTGTTTTCTTGGTCAGGTTGAGAACGCGTATCTTACCACCATACTTAAAAAGGATTCTGAAATGGTACCCTTAAGAAGGCTTTAAATATACTGGGGTGATTAAATTTATTTGGACTTCATTGTGAGTCAGTATATGCAATAGCTAGTCAGCGCATCTCACTTTGAAGGGTATCAGCTTTGAGAGTATGATACTCTGCAACCTAGCGAGTGGTTAAAAAACTAACATAGCTGCATTTTGTAAACAAGCTGATATTCTTAAAAAGACATATTAATATTGACATATTATTAATAAATGCTACAGAGTTTGTTAAGGAGATATCTAGCACAACAGATATGCAAATGCACCTAAAATTAGCAAATTTCTCCTAAAGAATACTGGATGTGAAAAAAAGGGTGAGCATAGTTATCAACAATGAGCATCACAGATGAATTACAAGCAGTGGTATCAATGAAATGTGGACTAATAATAATTAGAACAATCTTTTTGTTCTTAAAAAAATACTGGGAGACAACAAAAAGAGTTTCACTCTAGAAAATTTAGAAATGTGGCTAAATGTATAAAATAATGTGCCAAAATGTAAACCTTATAGTTTCTATGTTTATGTGAGTGCTAGTGTCATATAGGGAATTTAAATTATATATGTTTTCCTAAAATACTATGAAAGATCAAATAATTGTGTCAAGTTAAGAAATACTTGACATTTCTCGGTTTATATGACAGTAAATAATATACTTTGCATGAAAATAATATGCTGAATTAACAGAAGGCTCAGAGCCTTACTTAATTACTCATGTCTGTGTATCTCCAATAAACTCCTGCCACACTGCACAATGTAGGTATACATGTTTTTTTAAATGTACAGTTGCTGTTAAACTGTGAAAATTACATTTTCATACATTGAAAATAAATTATTTATTAATTATCAATAAAAAAGTGTTGAAGGTTTTGAATCACTTTTATATTATTCTGATGAATTAATAATTGACATTGTTTCAATAAAAGGATATTAAAAGATAAAGGCAGGTGTGCGAGAAAAATGAAATACATTTTTAAGATCAAAACATAATTTACGAGGTATATCATCTTTCTTATCCTCCTTTTTATTTCTCTCATTGTGATACTATAATTTTTGGTTCTATTTCTCAGCAGGATTTAATTAACTGTATGAACATTACCTGCAAATATGCATATGAGCTTACACAATTAAATCTTATATTTTACTATTCTTCTATCAGAGTAGTTTTTATAAATATTTTTTCCTGTTAATGGTGACTTCGGGATATATATAGTTTTTTTATTTATGAAAATGTCAACATTATTAACATGCTTTTCTCTGGTTTATGTTTAAAGATTTTTCTTCTTATTGCTATACTTTTAGTAAACTATAGATTAAACAAATAAGAGAAACACTGGCTTTTATTTCAAATGTAATGATTGCCAAGTGAACAAACTATAATAAATCTCACTCATCAAGAACATATGATATGATAGATTCTAATTAAATTCTTGTAGACCCTGGTGGTGAAGTGGTAACCATACTTGCCTCATAAACCCAAGATTGCGGTTTCGATCCCGGCTAGGGTTGATGCAATTTTTCGGGCATAAAAATCCTAAGTATCGCTTTCTTTGGAAGGGAAGTAAACTTTTATAAGTGTGTTTGTGAAACTTAAAGAGAGTTATAATGTGACGACATGATTTTTAGTGTTTTACTTTAAATCAAAATAAGATTAATAGAGATATAGTTGTTTTAAAATGGTTCCCGAGCCGTGTGGGATTAAAGGGGAAAATAAATTTTTCAAATCACTTAATGCTCATACCTATTGCTAAATATAAACATTTATGTGTCATCATCATTGTCATTCTTCCCTTAGCCAATGCCGTTGCTACTCATCTTTATTTCCAAGTATGAAAATTCACCAACAATCTGAATTTCTCTATCTTCTATGAACTATTTCTCATCTTTATGCAGCCTATTGTCCTTCTTTAACACCATCATTTTAATCTCTTCAGAGTCGAAATATTAAGAAGAGATTATTAATGTGTGTTTCACTGTGTTAGATACCAAATTGAATTAATATTGAAACCATCATTTAGTTTTATCCCGATTCACCTTCAGTCCCCATTATCCACAGCTAACTTTAAACTAATCACTGATATTGAGCACACCATAAAGTCAACCCAGAATGCTGGCATTCTAATATTTACATTTTTTAAAAAGTTCAATAAATAAGTTAAACGTACCAGGTTCAACTTACAACCTCTCTCTCGTTATACTAGACATTAGTTACTTCTCTAAAACTACATTTGACATAAAATCTATTTTGATCATATAACTCCTGAAGTATTTTAATCATATTAACATTTAAGCCTTTCTTGTTCAATTTAGAACAAACCATTTCTCTAATCATCCTATCATTAGCTTTTTCCAAATCAATAAATACAACATAAAAACCTGCCCCTATTTTTAAATAATCATGTGATTATCAACATTTTAATTGTAAACATATTATCTCCTGTCCTATTCCCTTCCTAAAATCAGCCTGATAAGGAGATATCTTTTCATTTTCTTCAGCCCAATCCTGAATTCTCTCATATATAATTTCTGTAAAAATTTTCCAAAGTTAAATAGCAGAGCAATTAGTTTATCGAGTTTTTCTCCCTTATATACAGAATGAATGCTTGCTATTTACATTTTCCGGAATCCTCTCCTTTCCCTTAATTATATTCATAAACCTAGTTACGACATATTAATCTACCTCATCATCACACCAAATTTTAAAGAACTCAATTTTAATAGCTTTATTCCTCTTATATTATGGACCTGATTATCGATTTCACATTATAATAGTCTACCAGCAATCTTAAATTCAAACTGCTTCCTCCCCCCTAATTTCCATAATAAACAAATCTAAGCCATTCATTCAGACTTTAGATACATTCCTTTTCACATCCTTCATAATCATTTTTCAAATTTGCTGTTTCCCATCTAGATGCATCTTGCATTTAATTTCTAAGGCTTTAACTCTCCCCCATTCTTGTTTCTTGTATTCAAGTAACAACCTATACCACTCATATAATTGTTTTATTGATAGCTATTTTGCAGGTTTGTGGAACAGGATGGCTTGCTAAATTTTAGCAACTTTAATTATGTAATGTGAGCATTGCATTTGCATATATATTTTTTTGTTTACTGTAACAAAAGAGTGAACTGCATATGTTAATAATTTGATAATTATAATTCTTTTTTCATATATTGGAAGACAAGAACCTTCCATGACCAATCCTGGGGGCTTTAACCTCCAGTTAGCTTCCTGCATTTATATTATGTGTGAATACTAACAAGTAAATTTTATATAAATAGAAATTAGGAATACGCATGGATGGTTTACAGATGTGACAAAGCACAAGCCTTAGATCCAAAGGAATCGTAAAGGAGAATACATGTTTGCAAACGGTTTCTTCAGTTCATAAATCACCCCTAATTAGTGTTTTTGGTTACTGTCAACATAAATAGTAAGGGGCAAGAGAAAATCCAAAATTTGTAGATAAAAGTTCAATAATTGATACTAAAGTCAATGTACCTCAACTGCAAAACAAATAATCTGTCCTATTTTTAACATAAAACATTTATGCCGACCAAAATAATTCTAATTTTGGAGCAATTTTTCCCCAAATTAACTGAAGAATGAACAATGATGTGTTCCAGCAAGATGGGGATAAAGCTCTGAACATTTCAAACTTCATTACATGTTATTGCTGACATCTTTGATGAGAGTGTAATTGTTGAAGACTTATGACCTCTTGATCTTCAGATTTAACACTAAGCTTGTTATTTGTGAAGCATTTTGTAAGACAAGAATCTATAAATCAAATGTATGAAAATTAAATGAAGTGTAAAATAACATTAAAAAGAAATGCTCAACATTTTGGAAATGTGTTATTCAAAATGTAGTTAAAGGCTGCAATTATGTCTTGGTGCAAAAAGTGAACATTTTCCTTTAAAAGGCCAGCATATTTAAGTGCATTAACAATTTTAAAATTATATTTTTCTTTTTATTAATAAGAATTTATTGCATTTAGCCTGTATTTTGCCATTATGCAGCAAGCCAAGTATGATCATGGAACATTACTTCAAATGGCTTCCATGAGTATTTTCAAACTAATGGAAGCCATATTATATCAAATGTGATACGTTAATGAGAAAAATTAAATGCAAAAACATTCTAGGCTTTGAATGAAAGAAAACATTTACAATTTTAATATTAGCAGTTCAACAACAGCGAAAATGGCAACAATAATAATATAGATAAATATTCTGTGTATTGAGAGCTGAATTTGCAACTAAATCTGCCTAGATAATTGTCATTAAAGGAAGTAAAAACAAGTTACAGCAAGTAAAGCTAACATAATGTATATAATATGTAGATGTTTAATATCCCAAGCCAGTTACTAAGGTCTTCAACATGATTTTTTTTGTTTGGTTTATTTACGGATGTTCTTTAACATCTCAGATCATTAGTGTCCCATTGAATACAGCCAATAAATTTTGCTAAGAGGCCTCTTCTTTCAGGTTTGAGTTCTTTTGCATACCATAAATCTATGACACAGGACCCATAGTTTTACTAGCCAGGATTGAACCTGCAATCCTTCAATATGATGAATGCATTACATGGAGGAATGATGAAGCAATTGGTCCTGAAGTGGTCAGCATCAGAGGCAGTCAATCAGACACAGGAGACAAAGGGCTGTGTCTTCTTGGTCAAAATAGCAATAACGACAATAATTACTTATGCCACAATAAAAGTTGTGAAATCATACCTTGTGCAAGCTCACAATACTACTTTACCAAAATGGATTAAATTTGTCTAAATATAGGAGGAGGAGGAACAAACAAGAAATTGATCATTTCTGTTGCTATCAGGTATAGTCCCTACTCTCTTTGCAAGATTTTGATGATTTTTGAGGAAGTGACATAATCAGTTATCATGCTATAAATGACCAAAACATAACCTACATCTAGGCATTTATAAATATATTTTCAATAATAGAAAAACTAATTAACAGAATATTTCTGTGGAACTGAAAATAACTAAAGCTTAACTTGAATATAATATATAACATGCAAATTATAACCATATTTAAATTATATACAAAGTAATTAAGAATATTCCTATGGATTGATATTTTCATCATTCTTTCCTTGCAATTTACAATTTATTCAATTTACAGCTATCTTTGATCTTTTAAAATGCATAAATGTCTTTTTGTCATTTGAATCTGTTCATTTTTTTGACATTATGCTGGTACTGTATCCACTATTATTGTTGTATTAAATACATTGTAATTCTTTTTTGTATTACATTTTTGCCAGTGGGATGTTAACTAGTCTGCTCATCAAGCCAATGAAAATGGCATATTAATGTGAAACTGGATCTGTAAATATCAAAGTTGAGTTTGCTGAATGTCTAATTATTTTCTATAAGTCCAAAATGGGAGCTGACAAACTTCAGTTTTATGATTAATTTTATGATTTCTCTTGTAAATTGATAAATTCTTTTGGTAGAAGATGAAAAAATGTTGCTGGAGCATAAAACTGTCACATTCTCTTTTTAGGTCTATACGTTTTACAGTGAGAATGTTAGAAAGAATTCTGTTGAAAATTGTGAAGTTTTTTCTACCAGATCAACTGAGTTTTTACTTGACTTTGAACATTTTGAAAAGAGCTGAATTAATAATCAAGTCATTTTGCTAGTTAATATGTATGGGGATTGATGCTTATTATTGGTCTCGTGCTGTTACGTTGTTTATGAATTTTTGGCAGTCATAAAGTTAGTAGTGCAGGAATATCTGGAGCTATTTTCAATGCTTTAATGAAAATTTTGTTGCAAATATTTAAATGATTTTTCTATTTAACAAATTTTTTACTCTGCTGATGTCATCACATTTGTCTAGAATGGCTATTTTATTGCTCTTGTAAGCATTTGTATATATTACAGTTTATCTTTTTAATTTCTTAATTGTGTCACACTTTTGCTATATTTTTGAAGTTTGATGACAATACTCTATTGCACATGACAAGTTCTTGGCAAAGAACAAAATGGTGTTTGTGTACCAAACCCCTTACTTGCCCAACTTTACTTCAGTGACTTATTTATCCCCACAAATGAAGAAAACTCTGAAAATGAAGCAATTCGTGATGTGGGAGAGGTGAAAGAAAATATGCTTTGAACAGAGGGCCTTGAACAGAGCATGGGTCAACAGTTCCAAAGTAACTTCCAACATTGGAAATAATGTTGGACAAATGCATTGAATCATATACAGAATACTTTGAAGGGAATTAAAACATGTAGGTGTACAAATCAATAAACTGTTTAAAAATAATATTTATTGATATTTTTGGATCTACATTAATACCCGTAGGAGTTGAACGGTGGCAGAAAGGTTATTTGTAGTTGTAAGAGTATAAGCAAGCATCTCTGTCATATAAAAATTGTCATAGCCAAATAAATATTCTCTTTTAGAAATAAAAGAGAGTGTATAATGTCTTCTATCCAACTTTATCATTTCCAAGGAAAAGCAATTATGGTAGTGAAGCAAAATCAACAATGGCAGAGAGGACGTTCATGTGTTTGCCAGATTTTTTTGGCCACCCAGCATTTTCTTTTTACCTGAGACGGACAGTATAAAGTAGAACTGCTATATCAGGTTTTGCCAGAAGCTTGGAATTTTCAAAACAGAAACCATTTGGCAGATTCAGCAGACTTTCAGTGAAGATGTACTAAGGGTTTCACTAATTAAGGAGTAATTTGAAGATGAAGATGGTGAATAAAGAATGTTCCAGGAGGCAAACATGTTCCAAAAGTATTCTTTGATCATGTAGCATTGATTGAACTATTACTGATAGCATAGATTCTTCATACTAGATTAAATAAGTGCATTGGACATGCACAAAGTCGACTTGGAAAGTTTGCCCAATCTGGTTTTAGTCAGTCTTGGTGATTTAGTGGTACCATACTTGCCCTTATACCAAAGTCACAGATTCAAACCCAACCGGTCAATGGATTTTTAACGTGTACAAATCGTAAATTGACTTCCTTCAGAACGGAAGTAAAGTCGTTATGTCATAGATTTATGATGAGAGAAAAAACCTTAAGCTTGAAAAAGGAGGCCTCTGAGCAAAGTTTAGAAATCATCTCATGATATAAATTTCAATGGGATACTAACAACCAATTTTTTTTTAATAGTATTCAACATCGTTTTAACTACTATGTCATCAAGATGGTGGACACTGAAGATACATGAGATGAAATGATAAACTGGGAGAGGATTTTAAAGGAAGTAAGTGTTCCAGGCCTAAGTTTAGGGTAACTGCTCATCATTTGCCATTTATGAGGACTGAGGAAAACCTGAAAAAACTTCAGTCAGGAAGGATACCTGGTCAGAAATGAACCCCAGACCCACTAACAAGCCAATGCCTTAGTGACCTCTGCCAAATATGGTAGTCTATATGATCAAAGCTGTTAAAAAGTGTCTTTAAATAATATAAATCAAACTAGCTGGTTTTATAGGAATAATTTTGCCTTTAGGCTCTGTAGGAATGTTAGAGTGTACCACCAGGGATACTGAATTTTTGAAGATTGTGACTATTAATGAGAAATGGACATGGCTCTGACACTAAGGCTGCAAGGACATCATCTGGAACATATTAGAGTTGAAAGTCAAACAAAACAAGGTTTCCAGAAAAGCTTTCAACAAAGGAAGAATGTGTAGAGACAAAAGGAACGTACTTTGAATGGGATTAGGCAGCCAGACCTGTCTCAAGCATGCAACTTTTTCGGGGGCTAAGCTCAGAAATGTTATCTTACATTCCTCTTATATTAACTTTTTAGTATTTACAAACAAATATTGAGCATTTCTTTTTTTGGGCTAGGAAGGGAAGAGAAACTGAGAAAATGCACATAGCTTTAATGATAGTAGTGTTGAAGTCACTTATGTAACACAAGAAGCATTCTTTTCCATCTTCATTTTCTGATTTTACTAATATCTTGTGTACAGAATACTCAACAGTATTCTGTATATAAGTGAAGAAATCAAGAAGTTCAATGTATAGCAATTATCTGTTAATATTAAGTGTTTATCCTTTTTCTGCTTCTATATTATATGTAGGTTGTTTGAGAGTGGCCCTAAACATTGCTGGAAAGGTGAAGTCTATGAAACTAGCACCCTTCTAAGGATGTCATTAAATTTAAAAGCACTTATGGTAAATTCTAAAAAGTATTCAAAATAGTAGTTCTCACTTATACTATTTATACAACAGGAAGTTACTTCATAACAGCCTTGCCACCTGTAAAGGGAAACCAAGTCATGTGATTGTAACTCACAACACATATTCTTTGTTTCTTTTATATTTATTACTGTGTGTAAGGTTTATTTGGCAAGAATTTTTAGAAAGAGACAGATATATATTTACTCGCTTGCACAGTATTTAGCGGCTGGATGCCAGCTGAAGGATCCTTTCCATATCACCTACAATGTAGAAGCTAATAAAGGTTTTAAGCTACTGGATTTGAAATCTAAATTGTGTTTTGCAATGTAATTCTTTATTTGAACCCAGATGAGTTAAATTGCATTAAATTGGAAATGATAACGTGGTTGGCATACCACCGTATGTACATGAAGTTCCATTATTGTATTTATTTTATGCCAAATATTCTACAACAGTTTATTACTGAACCAATCTTTAAACATAGCAGATCCATTCCCTCATGGTTATCTTTTGTTAACTTCCATTGTAAAAAAAAGTAATGTGTTTGAAATGAATGCACCAGAGTATACTGCATGCAACACAATAAACTACGTCCTTTTCCCACGGGCACATGTCCACAACTTATATTGACCCATGTTTCAACAAGATATAATATCAGTCTTCCACTCGTTTTTAATTTCTTTATTTTTCTTAGAAAGTTGTTCTTCACAGACTGAAAATATAACTCTCTAAATTTCATGCAGAGTCCATATGCTGCCTTGAATGAAGTTTGCCAATACCAAAACGTTCAAACTTTGCAGGCATATAGAACTGTATAAAGAATAAATTTTCTTCTTAATGGTGGCTACAGTAAAGGAATTCATTTTTGCTTTTGTCAGTGTTCTGTTAGGCCAATTCTTTCCTGGGGTTTACGGTTTTTTCTAATTTCTTCACATTCTTTTACTCCTCATTAATGATTCTATAAATAGAATGGCTATAGCTGCTGCAGCTCATCCCATGGCTTCTGCAACTGATATTTTAGATGTTCCATCCTTCAAAGCCTCAAATTCATCTGTAATAATACTTATGAATTTTTATTATGATTTCCCTTCCATCACACTGCAGTGACAGCCTATGGTGCCTCAGTAGTAAACACTAGCATTAAACACCATTAAAAAAAAAGTGCAGTGCTTTGCCCTTTCCCCCTACATCAGCTTAAATAACTATGGCAATCAGAACAGAATGTTTTTTAAAAAAGAAACTAAATATATTCATTTAAGAACTTTCAAAAAATAAGATTTTTTAAAAAATTCTTGTTGGAACTCACAGTGATGCTTGTTAATGTAAATTATAATTAATCTGTCATCTAACACACTCTAATGCTTCACTTACTTTTAAATATGGTGGGACCAGTTTCGAAGAGACATCCTTCCCATCTGAAGAGTTGTCAAGTTGGTTGATGATGGAGAGGATGTCTCTTTGAAACCGGTCCCACCGTATTTAAAAGTAAGTGAAGCATAAAAGTGTGTTAGATGACAGATTAATTATAATTTACATAAACTAAATATATGTTTGACTTGAAATGCTAATTGGAACTTGTACAGTGAGGTTAATCATATAATTAAGATCATTATATGATTTGAGTCAAACTACACACTCTTATTGGCTCCACTTGTTAAAATGTAGTGCATGTTTCATTAACCTTTGTCTGCATCCTAGATCTGAGAATGTGGACAAAGTTTCGTGAAACATGTATTACATTTAAACAAGTGCAGCCAATAAGAGTACTTCGACTCAATCACACAATGATCTTAATTATAAATATATGTTACCCATTAACTGCTACATTTCCATTGTAAATTACTGAATTTATATCACCTTTCATTCACTAAACAATCAAGCATCAACCACCAATTCATACATTCATTAAACCATAATGATTATAACTACCCATCTTCAGAGAGCTAATGATAGCACTTACGGAATGTAAGCAAATGATCAGAAAATATCTTTTGTAGAACTGACAATTACCACCCCATCCAGCCCATTTGGTTATCAGAAGAAGAGCAGGTTGTTTTGTTAACTTAAACCTCACACACTTTAGTAATAAACAATAATATTTTACCAACCATCATAACAGAGGCTTGAAGTGTCTGACTTCTATTATGAGACATGCCTGAATGATTCTGAAAAGATTCAGACTTTAGCTGCATTTATTCTCCTGAATATTACAAAGTGCCTCTTAGGTATTTGGTTTCAACGCATCCATAAGTTTTATTTTAGGTACAGAAGTAATTTTATATGGATAAAGAATCAGCAGCTGAGGGGCTTTATACACACTGCCATCAGATACACCAACTCCCTGAGTTAATTATGTTAAAATAATTTCAAGCAGAAGTTTATAATCGACAGCCTCTTCATTAAGCATCTTATCTATTAAGACCCTTTTGTCAATGAAAATGCCTTGAATTCAAACTTCCTTGTCAACAAATCTGAAAATTGTACTTCCCAATAAATACGTTACTTCTGGAAATTTAGAATGAAATTCTCTCTTCTTATACATTTTCTTTTGCAGATAACAATCATACATAAATATTCTTTGTTTAGTTCATATCTTCTTCTCAGCATACTCGTCAGTCCTGGTGGTCTAGTGGTAACCATACCTGCCTCGTAAACCCAAGATTGCAGGTTTAATTCCAGGACTTTTTCAGGCATAAAAATCCTAAGTATGGCTTCCTTGGAAGGGAAATAAAGCCATGGGTCCTGTGTCATAGACTTAGAACATGAAAAAGAACCTCATGCCTGAAAGAACAACCAAATCAATAACTCTCAAAATTCTCCACTATATATAGCAGGAAGTCTACCATGCACTTCCTAAAGAATTACAACTGAAACAGTTGGCATGATAAACACTTCTCAGCAAGCTCAATTACCTATGTCAGTAGAACTTTAACTCCAACCTTACCAGAAAATGTGCGTCCAATGAAGGGCAACCATCCACTAGTGTATACAAACTCTAGATTGTATAACTGAATAAGGGCATGGTATAAACATATATTTTCTCATTTGTAACAGCTGCAAGGTTTGATCCCTCTGACCAATTCTGCCCCACTTCTGGTTGATCTAAAATTTTTATTTCATGGCACAAGAATGTCTTAAATGTATAAATGCATTGTATAAACTTTCAAGTTCATACATAGCAGCTGCTGAAAAGTCGGTCCTGGTGGTGTAGTGGTTACCATACTTACCTCCTATGCCCAAGATCACGGGTTCAAACCCAGCAGGACCAATGGATTTTTTTGGGCGTAAAAATCCTAAGTATGGCTTCCTTTGGAAGGGAAGTAAAGCTGTGGGTCCTGTGTCGTACATTTACGGCAAGAAAAAGAACCTCAAGCCTGAAAGAGAGGCCTCTGAGCAAAATTTGTCGGCCATTTCACGCCCTGAGTTGAATGGGACGCTGATGACCTGAGGTGTTAAAGAGCGTCCATAAATAAACCAATCAAAAAAAAAAAAAAAAAGCTGCTGAAAGATAAGTGCTGACTCACCAGATAAATGAAGCATGCTAAGTAAAGATGGGACAATTTTAAGCACATTCAACACATTTTCAATTGTACAGACAGAAATTTGACATTTGCAATTACTGTAGTAGTATAAAGGTATCTACTGCTCAGCCAATTGTGTGTGCTCTTGCTCTGTTAGGAAACTTGGAGCCTCTCATATTCTGTGATGAGAGAAGTAATCTGGGTAAGTAATTACTGTATGCATAATTTTCTTCCCATTTATCATTTCATTGTCTAGCAGTAATTTTTATTATAATATGTGTTTGCTATTAGGTAGTTTACTCTTGTTATGCTTCATATTGGAACAGTTTTCTTAACAAATATTTCCGCTATGGTTTGGTTATATGGGGAAAATTTGTAAAGGTAAGTTTCTATGTTAAATACTTACTGCCAGACAATTTTGAATTGCTTATATCAGCTGTAATGTTAACAAAACTAAATTAATGCCTCATTCATTAGATAATATTCAAGTGTATGTAAATTATAATTAATCTGTCGTCTAACACACATTTATGTGAAGCATAAGAGTGTGTTAGACGACAGATTAATCATAGTTTACATTTAACAAGCTTCCCTGTGTGAGTTCCAACACAATTTTTTAAAAATGTCTTATTTTTCAAAAGTTCTTAAATGAATTCAAGTGTATGTTTTGAAATAATGCATATGATGCATATGCAATTGATTTATTTTTAAATTGAAGATAATATTCTATTAAATTCTTATATATTTAGTAAATATGATTCTATTAACATATTAAATATAATATTAGCACTTAGATTTCTCTGCATGCTCTGCATTTAAAATCACCATACAAAAGACACCCACAGCCTACGTTCTGGATTCCCTACCCCATTTCTTTCCATTAAACCATTTGTCCACATGCACTCTTGGCACTATGGAAACTATGATTCTGCAAACAAATTGCAAAGGAATGGAAACATAGGGTTCTCCATCCAATAAGAAAATCAAGATACAGCCATCAACGAAAAGATCTACTAGAAATGAATTGGGGGTGAAGCATATGGATCAACCCTTAGAATTCTTAAGTCTGTACTTAGCCTTCTTGGGTATATTCTTCATTATTATCATAAATATCTTTTCTCTCTCTGTCTTCTTTTTTTCTTTTCTGCTTTTTGGTTCAGATTTCATTAAAAAATATAAGTTAATGCACAGTATCACATAAAGAAATATATTTTTATAAAAGTATTATGTATTTCTATATTAGTGCTCAAACAATGGTATGCTATATAAAGGGTTTTGGAGGGGGTGTGTCACATCCTTTGGTATAATCACATAAAACAATGAACAATATAACTATTGCACATTATGGTTTTATTGAATTTTTATATCAAAATTTAAATTAAACATTAAACAATGTTACTGACACATGCCACGTAGCTGCAAAGCTTAAGACATGGACAATAAAAATTTGAAGTTTTCTTCTACAGAAAACTATCTGCTTTTCTGTAGCATGAGTAGATATACTACCCTACTTTGTTTTTGCTCCCTTAATAACTCTTTAGCTTACGCTCAAGTTGCACAAAAAATCAATTAACATATTTTGAAATAAGTACTTCACTTATTCCTTACTGTATACTCCATGAGAAACATCTTGAAATTCTTTGCCCCTATGAACAAAATGGCTATGTCACTGTACAAAGCCTGTGAAAGAAAGCAAATAAACATGCATTCAAGACATTCTTTAGCACTGCATTTGAACTGGCAATGCAATGATATTTCTAGTACATGCTCATTTTACATACTGGTGGATCTTACAGTTTTTTGCCAGTCTTTTAATGTTTCTCTAGTGCCATGGTAAGCAAGTCATTTAAACCTGTAACAAGTACTCTTGGATCTTCCACCAGTCCAGCTGTCACCATTGCATTGAAGAATAGCTAAAAATGGTATACAAAATTTAATGTTATTATTTTCATCATAATCATCAGTATTACATTCATTTATTCTATCACTGTGTTTATATATCAAATAAATGAGTAATCCTCAATGTTAATTATATTTTGAATGCTTACAGCTGACTTGTGTCAGGAGGTTATAACATTTTGTAATTAATCTGTTATCTGTTGGGATTACAAAATTCATAACACTGTATTTCTTGATGTAGATCTTTTCCCATTAAGTTAAGTACCACTAGTCGGTATGATGATTTTAACAATTTTTATTTCTTTTCTATTTCACAATTTCCCAAAATGGTTGATCACACATGATTTATCTATTTGTTCAGGCAATATAGTGCAAGGAAACAAGTATTTGCAAAGAGGGTTTGTGGAATCCAAAATAGAATAGAATGGAAAATATTGTAGCGATAAAAATGTTGATAGTCAGAGCTTGGGAAAGTAGTAGGAGTATGGGGCGAATATTTCAGAAGAGTAAGGGGCAAGTAGATTAGGAAAATGAAGAGAGAAAAAGTGGGAAAAATAGGGCTCTAACTCATTTCGAAGACCAGGGAGCTAAGGCATGTTAAGTCCTCATATAAAGCTGGGTCAGTCTCAATTATTGCAAGAAATGTATAAGTCATTTGTTATACTTTTTGAAATGAAAAATTGAAAGATTTATTTGTTTGAAATATCCCTGAAATGTTTGTTAAATTCAACATTTATATTTATTTTTGTTTTTCCAGTGTACAATATGAACAATTAATATGATAAATGCCTGATTTCTTTTATGGGGGAATTTTATCTATATGATCTGATGTTATGAGATTTTTGTAGTGTATGCATTCTGTGGATTAAAGGTGTTAAAATCTTTGAAAATTTTTGGAAATTGTTGAAAAGCCCAAGGTTGATATGTGAATTTTCTGAACTTTAATTTTTCTTTCTCTAATGTTAGTGTAGTAACTTTCTTTTTCTGTTGTAGCTTTCTGAAGCACCATTCTTTTTATCTATTAGCACTTTACAAAAGTTATTGTATTCTGCAATTTTTGATTATGTGTTTATACTCTTCAATGCATTCTGTTTTGTTTAACATTAAAACAAATAGATTCAAGCTGAGATCTTACCAGATTGTAATAAAATATACATTGGGAAAACCAAAAAATATAACTGTCACACTTAAAGCGCAGCCAGATTAGTGATAAATTAAGATTACCTCCTTGAGTGTTCCAGACTCAATCCCAACCACATAAACCTCCTAAAAATATCAGGAAACTGATTTGGGATAAACATTAATCTCTCTTTTCTTTTCAAATGATATCTTGTTTCCTGTTTTTGGTTATTTAAGGTGCACTTGAAGAAATCATGCTTTTTATTTCCTTAGTCAACAAGTAGCTGATGATATGGACAAAGGCCCACAAAACATGTTCTAATGAAACAGTAATCTAGTGAAGCTGCAAGGTTTGTTTCCATTTATCGGAACATATCAATTATGTGAGTTGCTTTAATGTAACAGTTCCAATTGTATTTTGTGTTAAAAAGAAAAAGAAAAAGAAAAAGAAAAAGAAAATTACTCCATACTTTTAACCCATCTGTTTTGATGCCCTGTACTTGTTCATTCCAAGTTGTATAACTAACAGCAATACCTTTTCTTTCAAATGGGATTCATTGAGGGTTAAATTGGCAGTATGGGCTTACTTGAACCAAGCAATTAGGATGAGCTCAATCTCCTCTATTAGCAACTTTTTTACTAACAGTCCTTTGAGAAAGAAGGGTCACAATAAACATAACCACTTTCAACTTCCACCATTTCTTAGCAACTGTGTTTAATGTAGAAATAAGCAAAACAAATCATGGCAACAAAGATCTACTATGTTACCATGTGGGGAATTAACTTGCGTTAGAATTTTCATTTATTCATTCAGAAAAAAATCTTGCTCTGCTTCTTTGCCATTATATTATAATTTCATGATTGTTTCACAATGATTAGCACTTACACTAAGCATTAAAGGACTCAACTAAAATATTTTTGGTTGAAATACATTATACTGCCAGTGATTACTCAAAGATTATAGATGGAAAGTGCACTATTTTTAGTCTTCACAAATTGATAAGAATCATGTGACATATTAAATTGTAAGGCTTGAGGCATTTCAATGTCATCATGTTAATGGAACAATGAAGACATTATGCAGCAGAAAAGAAACAGAACATTGCTGTAGTTTTGAATATTGGGGATTGTCACAGTGAAATATAGTTTAGTATAATATAATATTACAGTATATTATATTATATAATATTATAGTATATAGTATAATATAATATATTATATGGTACTATATTATGAGGAAATCACTTAAATTTCACTAAAATTTTTGCACTTACTTGGACATGTCTTTTTTTCTTCCTAAGCGAAGAAGAAAAAAAGAAGTTCATACCAGACAACACCTAGAATCTGTGGCCTACCTAAAATACATAATCTGGTAACAAAATGAGAACTATAGTAACACAATAAATTCACCCATGAACAATTTAGTCAAATGCCTTTAAAAATACTTTAACAAAATACATAAGCCAAAGCATAAAGAACTCATCAGAATTAATAGATAGAATCAGATACATGAAACTCGAAAACAGGGATTTGCTAGTCTCTTTATGAGTTTCTCTATTTCCTAGCATTTCCAAAGAAAATCATTGGTCCTGGTGGTGTAGTGGTAACCATGCTTGCCTTCTAAACCCAAGATCAAGGATTCAAACCCGGCCAGGATTGATGGATTTTTTCGGGGCGTAAAAATCCTAAGTATGGCTTCCTTTGGAAGGGGAGTAAAGCTGTGGGTCCTGTGTTGTACATTTACGGCATGAAAAAGAACCTCAAGCCTGGAGGAAGAGGCCTCTGAGCAAAATTTGTCAGCCGTTTCACGCCCTGAATAGAATTGGACACTGATGACCTGAGATGTTAAAGAGCGTCCTTAAATAAAACAAATCAAAAATCAAAAAAAATCTAATAAATATCATAAAGAAATGGCTAAGCTCAATAAACCTACCCAGAGAAGTAATAAAGTTATATCTGAACCTCACCAAAATTTGCATTACTCAAACCTATTTCACATTCAGAGGCAATAAATATATATACAAAAGAAGGATTTAGCAATGGGAAATCACTCTTACCATTCTTGGCAGATATGTACATGAGTTTCTTAGAAATAAAATTAGTTGAGGATATTCCATATATATACACAAATGTTGATACCGTTATGTTGTTGTCTTTGCAATAGCAAATGAAAAATGGAAAGAGAATGCAATAAAACTACTCAACCTACAAGACCTGTTAGACTTCCAATGGAAATAGAAAACAACAAGATTCTGTCCTTCCTGGATATAAAAATTATAAAAAATGGCAATATACTGGAATTTGGCATATTCAGAAAAGATACCCATACAGATAATTATATAAAAAAAACAACAGCCATAATCCAAAACAACATAAACTTGCCACAATCAACAAATTTACACTCAGATTAGCAAACCTACCAATAAGCAAGACAGAATACAAATCATAGTACCATAAAACCATAGATTTAGCACAAAAAAATGGCTACACAAGAGATCCAGTCAATAAGAAAACAGAAAAATTCAAAAAACAAAAAGAAATAAAAGATATCAATACACAAAAAGACTACAAAAGAGATCATATATACAAGAAATTTACATTCCATCCATGGACACACCAAAAATTCCAAAAGATTTTTGAAGAGGCAAACATAATTTTGACTTCAGTAAACAAATGCAGTTTAAAAACCTCCTACAAACAAATACAAAAGATAAAATTCTCCCAGGAAAACAATGCGGCATTTATGAAATCAGTGACAAAGACTGCAATATGAAATATATCGGCAAAACAAAAAGAAATATTACCATACATTTAAGGAACACATGAGAGATGTAAAATATACACACACAGAAAAATCAGCAATAGCAGACCATTTCTGGCAAAAGAACCACTACTTCCGAAAGGAACCAGAACTCGTAAAAACTCTTCAAAAACCCATAGAACCAACAGAGTGGAAAATATATTCATAAACAAAAACAATAAAAATTTGTTCTTAATTATCTAGTGAGTTGATTTGATATTCTCGCAACTGAGAAACTAGTTTTGCATAATTCAACAGTAAGTGGAGCATAAGATTATCAAATCGACTGACTAGATAATTAAGAACATAATAGTCGCTTCACTGTATTGGTTCCGACATGAAATTAAATGTTATATTTAATGAAAATTTGGTTTATTTTGATCTCCCAAACATCAGTAACCTCATCACTAAGTTCGTAAAATCCACAGAATGACATCTTTCTGGGAAGATGACAGTGGAACCATGCTGATGATGAAGGCAACAGCCTTCAAAACAAGTCCAAGTAAATAGAACAATTTTATAAATTTCAGTGATTTCCTCATAAATAACTTACTATAGAACATGCTGTGTTTAATGGCAGATACATAACTATCATGTGTTTGATGATGGCAAATTTATGCAATTATTATGCATGAAATAATGTTTATAAATATACAAAAGAGTGTTCCTCATATTTTAATAGCTTTTTTGTCTTTTAGAAGAATCCGATTCTTTGAAGAATATAGCAACCATCTTTGTAAGCTGATAAACCAGCAGTGGAGCATCAATGACATCATTGTTAAAATATAAAATGCATTTGATATCATTCATGGCTCAGTGGTAAGAATAGAAATGTCCAAGAGTTATTAGTAAAATGTTGAATAATAAACTGAAAGTTTATTCCCCAAAGAGGGAAAAAGTTTCAAACAAAATTGAAAAATTTCTTGATGGATAAAAGTATGTATAGGATAAATGAATATAAAATATTGTTGAATACAGTATATAGTTATTTATAGTATTACGGCATCCATAAAGTAAGTCCCAATCGCGCCTAGAGGTGGCACCGCTAGTCGGATAGGAATGCACATGCGCAGGAATAGAGAGGAAGTATGTGGTAATAATGCAGTAAAATTTCAGCCTTGTGACGGCCGTGGTTACCGCGCTGTGCTAGGAGAAAATGGGTGCTCTGATATTGTCTCCCGCCAACTGCGAAGTTCGTGCAGTCATTCGAGGTTTGCACGCTCAAAAGCAAAGTCCAGCAGAGATCCATCGCCAATTGTGTCAAGCTTCCGGGAGACAATTTCGTGCACAAGGGAGTGAGACATCTGGGGAATTGACAAGAGAGTTCTGAAATTGTGAAGTGCCGGTTCTGCTCAATTGCTTGCCGCACACTTTCCAACACTTCTGCCATCACCAGGGACGGTCGGCCACTACGGTCGTCGTCGTGAATATTGGTTCATCCTTCACTGAACTGCCTGCACTATCGTCTTACCATAATGTCGTGTCCATACACTTGACACAATTGGCGATGGATCTCTGCTGGACTTTGCTTTTGAGCGAGCAAACCTCGGATGACTGCACGAACCTCGCAGTTGGCGGGAGACAATATCAGAGCAGCCATTTTCTCCTAGCACAGCGCGGTAACCATGGCCGTCACAAGGCTGAAACTTCACTGCATTATTCCCACATACTTCCTCTCTACTCCTGCGCATTCCTATCCAACAAGTGGTTCCATCTCCAGGCGCGATTGGAACTTACTTTCTGGATGGCCCTCGTATAAATGAAAATACCCTATTGATATACGAGATAAAATTGCCTCTTGTATTAAATTGTTTAGTTTAGCAATGTCTTTTGTTATTAATGTAATTTACTGACAATGACTGAAACTCAAGTGTATGGTCTATGGTCTGCAATAAAATTATTATTACTTAAAAATGAATAAGATCAAAGTCATTATTTGTGGCAGGACTTTGTATTTAGAATGTATTTTCATGGAAATCAAGTCGATGAGAAAATTTAAATTAAAGGAAAATTTAACATTGATCTTATGCACTTTCAACAATGCTTATAATGTATGATGTAAATTCCAGGAAAGTCTTCTCACAAAGACCAGTTTACTGTGCCATTTACCTATCAAATTTTCATTTGCATTTCTGAACCTTTATCAGAAAAAGCAGTTACCAAGGTCTGAAAATTAGAAACTAGATATTTGTTATGCTACACTAACTCACTGATCTTGGGATGCCAAAGCGCATAAGCCATCAGTTATTTGTGATCAAAATGTAAGGCCCATAGATGTTTTAAGAGGTATGAACGTATTAAAAACCCTCCCTTTTCCAATTTTATAAACTGAAAATTTCTGGCAATGCAGAGTTTAACATAAAAAAAAAAAATACTAAATACCTGCTTTGCTAGGAGTTCTGCCAACTTTGGATTGGTACTTTGCAAGGTGCACAATTTCCTTATGATGGGATGCCTGTGAAGAGGGATTTTAAAAGTTAGAAACAAAGTCAAAATTTAGAAAATGTGTTGTATGTTATTTATAATTTTGTAAGAGACCTGGGATTAAACTCCAGCTGTGGCTGTAGAATTGAATAGCGATTTTCCTCAGTCATTTGATGGGATTGTGTTCGGATGAAGTGCCTTGCTGCACCCATCTCCTCCACTGTTACCACACATGGATGATGGTCCAAGCGCTTTGTAGCACGAACATTATATACTTTGCCACTTAGCACTGTTTTTATATACTGGATCAATGCATCAATCTCACTGCGTTTCAAGCTATCTGCACCTGCAATAGAACAAGAAAAGTCCTGTGTACTAAATGCCAAACCTAATTAGCTGACATTATATATATGTAGATAATTCTTCTTTCTTCTTGCATTAATCATTAAATTAGTCGTATTTATGTCAGAGCTTGAAGATGAAGCAAGAAATGTTTGATTTATCATCACTTACAACAGTGTCAGTTTCTCTCACGCATATTTTTCTGTTTAATGACCTGTATTCATTATTATAAACTTAAGATGGAAACTCACTCAGTATTGAACGAAGGCTGACTAAAGACTGCGATCAATAATGGCAAAATGTGTATCTTTTGTATATTGTGTAAATAATTTATTATAAAATCTTCAACAAAATTAAAAGCAAAACTGATGAATTTGTATTAGTTATTCTCAGCTATATCTTCAATAGGAAATATTTAGAGAAAGATTGTTATTTAAATGCATATAAAATGCCACACCATACATGCATGCCATGCTTTCAGCAAGATAAGATCAAAGAATTTATTAAGCACCATTCACATGGTGCACAAATGGAAGATACTAATAATCTATACCCACAAATTATTGTGCTCATTATTAAATGAAGACAATTATTACATTAGAAGCACAATGAAATAAAATTGAAAATAAAAGTGCCAAAAGAAAATTAAATTGGCATTTGTATTGCAATTCTACATCACAGCATTACTTTTTGTGGGCTCCTTGCCCCATCTGTGGACTATGTGATCCATAGGGTGAGAAAAGCTAATGTAGACGGAAGCAGAGTACATAACCATGAAAATGTCCTCTGAAACCATATCCATTATAATACACAACATAAAAATAATTCAAAAGCAGGAGGAATTAGCAAGCCTTAAAGAAATTAAAAAAAAAAAAAACTTATCTACCTGCACACAAATATATAAAGAAAATATATACCTTATATAAAGAGATTTAACCAATACAAGCTACTTCTTAAGAATCAGGAAGATAGATATTTAGTGAAAGGTCTAATATAAGTTTCAGCTATCCCTGCTGTGACATATACAGTGCATGCAATGCATTCAGTGCCTCATTCTTCCTATGTAGAGTGATACAACAATTCTCTATCATTTATTTCTCAACATTGGTGCAAATATAATAAAATGAAAATTTTTCTTTTATTTATAATGCATGAAAATATGCTTACAATTTGAAA
This sequence comes from Metallyticus violacea, assembly GCA_030762175.1. Taxonomy (NCBI): domain Eukaryota; kingdom Metazoa; phylum Arthropoda; class Insecta; order Mantodea; family Metallyticidae; genus Metallyticus; species Metallyticus violacea. Next base: position 121,905,447 of record CM060845.1, on the reverse strand, counting down.
AATGTGCTATTAATAATACTTCAGTTATTAGGATCCAAAAGTTATAATTGCTCTCCTGAAAATTTTAATAAAGGTGGCATATCTTATTCTTCCCTTGTGGTTTTCAATTATAAGAAAACAACTAAGGATTATGTAGGCAGAGAAGAGGCATAACTGAGAGCCCGAAGATCCTCACAGCAAGCAGTAATACCTGGATAGGTATTCCAGGGTGGGTTTATTTCGATTCATACATTAGAATAAGAACATCTTGGATGTAAATCTACTCAAGCTTTTAAATCTGTTAATTTTGTATTCTAATGTATTTTCAATTAGTAAAGTTACATTTTAGGCTTGTAAATTTTAACTGAATTTCAGAGCATTGTTAATATTTTGTTGGTCAGTAATTAATTTTGTGTGGTATTCCTCACAAAATAAGCTCTAAGGTATTACACTATTGTTTTAACTTTAAGCCTATTGCTAATGAAATGTAATAAATGTCATAGAAATGATTTATATAGCAAATGTTATTATGTAAACTTTTTCTTCTTTCAATAAGTATCTTTTCACGCATCTACTAGGGGCTTACATTTTAATTAAGATGTTTGCATGTTTCTAGTTATTTAAAACATATATGATGAATAAAACAAAATAAGTATAGAAGTATAGTTATCAAGACCTAAGGCATAAGCACAAAATTAATTTGGCATTTGTCTATTATGTGGAAAGGAGGAGGAGGAAGAGGAAGAGGAGGAGGAGGAGGAAGAGGAGGAGGAAGAGGAGGAGGAAGAGTAGGAGGAGGAGGAGGAGGAGGAGGAGGAGGAGCAGTAGCAGTAGTGGTGGTGATGTCTGTGAGTAAATAATATAGGCAAATTTTAATGCCTCTGACTATTCCGAGGTCCTGTCAGCCTATCAAATTTGATATTTCTGGGGTTGAAGACATGCTACTGAACCCAAATGCTTGAACATAAATAGTTTTGTTTTGAGTCCAAGTTAAACATTGCAGAGGGGTCGAACCTTTCTCCGTTACACTAATGAGGTAGAGAAAGTAAAAGTTGATATTAACAGTTATAAATTATAATAATGATATTACTTCCATAGATAGCTGGTAGCATTTAAGGAAATAAATTAGTCTAAAAGCATAAGAGAGCAATAGGAGAGTAAAAGCAGTGAGCCCACAATATAGTAACAACCATGGGGTTGGCCGAGGCCGTTAAGGTGCGGACTCATGAGCATGAGGTCTGGGGTTCGAATCCTGTCAGGACCATCCTCCCTGATTGGGGTTTTTTCCAGGTTTTCCTCAGTCCTCATAAACGGCAAATGCCGGGGAGGTACCCTAAAATTAGGCCTGGAATGCTTCCTTCCTTAAAAAAATATCCTTTTCCAATTAATCATTTCATCTTATGTATCATCAGTGTCCATTGCCTGTGGTGCCTCAGTAGTAAAATGGGTATAAAACACTACTCAAAAAAAAAAGGGGAGGTTGATACTATGGGTTAAGAAATATGAAACAAGCAACTCATATATAATTACACATACAGTAATTATACTCAAAAAGAAGAAATGTATGTACACACAAGGAATAAGTCATAAGTCATTAATATTAATCTTTTTTTCTTCGAAACCAGAGAAAGCATAAAAAATATTAGTAAATAAATAAGATATACGATTGAAAGTGTTTGGAGTGTACTAAATGAAGCCACCAGATAGTGTATATTAGCAGAGATGTATATCTCAGCATGCCCCAAAGTTCAGTTGGTCAGTGACAGTGGTCAGGAATGAAGGTCAGGAAGAGCGAACGTATGTATATAACAGCATTTCTCTGTGGCAGGAATGCATGAGAATGTCATACAGAGCTATGGGAAGCACTGGTTGCATGTGCCCTGCTCTATCGAATAGCGGTGAGGTGGATTTCTTCATTAAAATCTTACCAGATTGATGCAACATGTTCCAAAGTGAGTTCACTTCTGTACCTTACTTAATTGATGTGGCATCCACTTTGTACACATTTTCCATAAGCTCAGGTCCTCCCATAAAATGTGGTGCACTGTTTTTGCTTGAATTTCTATTTGTTTTTTTAACTGTCTAAGTGTCCAGCACCTATCATCACATAAACACTGTTCCACCACCATCATCCATATGCCCTTATCCTTGGACACAGTATGCCCATTGTGCAGCAGATTTTGCTCCATTTGAAGACCTATGTCCACCTTGCCACTGTTTGATAACGCAGGGCACATGTGCTCAGTGCTCCCCATAGCTCTGTGTGGGTTTCTTGTGCTTTCCTGCCACAGAGAAATGCTATTTTCACATATCAAGTTGTCCACTCATGGCCTCCATTCCTGACCACTGTCACTCATTACGGATGCTCTTTAACATCTCAGGTCATCAGTCCCATTCAAGTGAGAGCATGAAATGCCCGACAAATTTTGCTCAGAGGCCTCTTCTTTCAGGCTTGAGGTTCTCTATCATGCCGTAAATGTACGACATGGGACCCACAGCTTTACTTCCCTTTCGAAGGAAGGCATACTTAGGATTTTTACACCTGAAAAAATTGATTTGGGTTTGAATGTGCGATCTTGGGTTTAGAAGGCAAGTATGGTTAGCACTACACCACCAGGACCGACTTGTGCATCATGAGATATATTTTATTGAAAAGGTGTACATTTACAGTATTTATTTATTCAATTTGTCAAATTAAAAAAATAAATAATGGCACTGAAACCGTATGGAAAAGTTGAAGCCAGAAAACCTCAAAAAAGATCAGCTTTGCAAAATCAAAACAAATGCTGTCATTAACCCTTGGAAGCTTATGGCTTAACTGCTTTGAGAGTAAATTCTTTTCTCTCCAAGTGCCTACAGCTACAGGTAATTACCTAGGTCTGTGAGATCATCTGGTTCTTTGTCCAGGCGCATTTCCTTCTCAACAGACATCAAGGGTCGCCCATCAAACTGGTGGAGCTGCAAGAGAACTAGCTCATCATATGGCTCATAACAAAAGAGAACCTCTACTTCCTTTTTCTTTAGGGCCTCATAATAGGGTGATGCTTCTGCAAGTTCTCGGCTGTAACAACAAAATGTACAGAATTGACTCCAAAGCTCTCTCTCAGTTATATATGTTTTACTTAGTTAAATAGTTCTATACAATGTAAGCTGTAATTTAATGCTATGGCTATTATGCTATATTATGCACATTAAAATGTGTTATTTTTTATTTTATGGCCCAAAGTGCAGTAATTTGCACAGGGAAAATAATTTTTCTAACAATATACAGGTTTTTGCAGTTGATACTTTGCATCATGCAACAGAGTTATATAGCAGCTTGGTTCATTTAAGAAAGACATTTATCTTCTGTTGGATAGGTTAAATGAAATTAGTTTAATATCACTTTTCATTTATTGTTTTCTTTAACATGTTCTCTATATAGTGCTAAATGAGTAATGTCGGTCCTGGTGGTGTAGTGGTTACCATACTTGCCTCCTACACCCAAGATCGCGGGTTCGAACCCGGCCAGGACCGATGGATTTTTTCAGGTGTAAAAATCCTAAGTATGGGTTCCTTCGGAAGGGAAGTAAACCCGTGGATCCCGTGTCGTACATTTACGGCACAAAAAAAACCCTAAAGCCTGAAAGAGAGGCCTCTGAGCCGTTTCACACCCTGAATTGAATGGGACGCTGATGACCTGAGATGTTAAAGAGCGTCCATAAATAAATTAATCAAAAAAATAAATAAATCAGACTAAAAAGGTTAGAATGAACAACGCTTATAGAGCTGTTGGAAGTTGAACTATCAAAAGCAGTAACTAGATGTACAATTTATTTATATTGGGAAGCCGGAAAGAAAATAATATTCTACCTTCAGAAAATACAGACATAAACAAAATTACCATTATAAACTCAAAAGATGAGGATGAAATGTCAAATTGAATCTAAATTAGCCTGGATGGTGTTGCAAGTGTTTCATAGTATGAAGGATATAGGATGCTTATAATGTTAATGAAAGGTAAGTAGGTGGTACCCATTGTTACCAGCTATTTATTAGATGATCCCAATTTATCTCATTGCTTGTTCAGTCTATATTATTTATTACATTCTTATTCACTTATGAATATAGTAACATTATGTAAAATTTCTAGTCGACTAGCTTCTAGTTTCTTTTAAAACACTTTCCTTGAAATCTTAAGTACTTATCCAGCATTCCTTCCACTTTTCAAAACAGTTGCAAAATACTCTTTAGGGATAACTAGAAGATCTTAATTCAGTACAAGATCTGACATCTTTTTCTTTTAAGTGATTTTAGCTTTAGTTAAAATCAGAAGTTTAAGAAGCCAAATTTTTGCTATTAGGAGGCTGATGTAGCACCAAAATATGTGCAAGACACAAAAAATGGGCTACACACACACACACTATCCTGATGAAATTGTCAAGACTTCTCTCACCTATAGTCCTTTTCTTTTTATGCTTTTAACCAGCAGAGAACTTCAATGTGGTGCCCCTTATCTGGAGGATTGTACTTGTAATGGACGACACACCAAGCTTAGTTCTACTAACTATGTCATTCTTTTCATGCATGGAGATTCAAACAACTTTATACATACTTTTTCTTTAAAGACTGCTTAATCATTTTGTCACTGTTGAGGATATGTACGAGAACACACCGCCACGGGTGGCCGAGGTCATTAAGTCTCGGACTCGTGAGCGGAAGGTCTGGGTTCGAATACCACCAGGACCGTCCTTCCTGACTGAGGTTTTTTCCAGATTTTCCTCAGTCCTCATAAATGACAAATGCCAGGGAGGTACCCTAAACTTAGGCCTGGAACGATTCCTTCCATAAAAATAAATCCTTTCCCAATATATCATTTCATCTCATGTATCATCAGTGTCCATCGCCTGTGGTGCCTCTGTAGCAAAAACTGCTGTTCTCTTGTAAAAGTTTGACCAGTTGAGGCTAAGGTTTTTTCTGTACAATCTATCACAGGTGAAATGCCAATAATACATTCTTTAACTATATATTTCTCACCTTTACTTCCTGTATAACACATATGTGAAATATTGTTCTAAACCAAAACATGCCTGTTTTGTCAGAAAGTATTTATATAACAATTGTCTATAAATACAAAAGATAAAATTATCTCAATACCACCTTTAAAAGCTTTGAATTTATCAATGTTCTCTACCAATTCTACAAGATTTTTTTTAATGTGAAAAATCAAAATAACTTAATTTTGAATTCTACTGCCATATATAATGCATTTTTTGATGTCTCCAAAGTGTCACTGGACAATGGTAAGAGACCAATATTTATGATATTTGAAAGTACAAAATGGTTTCTCCTTATTACTTGTCACCATGCTGCAAACACTCACACCTGGTGGTAACAACTGTAACTGCTGAATGGTGCATAACAGAGAACTACAATTAACATTTTCTTTATCCATCCATGCAAGATTAAGTCACATGCTTGATTCATTACCCATAAGAAATTTATAAAACCCCGACAATCATTTTGGAAAGTGCTATATATATAAAGTTGCAGCAAAGTGGGTGCCATATTCACTTACGTTCAAAAGTGAACATGTTGCATTGATTTGAACATATGCTGATGAAAATAAAGACATTAAGTGAGTTTTGAACCAGAAACTATGAACCAGAGCTCAAATGTGTACCAGCATCCAGGAAAATCAAAAATGCCAAACTCAAAAATACTCAGCCTCAACAAGTTAATGATCTATGTAGTTTACACAAGGCAATTTTTAATCATTTTGTTCTACACGGCAAGATAATGGAGACAGCCTCCTGCACTATTTCCTGTAGATATACCTATGTTGAACATTAGGGAGAAATGTCCTAAACTACTACACTATGCCATAATTCATCAATGCAAGATGAAAGCCCATATACAGTGCATCATTATGTACCCATATTACTGGGTATATATAGCTTGATCTTTCCATATGTTATTTTGGCCTGTAATCAAAACTGAAGCAGTCAGGCATATTCTGACATGAGAAGACATTGACACTGCAATGACTGGAAGATTCACAGAGGTATTCAGTGCCTTCCACATCTTTTGTAGCTGTGGTGAACATCTTAGGAGATGAAGAACTTTAGGTACAATAAGCCTTCTTAATATCTTGAAATAAAAACCTTTAAAACAAGAGCTACCTTTTTGTTTTTAACTATTTATCCATCTTGATGCTGTTTCTTATGTCTTGCAAAATGATAGAATATATTCTGATTTTCAAATTATGTATTTTGAAAATTCTTGCCTGATTTGCTTTATTGTTGAAAAAAATATTTCAATGACTTTATGTGATAATCTCTGTAAAATATTTATTAAATAAATCAAAGGCACCATAGGCCTTTGAACTCTGATATACGAGATGAAATGATAAATTGAGCACAAATATTGGGATAGAAGCATGTGCCCAAGATGAGGATTGAGGAAAACATGGAAAACATTTTTGCTAGTCCTGGTTAAGATTCAAACCACAGACCTTCTGTTCACCAACCCATGACCATCTTAGGATAAAATTCTGTCAATCGTAAACACAATCATGTCCACTCATTATACATTTTGACTGGGGGACACCTTCCCATTTCCTGCAAAGGCTAACCTTCGACATTGGTGATCTTTTCCCTTTGGATGGCACCCAGAAAACAAATCGGATTAGCCGTTAAGGCTGGAAGTAATTGCATTGCTCACATATGCCTTTGTCTTTTAGTTAGACTACCAGTACCACTGGCACTGGTCAGGCAACCGTATCTAGCAGAGGCCACCTCACTTTGCAGGTGAGTCACCCAAGTATATTTATGTAATTCAATATCCCCCAGCAGCAAGCAGCACTTGGGGAACTAACCTATGCCATCAAAATATATGTCTAAGGCATTCCCTCATAACACACACTGCAGCTACTGGGTGCTCAATTTCTTGAGAGTTGCAGGAACTACATACCCTGTTGAGATCAACACATCTGGACACTCCCATAAGGGAGGAACTTGATGTCCAGCCTAACGTAATGCTAGAAATGTCAGAAGTACCACGGGTGCTCAGGGTCTGTAGAGCTAGCACTAGAACATCTGAAGGGGTTGAACTCCTCCCCCTTACAGAGCCAATCATTATACATTAATTTTATAGTAAAGTAGTGGCAACACATTTTAAATATTTTATTGAATTACAGTCAATTATATTATAGGCCTTCGATATTAATCTCCTGCATTGTTTCTCAAACTCATGGTAGCCGTCATATTCCATGATGAGGTTATTGTTGATGTCAGTGATGGACAGCCCTATGGTATGTAGCAAGGAGGGAATATCTGGAGATATCATGCCTCAGTGCATTTTATTTCAACTAAGGAAAGAAGTGGAAATCAATCATTTTAGGAATATTCGGCTTAAGCAGGTGGATAAATCAGCAGTAGCAGCTCACTTTTGGACCAAAAATCATGAAATAAAACCGGAAATTAAACTGCTGAAACATCTTCACAACCCATTGGAGTTATCCACTTGGGAAAAATTTTCATGTTAAAAAATAGAGAAAACCTAACGAACTTAGAGTTTCCTCCTATGGATGAACTCAGCAATTTCCTACTTCAACCAACAGAGGCCACTGCAGGAACATGCAGGTGTCTAGCCATCATTTCAAGTAACAGCTGTTCAGTGAGCAACTGAAGATGGGAGAGATTCTCCTGAAATATGTCTTAATTTTATGTAAGTGGAGTTTAGTGTAAAAAATGAATACCTAAGTTTAGGATATATAACCACTTCATTGTCAACAGTTTTGTAAGTACAATATTTATTTAGGTCCAATTTAATTAAATTGTGTTCCCCTAACTTCAAACTTTATCACCCCGAACTTTGTATTGATTTTTACTTCAGCCACATCTATCACCATTTCTAGGTCCTTTAATAAATCTAGGACTCCACTAATTTCATAATTCATCGGCATTACATAAAACTCGTGGGCTATATTAGTAGCTATAATCTACTTTAAAATCTATACACAATTGCCCTTTTATATCTAATTTGTCACTGTTACTCCTACTGCATGTAATTTAGATGGAAATGCCCAAGATTTATTCCCTATTTCCTCATCAATTGTAGAAAAAACTTGCCCCTGTATCTAGTAGTATTTCACGAGGTTTCCCTTCAATATATATATATAAATAACTAAAATTAATCTTTGTGTGTAGGAACTAATGAGAAGACAGGAAATGGATTGACAGCCTCATTGCCGAGGTTCGGTGAAGGTTACCTTCCTCTCAGCTATGGGTGTTACTTGCCATGATTTCCAGCTTGCCACTGGTTAGTATTAAACATCACCCTATGACCTTGGCTTTGGCCTGTTGTGATGGTAATGTTTCTGGGTTGCAGCCGACATCTACAATCAGCAGCTATGTGTCTCTTCCTGTTACAATTATAACAAACTTTATCTCCCCTTATCATTTTCTGCAATTTCTAATATGTGGCAATGCAGAGGGCTGCCATCATGGTCTTCGCCATCTGGAAGCGAACTTGCTGTGCAACAGAATTGGTTGACAATGTGAGCAAGTGACTCACGAAACTAGCCCCTACTTACTTTTTAATAAAAAAAGCTTTAATGTGAAATGTTAAGAGAGTTTAATATATTAACATGATTTTAGAAGTTTTACTTTTAATTGAACAAGATCCTTTAGGCTGTTTATGAAAGCAGCAAGGAGATGTCACTCATCCTCATTTATAATGAGCTGCGCTTCTGGATTGTCAACAGTGCATACTGTTTTGTGACACAATTGCCTACACCTTTCTATGAATATTTCTATTATTTCGCCATTCCTTTGTGTCATGTTCTGTAATGCTGTGTAATAGTACTGAGCAGGTAATTTTTCAATAAATCTATTGAGCAAGGATGCTTTGAACATGTCCCATGTAATATTTTCACTTTGCAAATCTGCTCTTCCCCTGTAAAACTATTAATTTGATCCAGCTAATTTAACTCTATGTTAAACTGATCTGCTTTCACCCAGTTGGGAACCACGGCCATTTGTTCTACAGCACTGATAAAATCTTTGACTGGCCTACCCCTTAGATCTCCTGCATATTCTTCAATGACATTTGCTACACTGACATCTTTCATATGAGAAGCTATTAAGAGCATAATTCCCTTTTCCAGCTTTTGAATTTTATGCTCAGAGGTAGTCATTTTTGTACTAATTCAGTGCTATTTTTATGTTACAGGCGAGAGCTAATAAAACTAAGAAACTTGATCCTACTGAGCCTAGCACCAAATGTTCACAGGTGAAGTCCACTCAAGGAAAGATTGGTCCACGGTTGAGAAGGAGCTGTTTTGGGATTTGGTATCACTTGTGGCAATATGACTCCGAAGAAGATGCGCATGACCCGTCAAGAATTCCTAGCCTCAATTGTCAGCTATCTCAGTGTGTCTCGAGCCTTTCGAAAGAACATGGAACTACAACAAGAGAAGCTGATGAGCAAATCTAGTCAAGAGGGGAAAAATTAGGGCTTCCAAAGATAGGAAGGAGAGAAAGAAATACGACTGTGGATTAAAGTACTTAATATTACTGGTATTGTAACTTTGTAAATATTGTAAATACTTCCAAATATAAAAGTTAGCATTTTCTCTTCTTCTATTTGTACACTTGTTTTACTTAAATTCCCACTCCACCTGATTATAATTTGGAAAATTTCTTGGATAAGCAGATATTCTTTTTCACCGATTATTGGTTCTAGAATGACTTCACCTTAATAGTCATACAGGAAATCAGTTCTTTCAATTTCTAGGGAGTTGTACTTGCAGTCTAGATCGATGTGACATTTCAAAAGTCGCATTCTCAACACCAAACATCACAATACTGAACTCATTGTGGTGTGTGTATATCTTGTATGAAGGGCAGGGAAATCTCTTTAATTTATCTTCAATTACCAGTTCTATCCATTACTAAACCAAAAAACAATGCTCCTCTAGAAGACTTAGGTCTAAGCTAGTATATTTCTTAAAAAATGACCACCAGACTACAAACAACCTGGTCTGTGTTTCTCAAAGCTAAAGAACTTGTTTCAGAAACAACATGTGCATATATAATCGTAAATGTAATAAGGCTTTATCTCCCTTTCACATTTAAATGCATCGAAACATGACCAAAATATAACTTCGAACATTGAATTTTACCACAGACAATGGATGTTCCTTAGAATGCCTAGCAAAAAATCCCATCGCTGCCACCAACATAATGTCTAGTTCATTTAAGAACTTTCGGAAAATAAAATATTTTAAAAAAATTCTGTTGGAACTCACACAGTGAAGCTTGTTAAATATATATTATATTTAATCTGTCATCTAACACACTCTTTGTGAGTTGTCAAGTTGGTTGAAGATGGAGAGGATGTCTCTTCGAAACCGGTCCCACCGTATTTAAAAGTAAGTGAAGAGTGTATCAGACGACAGATTAGATATAATTTACATAATGTCTAGTGTCCTCTTTAAGGATAATGATGGATGTTAAATAATTTCAATAAACAATAACTCTTGAAATTTTTGTTTAAAAGTGATATGAATATATTTGAAATGAAATTAAAACTTTAATAAAAATATACATATGGATAGTTTTTGAATTGCGGGAATTTTCACAGTGAAATATAGTATAACTTAACAAATTATTATTGAGGAAATCACTCAAGTGGAACTAAATTAGTGAAATTTGAGTGATTTCCTCAATAATAATTTGTTAAGTTATACATATGGATCTTTATAACCCATTAATAAAAAAACCTGTTAGTGATTTGCTTATAATAAATCAAATAAAATCCTGACAAAAACCCTAAACTAAACTCTTAATAAAACTCCTTTAAAATGTACTTTATAACATGAGATTACTAAACAATGAATATGAGTTTAAAAACAAGATTTGTACACACCCTATTCTGAAATGGCAGATTTTACTCTGGCATTATCTTAAGGCACAGTTTACTCTGGCAGTATCTTAAGGCACAGCCTCTATTTATGCTGTAAATGTATAGCAGGATGACAATTGCGCTGGTAGAGTTGTCTGGATGAGGACCCCGGAAAAAGCTGCCTCCCCATCTGCACCAGGAGCTTTTATACTCCTTACCTGGGCATTGTCTTCAGATATCACAAGACACAAGGCATAGCATGATCCATTCAGTTGGACTTTGCCGGTGGCTTTTCTCAGAGACAATAGCAATGCTCTAATGCTCTACATAGTGGAGTAAGCTGCTTTGTATTTTCAAATGTCAAGATAAAGCAAACTTCTTAAATGTCCAGGCAAAGTGAATTTTGAACCCTCAAGTAGTCCTTGAGGAGTATCTGGATTGTAGAAGAACACAGACACCAACATCCTTTATGTTTTTGCTCAGATTTTGTAATTTGGGTCAAGGTTTTCATTCAAAGCCTGCGCACTATAAAGATGTTTTGCTTAATTGTTCATTGTAGTCCTTCTGAAGGAATGAATCTATATGACTTTTATTGTACTGCTTGCTACCAACTATGAGACTCACCTTGGAGCAGCAAGATAATATATATCCTTTTGTCCCACTTTAAGCCTGCTACAATATTGTGCCAAGGTAACATGCTCTCCTGCAGAACAATGTGATGATTCAAACTGCAGCAACTTTGCTATTTCCTCCTGTAAAATTAAAATTTCCTATAAACTTAGTTCTGTAAAGCCTTAAAAAATAATAAATATATAAATTAAAAAATGCACATGCACCCATCTTACCTTTTCCAGTTGTTGTGAACTAATGACTATTCCTTCTTTAAGAAATAAGCCATAATTTTTGTAGAATTTCTCAAATGATGCAGCATCTTTTACCATTTTATCATGTAGGAAACGTAATATTCGATTTGTTAATACTGTACCCAGCTTTCTGTAAGCATAAACACATATTTAACATTAAAACATGGGAATAGATCATATCAAGAGCATAATTTTCAATCAATTACCTCAATGACTGAATATTTACTTTGTCATTGCTGAATATAAGAGCTGTCAAAAGTTCTTGGCCTCAACTATTGAAGACCACACAATTGGCTTTTTTACATGGGCACATTTGTCCTACGATTCATTTGAAATATCAAATCACTGTTTCACATAGTTTATATAACACAGGTTTCTAAAGCAAACGTGTTGAGGATATTCCATAAAATGGATAAAATTGAGTATTGTGCAGTGTTAAAAAGTTCTTTCTAAAGAACCCTTTAATGCCAAAGGATATTCATACCAAATTTAACTTTATGCAGACTCTTCTCCTTCATTTTCAACAATTAAGAAATGGAATTTAACAGACATCCCAACTTTGAAGATGGTCCATGTGAAGGATGTTCAGAAAGTGCAACAGCAGCAGAACATATTGAACATATAGACGATGGTATTAGATGAACAATGATGGCAATAAGTTGAAGTGTGTGAAATTGCTGAGGCTATAGGCATTTGAAAGGAACATGTAGGTCACATATTGCATTAATAATTGCATATGAGGGTGATGTGTGTGCTAACATCAGATAATAAACTGAATCATGAAAAATTGCAATAGTGTTTGCAGCATTTTAACAGTATCAACTTATTACTGTGGACAAACTTGGGTCCTCCATCACACGTCAGAATCAAAGCAGCAGTTAAAAGTGGATGGAAATTGCCAAAGAAAATACAATTGGTTCCATCTGCAGGATAGGTTACGTGAAAATAAAGGAATTCAAGTAATAGATTGTCTTTAGAAGGCTAAAACCATAGCTAGAGAGTACTATTTCAATATTTTAAACCAATTAGATGAAACATTTGTGAGAAAGGACTCGATTTGCAGAAGGAAAATAATTTTTCATCATTAAAATGCACATGTTCAGAAAATTGTTTTTACAAATGGTAAAATTAGAGAGATTTTACACATGAATTGTTGGAGCATTCACACAACTCCCCAGATTTTGGTTTCTATGACTTCCATCCATTCCCAAAGCCCAAACTTTTCCTCTTGCTGGTCAGTATTTTTCATCAAGAGCAAATTGCAGTGGTAGAGGAATATTTTGCATACCTTCCAGAAAATTACTTCAAAGCATTACTGAAATATATGTAAAGAATTTAAGGGGAATAATGTTGAAAAATAAAAAAAAAATAGTCAAGTTAAAAATTTCATCCATTGCTAGCTTAAGAACTTTTCAGACTGTCCTTATACCCATTCTTGTACCATGAAACAAATCAATGGAATTAAAATGTACATATTAGTAAATGCATTACTTGTAGGCACAAAGTTTAATAAGAAAGTTAAATGGAGCACCAAACAGAGATAAAAGCCAGACCAAAGCACCATAAAAATTTGCTGCTATGAATCACCATAGCAGACATGGTATTTACCTTCACATATTTATTTAAAAATTTAGACTAAATAATTTCCAGCAATAACAAAAGTTTGTCATTGGGTACTTATAGAGCTTCAGTGCAGACTTTTCAACTATACCCGAGAGCACCTCAACAATTGCAGAGAGAGAGAGAGAGAGAGAGAGAGCGTGAGCGCGCGCGCGCGCGTGTGTGTGTATAATTATTTATGTATACTTTAAGACCCAGCTCAAGAACATCTATTTATGTTTGCTGAAAAATTTCTTAATGTAAAAACTGCAAATCACTGTAGAGTATACAACTTTATGTAAAATGTAGCTAAACTATAGTTTTAAAGTCAAAAATCAAGATGTATTCTTTTGACCAGTTTAGATAATACTACATTTTATCTTACAAATCAATAAGAAAGTTTGTACAGTACACAGCTACAAAATGTATCAAAAGGAAATCTTATAGATTTGTCTACAAATTTTATTTCACTGAGCCTACCAAAAATAATCAAGACTTCTGTCTTGAATAAGCTGAAATGATGAAAATTAGCAATAGAGCTGTGTATAGTAAAAGTGCTACTTAGCTGGTAGATTTCTATAGCAGGCATAATGAATATATGCTATCTGGACATATCATGCAACCCACCTTATGAGTGCACTATTTTGCAACAATTCTCGACTCAAATTAAGTGGAATATCCTCAGAGTCCACCACACCTGGGAAAAAGAAAGCTGATTTAATAAAATGCTTTTAATTCATAAGAAAACAAACCACTAACCCTTTTAAATGCATATCATGAGCATTCTCACAGACATTTAGATGGATTGTAAGAATTATCAAGCTCTTGTGATGAACGTAAGCTTAAACACAATGAATATTTCATGTGCTATATATTTCTCATTTTCAATTACATATAAACATGTCGCATGACTTTGGTCAAGCATTATCAAAGCTAAGAGACTATCCTCTAAATGCTTCAAATTTTTGTAGGTAGTTATGATGAGGGCCAGTCAACTGAAAATGATCTAAATCAAATTGCAAACAAAGGGGAGGACATCCCTGTCATATTTCCCACAACTTGTGACACTTCTCCCACCGTTTTGCAAGTCAAGAGACACCTAACAATGTAACTATTATATTAACATCACACATACTTTAATTGCAAGTATTAAAATCATTTATTATATTTATAAAGGAGCATTATAAATACAATGCTGCAAAAGTCCTTCGTTTGGTTGTGAAGCCAACTTCTGCTTCCAAATAAAAGCACCACTTTTTATAAGCTCTTCTTCAGAGAGCCAAACTTACTGTAGAATGAATGCTTCAAGAACTTCCCCTTCAAGCATGTCAGCATATCCATTGTGTTCATGTGGTCATGTTTGCTGTACAACAGGATGACACCATGGAACAGAAAGTCCAGTCACTTATTCATGGTTTGCCATTGCAGTTGTCCAGAGTAGTCATACAACTGTCGGAAATTAATGGTGAGATCATGGGAGGTAAATTTCACCAAACTGTCTTGGTGATCAAAGAAGATAGCAGTTTTGCATATACCTGACTGAACTTCTTTCACAGAAGCAATGCTTGTGCTTCCACAGGTATACTGGACTGATAGGTTTCCAGGTCATTATGATGCCACAACTCATCAACCATTACTATACTTTGGAATATTGTATGGACAATGCCATGACTGATATTCACCATTTCAATAGTCACCAGAGCTATAACGTGGTTTTCCTGGCCAGGCTTAGGTCATCCTTCAAAGATTATCCAGAACGGAAACCTGTGGACCCTATTCTTAACTTCTGACTCAAACAAGACTATTCTCCCTAGACACTGTACTTATTTGAAGATTTTGGCTGCAGAATGCCCTTCCACCATAAAAAATCAAATTACTGCTCATTGTTCTATTTTGGATGCTTCTATTTGCATACTCCAAGCACTCACTGCTGCCCAGCTGTTAAATGCTGAGATTATTGTCAATCATTGCATACCCATTCATTAAGTTATGATCTACCATCCTGCTTTTGTTGGTATTGTTCTTCCTTGCTGGAACAGGTTTCTGATCATTTTCATTGACTGACACTTGTATCATGTAAGTGTTTAGTATCTAGAAACTAACAACTGAGATGCTTTAATTAGGAAAAACAAGACTGCTTGGCTATGAAATTTTTACATGATTTGTGATTCTTCTGCTGTCAGCAGAATAAATTTATAAATAAAAAGAGGACAGAAAAATATGTTTTCAAATGGAATAAATAAAGGCAAATCATCTGTTTCAGAATCCAGGAAATGATGATGAAATATTAAAAAAAGACTTTCCTTCCACTTTAGCCCATCATGCAACTATTTAAACCCATCACTTTTCACCTTTGAAGAACAATAAAACTCTTAACTTAAAGTGTTAATTGGATCTTCTACAGCGAAGCAAATCATATAATTAAGATTATTTTATGATGAGTCGAACTACATGCTCTTATTGGCTCCACCTACTTGTTTATATTTAGAACATGTTTCACAGACTATCATCCACATCCTAAGCTAATGGTCAATTGCTAGATAATTTAAGTTGCTTTGGGGATGAATATTCAGCTCTGGTGCAGGTGTGATGAACTTAAAAGTTTATGGATATCATTGTATGATTAGTTGAACTACACACTCTTAAAGCTTCACTTACTTTTTATAAATGTATGGAACCGGTTTCGAGAACATTTGTTCCCATCTTCAGCCATGCTAAGGTTCAACTGTCGGATCATTCGTTGAGCTGTGGGAATGTAAATTCTGCTCTGGTGGCGGTGTGATAAACTTGTAGTTTATGTTTTCATCCCCGACAATGTCGAAGTTCATTATGCTGTTTTTGTATTTGTAGATGTAGATTTTCTCCCAGGTTGCTAATTCCGTAGGTCTTTGTACTGATTTTAATAATTTTGTTTTATTTATTATGATTAACAACATCAATACTCCCTCTTACTATTTAGCAAAATGGTTAGCTAATAGATTCAAGGTTTTACCAAAATTTCAAACCAGGAGCATAAATAATTCATGTCAGTTAATAGAAAAAATTAAAGACATAAATTTGCACCCCTCTGACACTCTTATATCTTTCGATGTAGAATCTCTGTTTCCTAGCATACCAAAAGAAAAACTCCTGATTTATCTACATGATTGGCTAAAAACAAGTGGAATTAATGATATACACATTAAAGAATACATCAAACTGACAGAAATTTGCATAAACCAAGCCTTTTTCACTTTCAAAGGAAAATTTTATAAACAAGAAGCAGGACTTACAATGGGCAGCCCCTTATCTCCATTTCTAGCTAACCTCTTCATGAGTAGATTTGAAACACACATCAACACAGCGTTTCCATTCATATTTAAGGTATGGTACAGATATGTGGATGATATATTTGCCATAGTTGACAGAAAACTCATTGACGATGCCTTAAAACTTCTAAATATTCAAGATAAAAACATTTCATTTACATACGAAATAGAAACAGATAACATGCTGCCATTCCTGGATATTAAAATAATGAAATGCCAAGAAAAACTCAAATTTGGAATATACAGAAAGAATACACATGCAGATAATCACATCAAAGCTGACAGTTTAAACCCTACAGCACACAAACATGCAGTAATTAACAGTTTAACACACCGGCTAGTTAACCTACAAATTAGCAAAGAAGAATATTTTAAAGAATACAAACAAATAGAAGAAACAGCAGTTAAAAATGGTTTTAAAAAAGAACTAGTACATAAAAAGGTGCAGAAATTCAAGAGACAAAAACATATCAAAGAAACCACAACACTTTCAGCAAAAAAAGATAAACTTATTTTTAAAAAATTCACATATCATCCATGGGCCACAAAAAAATTTCAGAATATTCTTAAAGATTTTAATATCAGGTTGGCACCGATTAATAGATTTAATGTTCAAAATTTGCTGATAGATAATGTTAATGACAGTATTCCACAAGAAGAAAAATCAGGTATTTACAAAATAAACTGTGCAGAATGTGAAAAAATCTACATAGGGAAAACAAAGAGAAACATTGGCACACGGTTAAAGGAACATTTAAGGAACATAAAGTACAAGCAAATAGAGAAATCAGCAGTAGCATATCATTTTTGGACATAAAATCACGACATAATAAATAAAACAAAATTATTAAAATCAGTACAAGGACCTACGGAATTAGCAACCTGGGAGAAAATCTACATCTACAAATACAAAAACAGCATAATGAACTTCGACATTGTCGGGGATGAAAACATAAACTACAAGTTTATCACACCGCCACCAGAGCAGAATTTACATTCCCACAGCTCAACGAATGATCCGACAGTTGAACCTTAGCATGGCTGAAGATGGGAACAAATGTTCTCGAAACCGGTTCCATACATTTATAAAAAGTAAGTGAAGCTTTAAGAGTGTGTAGTTCAACTAATCATACAATGATATCCATTAATATGATTGGCTTCACTGTGTTTAAGTTCCAATTTTACATTTAAGTTAAAAGTTTATGTTTTCATCTCTGGAAGCACCTAAGTTTATCAATCTATCTTTGTATTTATAAATGTACATTTTCTCCCATATAGTTAACTCTGCAGGTCTCTGTACCCATGGTTCTCTGTCCAGAAATGAGATGCCACCACTAATTTCTCCATTTGTTTGTATTTAATGTTTCTGAAGTGTTCTTTTTAACCATGTGCCTAGGTTTCTTTTTATCTTACCAATATACGTTTTTTGCATTCTGAAAATTTTATTTAGAAATACCTGCTTTTTTTCTAGTGAAATACTTTCATTAATATTACCATTCAGGAAATTTTTAACATTAAATCTTTTTATTCGGACCAATCTAATATTAAAATCTTTTAGAATATTTTGAAATGTGTGCATAACTATGTATGTGAATTTTTTAAAAATTATCTCAACTTTTCCTGCTGAAAGTGTGTGGTTTCTTTTATAAGATTTACCTCTTGGAATTCTTTACTTTTTTTGTGAACCATTACTTTGCTAAATCCATTTTTAATAGTTTTTCTTTTTATTTGCTTGTATTCTTAGGAATATTCTTTCTTGTTAATGGGTAGATTACTGCATGTTTATGTGTTTTTGGGTTAAATCCATCAGCTTTGATGTGATTGTCTGCATGCATGTTTTTCTGCACATTCCAAATTCCAGGTTGCCTTGATGTTTCTGTTTAGTGTAATGCCCAAGAATGGTAGTATGTTAACTGCTTCTGTTTCATATGTGAACAATATGTTTTTATCTTGTACACGCAGAAGTTTTATGGCATTGTTAGTGTTTTTTTTATTGACTATGGCAAATTTTTGACAACATACCCATACCAAATTTTAAACATATATAGGAATGCTGAGAAAATCTACTTATATAAATACAGACTTTGACACTTCCAGGAATGAAAATTAAACTTTGTGTTCATCACACCTCCACCAGAGAAAATTATGCATCCCAAGGAACACCATGAATTATCCAGCATTTGGCAGCTGAGAATGAGGGTCTTAAAACATGTTCTATATATAAACAATTAAATGGAGCCGGTAGTTCAACTCAGTCATCTTAATTAAATAAAAATCTAAATGAGCTTTTCTGTGTATTATCCCACTTCTGTGTTCCATATGCCATGTTATTCACATTTTGTTCATGTTTATATACAAAAGTATTAGTAAATATTTCACCTGAATACTACAGGACGTTAAATAATAACTTTTCAAACTTACCTTTAACAAACCTCAGCCATTTGGGAAGGACATTGTCTACCCTGCTCTTGATTAACACTTTTCTGCTGTATAGGGCCACTCCCACTTCACTATCTCTGCTTAATTCAAACAGACCTTCAAAGAGAAACATAAGACATTTGTACAAGTTAAAGACATAGGAAATATGTCCATTTTTAAACATTCTAAACTTAGGTATTAATTTTTAAACTAAAATCCATTTACTTACATACATGCATTTTGGGAGCGTGTCTAGCCATCATTTCGAGGTGGTTTAGTGATCAACTGAAGATGGGAGAGATTCTCACCAAATGCGTCTTATTTTATGTAAGTAAATGAAGTTTAGTATAAAAAATTAATACCTAGGTTTAGGATATATTACCACTCCATTATCAACAGCTTTGTAAGTACAATATTTATACCAGTATATATTTATAAGATTACTATAATTCTATGAATGATTTTAATGCAGTTTGCCATTTGTGTTCTTCTAGCTAAGATTAGCTTGGCTTTAACCTAGGCTACCAAAATAAAAAAAAGAGATTTGACATTTATCAGAAAAAATATAAAAAAAAAACCCAACAATCTTAAAAGCAGTTATTTCTTACCACTGTATTTATACCCTGAAACCTGGCCTTTAGGTTGACTGCAATTGAAATTTGGATTGTGATATCCCAAACTATGCAAAGGATCTTTTAGGATGTAACCTATCTCTATGTGATATGGAAGTAATTGCTTTATTTCCACATTGAAGGAAAGCTGCTGAATTTTTCTTCACGAATAAAACATGTTATGATTTTCAAGTGCACAGATAAATGTCAAATCTTCTGAAATATTGATCTTCTCAAGAAATCCATGTACCATGCCCTCAATTTACTTGGCAACACTCAGCATTGATGTGTTGGTACACATCAGCAAGGTTCAATCGAGGTTTGCAATAATGGGAACTATGAGGGATAAGTCATAAATCATGGCAACCATTTTTTTCTCACAAACAAGGAATAACACAAAAAAATTAGATGTATGACTGAAAAGATATGGCATTTATTGCCTATTGGTGCCACCAACAAAAAGCTGGATGTAGGCAGTTCTCATACAGAAGAAGCAAAAAGGACATTGGTTTATTATGGCATGAGCAAAAGTTATATACAACTGCTTGCACAGGGTAGCAAATCCATCACAAGATGAGCTTCCCAAATAATCCACAGTATTTAGCTGCTTTCAAAGTAGTCTCCAATCTCCAAGTACATTGACGGTTCATTGCCAGTGATGGGGAAGATACTGAATACCATCTGCTGCATGTCAGTTGCTAACATGAGCCACCTTGCATCAAAATGATCTTAAAATGCAAAATGACTGCTTCACTTTGGGGATGAGATCATAATCACAGAGACCAAGATTGAGCAAATATAGAGGGGGAATAACTTCCTATCCACACTGCTGAAAGACACTTGACACCGTCAGCTGTGTGAGGTGTTGCATTATCATGGAGAATAATGGCATTGTTCAAAAGTTCAGCTCATTTGGTGGTGTGTACAGCACAGTGTAATCATATCTTGACTGTCATACATAAAATGACCATAGCTTTTGTTGGTGCAGGAGTTTGGAAAAAACTTGTGTTTGTATGGTGACCTAGGATGATGCCATTCATTGAACTGTTGCTTGAATTCTGGCTCATTTTTTTTTATGTTTCATCAATTGCAATTCTGCTATTCAACACAGCATCCTTTCAACATTCAACATTGTCTGCATGTTTGTGGGAAACTGGATTAAAACTGTTATATTTAATGTAATTATCTGTGTGTGTAGGTTTTCTGTATATGCCAAAATTTAGGTGATTTTCTTTTTTAATCATCTTAATATCCAAGAAAGGTAACTTTTATTGCATTCTCTCTCCACAGTGAATTTAACTGTTTTTTATTGTAAGTTAAGTAACTTTAGTGCATCATCCAAGTGTCTTTCTGGTACTATTGCAAAAATAGCATCAACATGCAGTTTTAAATAGTCTTGCATACAGACTGGTTAATGTTCCAATGAACAAGGAGGAATATGAACTGGAAATGAATATTATAAGGATATAGCTATAGAAAATGGCTTCAAACAAGAAGTTGTGCTCAAGAAAATAGACAGAGCAAAGAATAAAAGGAAAATTACAGACACCACTACACTTATTCCTATCAAAGAAAAAAACAGAACATACAAAAAATTCACATACCACCCATCAGCCTTTCATAAATTTCAAAAGATTTTTAAAAGATACAACATTGTTTTGGCTCCAAAAAATAATTATTCCATTAAAAATATCCTTAACTCAAAACAAAAAGAAGATAACCTACAAGAAGAATATAAATCAGGAATGTATCAGATGAACTGCAATGATTGTGATAAAGTTTATATTGGAAAGACCAAAAGAAACAAAAACAAGAGCTAAAGAACACATTAGGAATATAAACCAAAAACAAGAAGAAAAATTGGTGGTAGCTTGGCACTTTTGGAAAGAACACATAACATTTATAAAAACCCCAAATTACTTAAAAATATTAAAGGAAAAACTGAACTTACAGTCTGGGAAAACATAAGAATAACGAGAAAGTTTTTAATTTCAAAATTCTGCCAAGTGATGTACTAATACAAAAGTTCATTAAACCTCCACCAGAGATGAATCGATCTACTACCAACAGCGAGGCCGGCAGTCGACCAGGAACTGATGATAGGAGTGATGGCTCCAGAAACTAATCTTCCATTTTATTGAATTTTAGTGGTGTGTATGTTACAATCTTGACTCAATTTTTTTAAAATGATACATGTACTAACTTGCATACTACGAAGGTAGATCCATAAGCTTCCGGCCTCGCCGATAAGGATTATCACCTTCACAAAACCCTTTATCTGGTGTCATATTTTATCTGTTAAGTAAATAATTGCAGCTGTAACTTCTGTTCCACTGTGTTCAGTTGTTCAGATATAGTTCCATAAAGAAGAATATTTGTAGAACTTTGTGACATATTCAAAATGGAGTATCAGCTGTTATTAAGTTCTTCACAAAACAAAAACTTACTCAAAATAAAATAAAACAGCAATTTGAATGGTGTATATGGGGAGGCATCCCCTTCATATTCTACCGTAAAAGAATGAGCCAAACTTTTTTGAATGGGTTGAGAAAGCTTTGTAGACGAAGAGTGCAGGTTGGCCCTTGGAGGCGCTCACCCCTGAAAACATCACTATTGTGGGAGGAAAAATTATGGAAAATGGGTGGCTCAAAGTTACAGAAATAGCAGCAAGGTTCGACCTTTCTATAACAACAGTTCTTCCAATTATTCATGAACTTTTAAACATGAATAAGGTTTAGTGCAAGATGGGTGCTTAGATTTCTTTCCTCAGTCCAAAAGCAGCAATGAGCCATTTGTTTTCAGGTATTTTTGGAGCTCTGCTGTGGCAACGAGAGAAAAGTTCTGCAAACCATTGTGGATGAAACTATGGTCCTCTACTATGATCCCTTGTCCCGAAGGAGAATCAATGGAGTGGTGTGGTGTAAACCTGGTGAAGCACTGCCTCTAAAAGCCAAGGTCACTCAGTCAACCAAGAAGATCATGACCACAATCTTTTGTGACTGTAAAGGAATACTCTTCATTGACTTCAGGAGAGGAACACCACAATAAACTGGGAGTACTATGCTTGTCTATTGCACAGACTACATGCTTCCATCAAAGAGAAAAGGCAAGGAAAGATGAATAGTGGTATGTGCCTTCTTCACGACAATGTGCCTGTGCACACAGCTTTTGCTGCAAAGGAAGCTGTAAAGAAATGTGGCTTCAAGGAGATTGACCATCCATCCTATTGCCCAGATCTAGCTCCCAGTGACTACTTTCTCTTCTCAAAACTGAAGGACGTTCAAGGAAGAAAATTTAAGTGTGACGAAGACATGATGGAGGCTGTTTATGCCCATTTTGCAGACTAGACTTCCGAGTATTTTGGGGAGGGGAATTGAAATGTTAATTCAAAATATAGTTTTTATCTTTATCATACCTAAAAACTGGCTAGGTTGGAAACCTATGGACCTACCCTCATAGATCTTTAATATTTTTAATGTGTTATTTGCAGCACTAAAGGGGAATATCAAGACAAGCTTAATAATTTTAGGTATGCTTCTTGTATAAAATATAGTGAACTTTTGTAACAGTGGTGTAAATTATTAACATTTAAGAGAAATTGAGTCGAAATAAATATATTAAAGGAAAAACTGAACTTACAGTCTGGGAAAATATCTATATTTGGAAGAATAAGGAGAAAGTTTTTAATTTCGAAATCCCGCCAGGTGATGTACTAATACAAAAGTTCATCAAACCTCCACCAGAGACGAATCGATCTATCACAAACAACGAGGCCGGCAGTCGACCAGGAACTGATGATAGGAGCGATGGCTCCCGAAACTAGTCTTCCATTTAATTCAATTTTAGTGGTGTGTATGTTACTATTTCGACTCAATTTCTCTTAAATGTTAATAATTTACACCACTGTTACAAAAGTTCACTATATTTTATACAATTATTAGGTATATAAACCTGTGAACAAAAACGGCCAAAAGATCGCTACGCTAACCTTAAAAATGGACTCCTGTAAGGTAGGATCTACTTTATCTACTTCCACCGTTATAAATACGTACAAGAAAGAAATTAAACTTTTTGAAAAATTACAAAGGAAAAAACGAGAAATAGCCGCGAATATACGGTTTCTCCACTTGTGCCGAATTAAAAATGTAACACCAAAATTCGTCAGGAAAATAGTTAAATTTGATCATAATAGTAAACAACAGAAAGCAGCAGAGAGAAAAATCCTTGAAATGGAAAAAAACCAACATTACAAAAATAGAACTGAAATAGAATTGCAACTGTATAACTTACATTTAAAACTGACTAAAGCTCTAGGCAATTTAATCTGGGAAAATTTAGAAAACAACCTTCTGACAATACTTAACCTAAATATGAAAAATAACACCTACAAACTTAAACATAAATTGGATAATTTATGCCAAAAACAAGAAATAAAAACACCATCCAAGGAAAAAACCACAAAAAATGTCTATAACCTATCACAACAAAAATTCACAGATGCAGAAATCACTTTTTTGAATAAAGGTTTAAAAACTTGTGTAAATTTCTCCAAAAAAACTGAAGATTATGTAGCAGACATACAGATAGCCACCAAAAACCTTACAGAAATAGATAAGAATACAATTCAAAGCCAGTGTTGTAATATTATCGAACAAATTGGAAATAAAAACAATACCAACCCTTACACAAAGATAATAAAGACACTAAAAGACAAACCTGTTATTTACACAAGAGCAGACAAAGGAAATACTGTTGTAATTCTAGATAAGAATGACTATATAGACAGAATGGAACAATTACTAAAAAACACTGAATACTCAATAATAACAAAAAATCCCCTAAATCAATGCAAAAGCACATTTAATAAAACAATTACTGATTGCAAATTAATAGATAAAAAGGAACATTATAAAATTAAAGTAGATAACCCTGCAATACCTACAATCTACGGTCTCCCAAAAGTACACAAGCCAGGGAAAACTATGAGACCTATCATAAATAACATAGATGCTCCAACCTATAAACTAGCAAAATGGTTGACTTACAAACTTTCTACTTTTCCAAGATTTGAATCTCTTAGTATAAAAAACTCATTAGATCTTATTCAAAAAATTAAAGGCATAAAAATAGAAAAAACAGATACCTTAGTTTCGTTTGATGTTACAGCATTGTTTCCAAGTATTCCTACACTAAATTTATACTCCCTGATAAAAAAGTGGTTACAAAAAGTAGGAATAACCACAAAAGATATCCAAGAATACATCATATTAATCAACTTATGTCTAGAACAAAATTACTTTACATTCAATAACAAATATTACAAACAAAATTTTGGTCTGACAATGGGTAGCCCACTATCACCAATATTGGCAGACATTTTCATGAGTGCATTGGAAACTAGAATAGTAAATAGTTTCCCTTGGATATTTAAGACTTGGTACCGTTATGTTGATGATATTTTTGCAATAGTACCAGAAAGACACTTGGATGATGCACTAAAGTTGCTTAACTTACAGGAAAAAACAGTTAAATTCACCATGGAGAGAGAATGCAATGAACAGTTACCTTTCTTGGATATTAAGATAATTAGAAAAGAAAATCATCTAAATTTTGGCATATACAGAAAACCTACACACACAGATAACTACATTAAATGTAACAGTTTTAATCCAGTTCCCCATAAACATGCAGTTTTAAATAGTCTTGCATACAGACTGGTTAATATTCCAATGAACAAGGAGGAATATAAACTAGAAATGAATAATATAATACATATAGCTACAGAGAATGGCTTCAAACAAGAAGTTGTACACAAGAAAATAGACAGAGAGAAGAAGAAAAAGAAAATTAGAGACAACACTACACTTACTCCTATCAAAGAAAAAAACAGGACATACAAAAAATTCACATACCATCCATCAACCTTTCATAAATTTCAAAAGATTTTTAAAAGATACAACATTGTTCTGACTCCAAAAAATAATTATTCCATTAAAAATATCCTTAACTCAAAACAAAAAGAAGATAGCCTACAAGATGAAGATAAATCAGGAATATATCAGATGAACTGCAATGATTGTGATAAAATTTATATTGGAAAGACCAAAAGAAACATAAAAACAAGAGCCAAAGAACACATTAGGAATATAAATCAAAAACAAGAAGAAAAATCGGCGGTAGCCTGGCACTTTTGGAAAGAACAACATAACATTAATAAAAACCCAAAATTACTTAAATATATTAAAGGAAAAACTGAACTTACAGTCTGGGAAAATATCTATATTTGGAAGAATAAGGAGAAAGTTTTTAATTTCGAAATCCCGCCAGGTGATGTACTAATACAAAAGTTCATCAAACCTCCACCAGAGACGAATCGATCTATCACAAACAACGAGGCCGGCAGTCGACCAGGAACTGATGATAGGAGCGATGGCTCCCGAAACTAGTCTTCCATTTAATTCAATTTTAGTGGTGTGTATGTTACTATTTCGACTCAATTTCTCTTAAATGTTATGCTTCTTGTGTTTTTTCTTTATTCAAATTCTGTAGTCCCTTATTGCAGTACCTGCTCTATATGAGTGAGTTTTAATGCAAACTCACCTACCAGCCAGACATTGGAGTTACTTACCCTTACCCAGAGAAAAATTCTTTTAAGTCTACAGCTCTAGTCCTGAGCTATAGCAGAGAGAAGCGACTCCTCTGTCACAAAGGGGAGATAGCAGAATAGGTATATTTCTCTGTTCGTGTAGTCAGTTGTAAAAGCGTAAATGTTGCATGTATTAATTTTTTGTTAAAGGTAATGTAATCTATGCATTATCCTCCATAACTTTCTGGCAGTAATATATTGTTTCTTATTAAAAAACTGAGTTTTTCACTTTTTACCATCTTATTTTATTGAAATTTGCAATTCATTCATATACACACACACACGAACCTTAACACTAACCTAGGGTAAATCTTGGAAACGGTGGACCTTGATGGCCTAAGCTCATCTCCTTTTTATAAATATAAGTTGACAGGGGCAGGTAAATCATTATAATTTTTACCACATATTATCTTATTGGACAATGCAATTAATATATATACACACAATAAATCCTAGAATCCAGTAGACCCAGTGGTTTGTTTCAACTTGCTATCATCTGATGGCCTATGCTTGCCTCCTTTTCGTAAATATAAATTGATAGGAGCTGGTAAATCACTGTAATGATGGCAAATGCCTTATTCCAGCAGAAAAAAAAATTGTAAATATAAATTTATAGCACATTTTGTGCATGGTACTAAAATGATTGTAATGGTGACAAATCTCCTTTGACTCTGGCAAAAAAAAGCATCAGTATGTTAGGATTCCAGGTCACTACCTTCACAACTATAGCATAGTATTCTGTCTGAGTTATTATGCAGTGGTGCTTGAGAGCCTTATTATATAGCTATACCTCTGAAAGATACACTACCTTTGGCTTTCTCTGCTATCGCTCGGGAGTGGCTCAGAACTGGACAACTCCAAGAATTTTTCAACAGGTAAGGAAAAGTTTGGAGTTCTGCATGTGGGCAGTAGTGCAGTCCACTTCAAATGCATGCACTGAGAAATGGCACACTACATTCATTCAATAATGAAGGTGGAAATGGGAATGAAATCATGATGGAGCAACCAGCAATGATTGGCAGGGTAATTGAGTATATATAGAAAACCTGCCCAGGCACCATTTCATCCACCAAATCCCATTTGCAGCCTCTGGGATCAAACCCAGAATACCTCAGTGGAAGGCTACAAAGTTTAACCACACTCCCACAGTGCCACCTTCTGTGCTTCATTTTTTCACTTTGAAAACAGCCCCTGCTATTCTTGTTCTAGTAAACTAACAAATTTTGTTGTACATACCTGGTTTGCCTTCTGGAAAATATAAGAGTGCTCTCAGAGATATTGGTGCTTCTGTCTTGTAGTGGAGAATAAACTGGGGACGATCATATGAGTTGCTAACAAAGCGATAGAACTCGTAATGCATATCTTCTGTTACTTCTTTTGGATCCATCAACCAGAGAGGCTACATGACAGAAGGTAAAAATCCATCTTAACTAAAGAACATAAATCTGATTTCTGCTACAGTATCACACAATAAGTATGATGGTGGACAAAGATATCCTTCCTGGAACCTCTGCTTAGTAATAGTTTCTAGCCACCCTTTCCCCTTCTACGTGACAAACCAATCCTCCCAAACAGCTTCTCAAAGTTTGACTTATATTTCAGTAATATCAAGCTATACTTCTCAAATAACTACAGTATATATGAGGATGTGGGAAGCTGGTCCTTTAGGGACCAAGATTGCCCTTAGCACTCGAAAAATAAAACATCATATGCAAATTTTGGATTCAATATATTTAGGAAGAAGGGAGGAGAAGTGAAAATTGCTGTAAGCCTGAAGGTGTAAGTGTAAGAAAGCTAAACTGGACCAGGTATCCTGAAGGTTAACAGGGTTAATCCATTTTCTTCAATCCAGGGAATAGTCCAAGTTTAACTGGAATTACAAGAGGACATCTCCATTTAGCAGGAATCCATCATCAAAGACTTGAACTCTTGAGATCTGCACACTGAGAATACAAAGTGTGCTTGACTTTGCAATACACCAAAAAAGACCAAGAATTTTTTAATTCCATATTATGGTTGGATAAAAATGTATCTTCATCAAACAAGGATGGCTAGTTGTATTTGTGACATCCACACAGATGCAATTTGAACCAAAGAAATATAACTGCCACAGCCAGGAGTGTACATCAACTACTGATATAACAGAAGCAATAAGAGTAACAGAGTATTTCATGGTACAGAACTGCTAAGGTTATTATTGCCTTTACAAAGATTATCCACATGGAAAACAAATGCACTGAACACACAGGAAAAACCTGTTAAACAACGCAGTCAAATTCATTAAATAAAAAGGTTGCAATTTGCTCCAAGTCCGCTATAGATGAATGAAAAAATTAAGAGAATAAAACATGAGGATAAAACCAGTGCTGAATCAAATTAAGTCTGTTTAGGCACTAAATAAAACAGGCCTGGTCAGGCATATGGCACAGAAAAATTGCAATCAAAATGCCAGATGTTAAATCCTGATCCACAAATAAGCACTTGTTCCCTTGTGCTGTCTGGCACAAAGGAGTTGTCTGCTCTTCAAGGGAAATCCAGGTGGCTCCAGAGAAAGGAACGTATATTGTAATGGTTGTGGTTTTGTCAGGAACAGTGCGTGAATGGATTGGGGTGGGGAGAAAGATTCTATGCAACATTTAATTACTTTGGTGTTATTTCAATATTAATTCAATTTGGAATCGAACACAGTGAAACATGCATTAATAATCTCCTCTGGGTCGAAATGTTTAGAACACACTTCATGGTTTCACTTTGAGGTTAGTTGGATAAGCCCCAAGAGCAAAACAGATCTCCAATGAAAACACTATTTGGCCATCAGAAAAATGTTGGGCAGACAGAAGAATAGATAGCATACCCATAGTCAACTTAAGATCTAATCAGAGAGCAATATAATTGCAGAAGCACCATTCAGTCAGCTTCGTGAGTAAAGTTAGCTAAAATGTTCTTTCAGTAGTGCTATATGTGAGGACCTATGTAGTTTGATTTCACTGCTACAGATAGGGGTTCTGGGCCAAGATGAAATTAAGGTAGTGAAAACTCCTTGTGGTTTCAGAATAGTCTTCTATACAGAGAAACAGAAGCTGTACATGACAATCTAAGCAAAGAGGCAGTCAAGAAAGCATTGGAGATTGTTTCTAGAGACAGAACTGAGAAGAAAGCCTGCCGAGGTGGATAATGGCCAATGAAGTAGGGAACTAGTTCACATATTTCACAATTTGAAACCCTTAGAATTTCTGGATAAGTGCATGCTATCCAACATCTGGTATTAGTCAGTGGAAGGTTATGGCAAATGTCATTTTACAACAAGACAAGAATAATGTGGTATACTAAGAGTAACAACTAACTGATTTGATGCCATCTAGAACTTTAAAATAGCCACCAACATTTACAGGCTTGAACCCATATAAACATCTACGGCTGTCATCTTGTACAAATGGAATTCTTGTCCGGAAAGACAGGAAAAGGATATGAGGAGCTTGGGAAGTCATTAGAAGCAGATCAAATCTGCCAGTCATTAGGAAATTCAACAGGCTGAAGGCTGAACAGTCCTTGACAGTGACAGCTGGTGAAAATAATACTACAATCTGATCCTACATAAGATCACATTCTAATTAAGAAAAAGCACAATTTTCAAAATCTGTGCACATCTATAACAAAAGTAATATAATGTTCATTTTATTGAATAAAGCTTGAAAAAAAAAGAATGTTTGTTTTGGCAATTGTCACAGACACTTATCATATAAAAATAGTAACGAAAAAATAGGACACAAAAATGCTATCTATTTTATTTCCCTTTAAAGAAATTATCTGCTTTTGACATTGGACTATATAAATTATTTTTAAAAATGTAACACTCAAAAATTTTGGTTTTCATCACTTCTTAACCAAGCAACATATTAAAATATAAAAAGGGCAATAAATAATCAATAATCCTGAAACCCAGCCTGATCTATAATATTCTCAGTATAAATTAACATTACCATTTATCTGTGAGGGGTACTTCCAAAACAAAGTCATGTCTGATTAGCACCATGCCTACCTTTGAAGGGAAATGATAAGGATTGAGTTTAAAGTATGGTTGTGTCTGACAAGATCCATGTTCACAATATGTAACATCAAAAGTTTACCTTTGTCCCAAGGGTACTTTTATTATAACATACCTGAATTAAGTTGGCCTGTTTGCCATTTATAAATATTGGGCTGCCCACAAAGTTGCTGTATTTCTTTATTATACCTGAAAAAACCAGAGAAGCCCAAAATTACGAATGCAAAAAATCATTCTAACATTAACAACAAATCTGAAAATATCACATACACACACACACAAAAAAAAAAAAAAAAAAAAAAAAGGGAGCAAAAGCACAAATATACTCAATCATTGTGGCTCAGGTAATGATGATGATTATCAAATTAAATTTCTCCCATAGCATTCCCTGACTCTTCATTGTATTATATACTCATGCACAGAAAGACTCTGGTACTGCATGTGCCATTAATTATATCCGAATTAGCAGCCAACTAAAAATACACCATGGCCTTTATGAGCATATTGGTACCATTATTTGAAAGTCCATTGTTAATTGTTTAATATTAATTACTAAACAATGTGGCACTCCCTGTGCACCAAGCAAATAGTCTATTTCCAAAACTTAGATATTCATTTTTACACTAAACTCCACTTACTTACATAAAAATAAGACGCATTTCAGGAGAATCTACCCCATCTTCAGCTGCTTGCTGAACCGCTATTGTGAACAGAGCTACATAGGCAAAACAAAGAGAAATTTGGAAATTCAGAGGAAAGAACACTTTAGGAATATTTGGTTTAAGCAGGTGGATAAGCCAGCAGTAGTAGCTCACTTTTGGACCAAAAATCATGAAATAAAACCAAAAATTAAACTGCTGAAACATCTTCACAACCCAATGGAGTTATCCACTTGGAAAAAAATTTTCATATTAAAAAATAAAGAAAACCTAATGAACTTATGAGTTTCCTCTTATGGATGAACTCAGCAATTTCCTAATGCAGTGAATGGGTGCCCCCACAGGAACATATGGGTGTCTAGCCATCGTTTCAAGTAATGGCAGTTCAGTGAGCAACTGAAGATGGGGGAGATTCTCCCGAAACACACCTTATTTTTATGTAAGTGCAGTTTAGTGTAAAAAATGAATGCTAAGTTTAGGATACATTACCATTCCATTGTCAACAGCTTCGTAAGTAAAATATTTAAATAGTCCATTGCCTTGCATTTGTGATGTTAGGATATTAAAATGGTATAGCTTTGTTAATTGTAAGTGATTTGTATTGCATAATAGAATTTTGTGGATGAAATTTAACCCATATCCTATGATGCAGTAGCATGGAATGCAAGAACAAGAACTAGCTTTGACAGAACATAAATAATTAACATAAATAAGTTCATTATGCCTTGTTATATGTATATTTAAAATTAATTTGTTCCCTTTTTGAAGTTATTGACAATGAAGCAGAATAATCTAAGCTATACTGCAATATCTAGAACAGTAAGATGCAGCCATCTACCAGCACCAAGTGGCACTACAATAGCAAAATACCTAATGTTTTACTTTCATATTAATACAAAAATATCCCATTCAGCCAGATGTGTTAACCACTTACCTATAAGAGCAAGTATTTTCATCATGTCGACGGCCATAGTTTTTACTTAAATGTAAATTGGAAGTTGCACAGTGAAGCCAATCATATTAATTGATATCATTGTATGATTCAGTTGACCTACACACTCTCAAAGCTTCACTTACTTTTCATAAATGTATGGAACCGGTTTCGAGAACATTTTGTTCCCATCTTCAGTCAGGCTAAAGTTCAACTGTCGGATCATTCGTTGAGCTGTGGGAAGTATATTCTGCTCTGGTGGCGGTGTGATATACTTGTAGTTTATATTTTCATCCCCGACAATGTCGAAGTTCATTATGCTGTGTTTGTATTTGTAGATGTAGATTTTCTCCCAGATTGCTAATTCCGTAGGTCCTTGTACTGATTTTAATAATTTCATTTTATTTATTATGTCGTGATTTTGTGTCCAAAAATGATATGCTACTGCTGATTTCTATATTTGCTTGTACTTTATGTTCCTGAAATGTTCCTTTAACCGTTTGCCTATGTTTCTCTTTGTTTTCCCTATGTAGATTTTTTCACATTCTGCACAGTTTATTTTGTAAATACCTGATTTTTCTTCTTGTGGAATACTGTCATTAACATTATCAGCAAATTTTTAACATTAAATCTATTTATCGGTGCCAACCTGATATTAAAATCTTTAAGAATATTCTGAAATTTTTTGTGGCCCATGGATGATATGTGAATTTTTTAAAAATAAGTTTATCTTTTGTTGCTGAAAGTGTTGTGGTTTCTTTGATATGTTTTTGTCTCTTGAATTTCTGCACCTTTTTAAGTACTAGTTCTTTTTTAAAACCATTTTTAACTGCTGTTTCTTCTATTTGTTTGTATTCTTTAAAATATTCTTTTATGCTAATTTGTAGGTTAACTAGCCGGTGTGTTAAACTGCTAATTACTGCATGTTTGTGTGCTGTAGGGTTAAAACTGTCAGATTTGATGTGATTATCTGCATGTGTATTCTTTCTGTATATTCCAAATTTAAGTTTTTCTTGGCATTTCATTATTTTAATATCCAGGAATGGTAGCATGTTATCTGTTTCTATTTCGTATGTAAATGATATGTTTTTATCTTGAATATTTAGAAGTTTTAAGCAAATAGAGAAATCAGCAGTAGCATATCATTTTTGGACACAAAATCAGGACATAATAAATAAAACAAAATTATTAAAATCAGTACAAGGACCTACGGAATTAGCAACCTGGGAGAAAATCTACATCTACAAATACAAAGACAGCATAATGAACTTTGACATTGTTGGGGATTAAAATATAAACTACAAGTTTATCACACCGCCACCAGAGCAGAATATACATTCCCACAGCTCAACGAATGATCCGACAGTTGAACTTTAGCCTGACTGAAGATGGGAACAAAATGTTCTCGAAACCGGTTCCATACATTTATGAAAAGTAAGTGAAGCTTTGAGAGTGTGTAGTTCAACTGAATCAGACAATGATATCAATTAATATGATTGGCTTCACTGTGCAAGTTCCAATTTACATTTAAGTAATAAATAGGCCTTCGAGCCGTAGGAACACCGACCCGCATTAATTCGTTTTGTGACGACGATAAGATGGAATACACAAACAATAACCTAAATAACTTCAACTGCAATTTTAATAACTTAAAAAAGGACATTAAAGAGTATATAAAATTAAAAGAAAAAAGCCGACTCATTTCTGCAGATATTCATTTTTTAAACCGCTGCCTTAAACATAAAGTGTGTCCAAAGTTCGCACGAAAAATCATTAAACATAACCACCACAACAGTCGCGAGCAGTTAGCTGCCGAGAAAAAAGTTATTCAAATAGAAAAGTCAAAACATTATACTAAAATGGCAAATACTGATCTTAAACTATATGGAAAACACTTACAGATTTCAAAGAGGTTAGGTTGCATAATATGGGATAATTTAATTAGAACAGCCTTAGAACATATACAATTTAGAGTAAACAAAAAAGCCTGCAATCAAAAAAGAAAATTTAGTAAGCTTTATCATAAACCAAAGAAAACTCCAAATCCTAAGCAGAATTACGTAGAAAATCTATCTAATGAAAATTTCAAAAAAGAAGAATTAGCATTTCTAAATAAAGGCTTAAAAACTTGTGTACAATACTCCACTAAAATAGAGGATTATTTGGTAGATTTGGAAGTGGCCATTGAAGGTTTGAAGAACAAAGAAAAATAAATAGTTAGAATTAAATCAGAAAAAGTTTTTAAAGGCATTGTTAAAAAGAATGCAGCAGTACACAACACTTATAAGAATACAATAAAATCCTTAAATGAAAAAGATGTTGTTTACACTATAGCAGACAAAGGAAACAGAGTAGTAATTTTGGATAAAGAAGATTATAATAATAGAATGCAGAATTTATTAAATAAAAAAGAATATGTTCAGATCCCATCAGACCCATTGAAAAGGTGTGTAAATTCCATCAATGAGGTTCTAAAAACATGTACAGTCATTCCAAAAGAAACAATATTCAAAATAAAACAGAGCAACCCTAAAATAGCTAAGTTATATGGTTTACCTAAAATTCACAAGACTGGAAATGGTATGCGCCCCATCATTAACAACATCAATACTCCCTCTTACTATTTAGCAAAATGGTTAGCTAATAGATTCAAGACAGTACCAAAATTTCAAACCAGGAGCATAAATAATTCATATCAGCTAATAGAAAAAATTAAAGACATGAAATTGCACCCCTCTGACATCTTATATCTTTCAATGTAGAATCTCTGTTTCCTAGCATACCAAAAGAAAAACTCCTGATTTATCTACATGATTGGCTAAAAACAAGTGGAATTAATGATATACACATAAAAGAATACATCAAACTGACAGAAATTTGCATAAACCAAGCCTTTTTTACTTTTAAAGGAAAATTTTATAAACAACAAGCAGGACTTACAATGGGCAGCCCCTTATCTCCATTTCTAGCTAACCTCTTCATGAGTAGATTTGAAACACACATCAACACAACGTTTCCATACATATTTAAGGTATGGTACAGATATGTGGATGATATATTTGCCATAGTTAACAAAAAAACTCATTGACGATGCCTTAAAACTTCTAAATATTCAAGATAAAAACATTTCATTTACATACGAAATAGAAACAGATAACATGCTGCCATTCCTGGATATTAAAATAATGAAATGCCAAGAAAAACTTAAATTTGGAATATACAGAAAGAATACACATGCAGATAATCACATCAAAGCTGACAGTTTTAACCCTACAGCACACACACATGCAGTAATTAGCAGTTTAACACACCGGCTAGTTAACCTACAAATTAGCAAAAAAGAATATTTTAAAAAATACAAACAAATAGAAGAAACAGCAGTTGAAAATGGTTTTAAAAAAGAACTGGTACTTAAAAAGGTGCAGAAATTCAAGAGACAAAAACATATCAAAGAAACCACAACACTTTCAGCAACAAAAGATAAACTTATTTTTAAAAAATTCACATATCATCCATGGGCCACAAAAAAATTTCAGAATATTCTTAAAGATTTTAATATCAGGTTGGCACAGATTAATAGATTTAATGTTCAAAATTTGCTGATAGATAATGTTAATGACAGTATTCCACAAGAAGAAAAATCAGGTATTTACAAAATAAACTGTGCAGAATGTGAAAAAATCTACATAGGGAAAACAAAGAGAAACATAGGCACACAGTTAAAGGAACATTTCAGGAACATAAAGTACAAGCAAATAGAGAAATCAGCAGTAGCATATCATTTTTGGACACAAAATCACGACATAATAAATAAAACAAAATTATTAAAATCAGTACAAGGACCTACAGAATTAGCAACCTGGGAGAAAATCTACATCTACAAATACAAACACAGCATAATGAACTTCGACATTGTCGGGGATGAAAATATAAACTACAAGTTTATCACACCGCCACCAGAGCAGAATATACATTCCCACAGCTCAACGAATGATCCGACAGTTGAACTTTAGCCTGGCTGAAGATGGGAACAAAATGTTCTCGAAACCGGTTCCATACATTTATGAAAAGTAAGTGAAGCTTTGAGAATGTGTAGTTCAGCTGAATCTTACAATGATATCCAGGCCATAGTTTTATTTTGCCAGCATTTTGTTATATGTGTATAAAGAAAATACTTCAAATATTTTAAAAGGCTTTAAAGCTAGTGTTAATATTCCTTGTTCTTTTAGTACATAATCTTTCATATAATTACTAATTTTCACAAGCCTAAATTGTTCGATTCATTATAATATATGATTCTTGTTTACTATTTTTCATAAATGTTTAATAAATAATTTAAAATGGCTAAATCCTTATTTGTTTTATAACAACACAAAGCATTATAGTAATTTCAAAAGTTCTGTGTGACAGTTTAATTTATGGACTTAGGTTTATTCCTTATTGCCAGTTGAGCATCAGCAGAAATATGGCATCTTGTGTTCTGAGAGGAACTGTTTTAAAGAGAGTGATTTCAGCCTTTAACATGTTCGTGATACTGCTAGGAAAGTGTAATTTGTAAAGGAAATGTGACTGAAAGTACTATCTGGTGTTATGTTACATAATAGGGTTAACAAGGTTAGATCTTTCCTATTGGAAGTGAAACAAGGGGGTTCTTCAAGGCTCTGTCTTGGGCCCTTACTGTTTATATTATATATAAAAGATATGCCTACAGGTGATAATTTTAGTACAGTGAGCTATGCTGCTGATACTAATGTTATTTGTTGGAGTGATAATGTTATGAGTTTAAAAAATACAATTATTTCCAGTGCCCCAATATCTTCACCAGTATTTTGAGTCAAATAGATTATGCTTAAACATTCAAAAGACTAGGTTTATTATTTTTGATATATCTAAATGAAATTGAAATGAAATTATATCTGGAACCTTAAAGTTAATGTTGATAAAACACACTCATTTTTGGGCATTCTAGTAGATAGTGCCTATCCTGGACATATTGTATAAATCTTGTATGTAATAAAATAAGTAAAATTATTTATTTAGTTAGAATATGAAATAATATATTGACACTACTTATTTAAAAACTACATATTTAGGTTTGATCTTTCCACATCTAAATTACTGCTTTGCAGTGTGGGGCTGTGCTGCCCAAACACACATCAACAGACTACTTACTGGCTTTACAAATGAAACACCGCCACAGGTGGTCGAGGCAGTTAAGGTGCAGATTTGTGAGGTCTGGGGTTCCAATCCTGCCAGGACCGTCCTCCCTGATTGAGGTTTTTTCCAGGTTTTCCTCAGTCCTCAAAAATGACAAATGCCGGCGAGGTGCCCTAAACTCAATCTGGAATGTTTCCTTCCTTATAAAAAAGTCCTTTCTGAATATATCATGTCACCTCATTTATCATCAGTGTTCACCGCCTGTGGTGCCTCAGTAGTAACAATGGGCGTTAAACACCATAAAAAAAGTATATTCAAATAATGTTTAATCTTAAACAACTTCAATCTCGTAGAGACATATTTATCAAAGAGGAAATTCTTACAGTTATTTCATTGTATGTGTATAAAGTAATACTAATAGTTGTTGATGGTAATACATTTAATAACAGGAATAATAATGAAATCCATTTTTACAACACTATACAAACTCACAGAATATAAAAACACAAAAAGAAAGTTATCCATGACCTTATGCAATGGATGGATAGATATAACAAATTACCTGGCAAATTAAAGATACTTTAGATTAAAATAGAACTCAAGCAGTATCTCATGCATAAATGTCTTTACGATATAAACACTAAGTAATTATATAGGTACATTATGTTTAATTATGTCAAATTCTGAGCTTCTTTGCAATGACATACAAGTGGTTAAGTTAGTCTTAGGAAGTAAGTGAATGTTAGTGTTACAAGTAATGTAATTATGATTTCTTTTATGTTGTATCTTATTAGAAACTCCAAAACTTTATCATCTATCGCATATAATTATAATAATATCATAGCAATGACAGATTTTTGGAATGTACATCTTTCACTCAGCACATTAATGGAGAAGTATTGAACATCAATAAAATGTTAAATAGCTAACAGAACAAGAACAGTTCTTACTATATGTATATGGGATTGAAATATAGGGTATAGAGAAAGGGTGGGAGCATATTGACCACATTCTCAGGGTATTTTGTAAATGTTGTTGGGATTACTGAGGGTAACTCCAAATGGGGTGGCATTGGTGGAATTAGGAAGAGTTGGCAGGAAAGGCGTAGCAGTTAAACATATTTTGAAATATCAGTGTAAGATAGCATCAAGAGAAGCAGGAGACATAGTCAAAGACTGTTTACAGATACAAGAAAAAGTTAAAGGGGAAAGAAATTGGTTAACTCAACTAAAGAGAATAGTCCAAGAGCTGAAGTGGAGGAACAACAGTTACTGAATAGACAAGGGCTATGGAATACAATGAAGCAGAAGATAAATGATGTTGGAAAGCAAGTAATATGGACTAGTTTACAAGACCAGAATACCTTGTAACATTATCAGAAATTTAAGAAAGAATGGGAGCAGGAAAAATATGTAATAAAACTGTAATTGTAATAAAAAGGGGAAGGGAGGGATTTGCTTGAGTTAGCACAGGTATATTGGGTTCAGTGGATTAAAAATAAAAAAAGGGAATTGTGTCTACTATTTGGATAGAGAAGAATTTTCATTGTATAGTTAAATGTTCATAAACTAAACATGGAGAGAACGAGTATGGATTAAGAAATGGGACAATTTACAGGTAGCAATTGTGATACTAAAAATTTTTGAAACTGCAAGATGGATGCCTAGACTTCTTTTCTCAGTACAAAAGCTGCAAGTCATCTTGTCAGGCATTTTTGGAGCTCTGCAACACTGTGGCAATGAGAGAAGTTCTGCAAATCAGTCACAGGAAATGAAACTATGGTCCTCTACTATGATCCCTTGTGCAAAAGAGAATCCATGGAGTGAGTGGCGTAAACCTGGCAAAGCACTGCCTCTAAAGACCAAGGTCAGTAAGTCAATCAAGAACATCATGGCCACAATCTTTGCGGACTGTGAAGGAATACTCTTCATTCACTTCAAGGAGAGGAACGCCACAGTAAATGGGGAGTACTATGCTGGACTACTGCACAGACTACATGCTTCCATCAAAGAGAAAAGTTGAAGAAGCTGAGTGGTGGTGTACGCCTGTTTCACCACAACATGGATATGCACACAGCTCTTGTTGCAAAGAAGTTGTGAAGAAATGTGGCTTCAAGGAGATTGGCCATCCACCCTATAGCCCAAATCAAGCTCCCAGTGACTATTTCCTTTTCTCAAAACTCAAGAAGGACCTTCGAGGAAGGAAATTTAAGTGTGATGAAGAAGTGATGGATGCTGTTTATGCCTATTTTGCAGACAACACTTCTGACTATTGGGGGGGGGGGGTTGAAATGTTAATTCAAAGGTGTGAGAAATGTATTGCAATAAAGAGTAACTATATTGAAAAGTGAAATATAGTTTTTGTCTTTATCATACCTAAAAAATGGTTAGGTTGAAACTTATGGACCCATTCTCATAGGATCACAGAAATGTGCACTCTGGGAACAATGGTAAAAATGTAAATTGTTTAACTTTTTGTAATGACTAGATGAAATATATATTCTATTCTATGTAGTAGTGGAACATTGAAAGGACTATTTCTAATCTAAAATAGCTATTTGGAGCGAACAGAATTTGCATGAAATTAATGTGAATTATAGATAAGTCACTAAAGAAAACAGTGGGGAGAAAAAAATTATGAGCAACATTTAAAAAACAAAATTGTGCAATAAGATGCCATATTTGTATTTTCTGCTAAAATGGAAGGAAAAAATGAAGGCATGGGCCTAAGAAAAACATACACAAGTTAACAGTCATTTTATCAGCACTTTTTGAGTAATGCATTACACACAATAAAATTCACTCAAACAATTTAATATAAAATGTTACTGCATATAATGCTATAGACTGAGAATTTCCTTACCAATAACTGTGTTTTCATCACTGAACTCACGACAGTCATCCTTAAGATGAATCACAATTTTAGTTCCAGGCTGCACACCATCTGCTTCTTGAAGTTCATACTTCCCAGACCTAAAACAAAACATTAAAATATGTAACTGCATTCACTGTAACTACAGCACAGTAAAAAGAAAGAGGGTATTATACAGAGATAGAGATTAATGGTATGCTTGATTAGGAAACTTTATAGCTCTGGTTTATTTATTCACCAACATCCTACTGTAGTTTCCTAGGGGGCAACTCATTATCAGCACAAATGTCCAAGGACCAGAAGTGCTAAAGCTGATAAAGCACACAGGATGAATTCCAGTTAAAAACCTTATGGCCAGATAGCTTCACTAAAACAAAATTCAAACCTTCCTCCATTTATATATTTTGCTTTAGAATGGTATCCTACTCAAATAAGCCACAGTAAGGACTAAAAACCTTCAAAAACATATGAGATCAAACCAAATAATATTATATCTTTGCTTCTCCTATATTCTTCAATACTCTTTTTTTCTTGACGTGCTCTTTTAGCATCTCATCTAGTCTCTTTATAGTCATACCTTACTTTAAGTGTATTATTTTGTAGACTCCTCCTTTGAGCTACATTGCTGTAAATTTCACCAAATTGCTTAAAAATCTTAAAGACAGAGGTTGCAAATGCAGTGTTAATATAGGGTGTTTATGAACTACCAAAATAATTTCATAGCGTGTAGAGATGTTGTATATAAGTAATTTGAGATAGGCAATGTATGGCCTGTCTGTTCAATTTTGAAGCTATGGCTATAAGTTTCTAAAGTGCAAGTATACTACTGACTAATGAAGATGCCCCTCAAAAGAACAAACATGATGAGTAAATGCATCTCTCTGGTACAATGGTTATGATATAGTACCAGAGAGATACAATGTTTCTTATTCAAGTAAGAAACTCAATCACTTTCTTTTTCTTCCCCTTCCCTGACTAGGGCCTAATACAGCTTTTAGCCTACATTTTATGTTGACGTTTAATTTCATACAGTTAAATCTTATCATATAATTGCAACCCTTGTGAATTATTAACCATTGTATGTTGGTAATACATTCATTGAAAGAGAATATAACTTGAAAGCATTAAGTAAATTTCATTCATAATTCTTTAGTATGCATATCGCAGCACTTCTTATTAAATTAAAAAAAAATTAGCAGCATGACAAGAATTGAACCCGGAGCCTGAGAACATCAACTTTTGCATTATGCCACATGAGCAGTTAAAGAGCTCCTTCTAGAGTAGTCCAGATCAAGACCAACTAGATTGAAATGCAGTTGAAATGTAGTCGGTCTTGGCTACATAATGCATGAAAGCAGTTAATATATGTTCAATGTTGCACTGTCAAATGATTAGTTCCAGATTTGAAGGATTTTTATAGCACTAAATCTTAAAAATCCTGATAACAAGCTGCAAAAAATCAACATTTCTATGCTCGCAAGGCAGTTTTAAAGGCATTTTAAACCTATTATTTCACCCAGCTTGACTTTAACACATATTTATCAGCATCAGATGCCAAAATGTCTAACACCATGAAACTTCATTATGTGTAGTTGTGGACCATACATTACCTATTTCAAATTGCTTATATACAACATCTATGCACTCTCTGATATTATTTCAGTGTAGTTCATTAAAACTCTATATATCAATTAGGTTTAAACAAGCTACATGCCTTTAAAATTGAAGTCATGTTCAGAAGTAAACTTTATTTAGCGTAACTATTATTTTGTGTATTCTATTGTACATGCTGAATTGGCTGCATTTCTGCAATAAAATAAATGTCATGTTTTAAGGATTGAATCTGCTCATGCTTACTTTTGTGAAGAGTACAAAAATTAAATCAGTCAAAGAATTCATCAAGTACCCGCATTCAGTTTCTCACCTCATAGATTTATTTGGCTTCATTTCAGTAGCTGGACTGAAACGTTCTATATCAACATTAAAACAAGTTAAAATTTACATGCAGCTGAAGTAATCAGGATATAACTTTATTGAATTCAGAAGGTAAGAGGGAAAACACACTACAAGTATGATTGTTCTATAAAATAAAGATGCCTCCTTAAACCACAGTCTACATCACCTAACAAATTAATTATGCAGATAGACATGGCATTTAAACAAGGAATCTGTAGTTTGATTCCTATGCTTTGATGCATTATTTCCTCTTCAAACTATAGACTGTTCAGCCTGCTACAGTTCCTGTTATGACTATTGTTAACTTTTAAGACTGGTGGATCCATCTTTTGTTGGCTCATCAAACATCTATTCTTCCTAATGGTTGATTATTTAGCATTGCTTTTGGAAGTCGATCATCTGCCATTCTCTGTATGTGGTCTAGCCATTTTAATCTATGTTTGTTATATACACAAATGAGTCAGTATTTGGTGACACTAAAACTTCATTAACAGTTAGTGAACTGTTAGTCAGCTTCACTAACAGTTTTGTGTAAGTGAATGGAGTTTAGTGTAAAAAATAAATACCTAAGTTTAAGTTAGTGAAATTTTAATGTCACCTAATACTGACTCATTTGTATACGTAACAACTTCACTGTTCCTAACTTCTTTTAAGATTACAATTTATGTTTGTTATGTTCAGAAGGCTTTGAATTTCAACATATTTGTTAACATCTTAATATATTAATTGATATCATAGTATGATTCAGTTGAACCACACACTCTTAAAGCTTCACTTACTTTTCATAAATGTATGGAACCGGTTTCGAGAACATTTAGTTCCCATCTTCAGCCAGGCTAAAGTTCAACTGCCGGATCATTCTTTGAGCTGTGGGAATGTATATTCTGGTCACTTTTAGACCAGAGCAGAATATACATTCCCACAGCTCAAAGAATGATCCGGCAGTTGAACTTTAGCCTGGCTGAAGATGGGAACTAAATGTTCTCGAAACCGGTTCCATACATTTATGAAAAGTAAGTGAAGCTTTAAGAGTGTGTAGTTCAACTGAATCATACTATGATATCAATTAATATGATTGGCTTCACTGTGCAAAGTTCCAATTTACATTTAAGTATTAAATCTTAATATATGTTTTAATACAATGCAGAGCATTGTTTTAAAATATTAGTTTCATCTCCCACAAAATACAGCACAAATATTTTCCATGACCAAATCATAGGGATTTTACAGTAGGTTCCCTAAATGAAAAGGGCTAAAGCCATGCAGCACTAACTGGAGAGTGCCGATATTTGTTACAGTCGAGATGTTCCATTCACATGGCTGGTTTCCTCAGGTATGAGTTTTCCAAGAGTGTCCCAGTATAAAACCCCAGGAACCTGACTCCTTGTTGGTCCACAAGTTCATATTACCACTATTTAGACCACCCCATCATATCTGATGAGAATCACATTCAACACTATAAATACATGTCCAATAAGAATTAAAGTTCCCAGGGCATACTTTCTTATTTTTATAAAATATTACATTTTTCCAGAGTTGTATTAATATCGTTAAGTGTTACAAATTCGACTCAACTATATTAAATTTGTTATTGTATTAATATCACTTGCATTATTTACAAACTTGGCTATTCTTCATTAACCTACATTACATTTCCATCCAAAGAACCATAACATGCTCAGCCTAAGGGCTTACGATGAGCTGACAATAGAGCAAAGAGGAGAGATTAACATTAATATTTCCAAGGTCAAAGTGATTCTGTTAAAAAGGAACATTTCCAGGCATTTGGAATGGAAACAAAATATCTTTCATAAAAAGAATTGTTGTTTTAACCTATGTTTTGCTATTTCAAAATCTCATATGTTTTAATGATTCCTCTGAATCCTAAAATCATACTGATAACTAATCCTTTAGTACAATATTTATAATAAAAGAGAAACGTTAATAACCAGCAATGAAATCACAAACTAATAAACAAGTATCAAATACTGTTCAAGAAGTTTATTTTATTGTAAAATATTAATTATGCAATTGTATGTAAAAATTAAAAAAATAATAATAATCTTTTATTACCAGTAAGGTAGAAAATATTTTCTATAGTTTTTAATCCTTAGTTCATTTAGTTCACCAAACTAACTTTAATCAAACAATCCAATAGTCACATAACAGTAGAGAATGTGGATATAAAGATCTATGAAACACATCCTAATAAAAACTTAAATAAATCTACGAAGTATTTTAGTATTTATCAAATGCTTAGATTTGTGAGAAATTGCCGTTTACTTCACTGTGTTACGATTCTAAATTACAGTAATAAGAAACTGATAGTATAAAATATAGTGAACTTTTGTACCAGTGATGTCA
Organism: Metallyticus violacea; assembly: GCA_030762175.1. Lineage (NCBI taxonomy): Eukaryota > Metazoa > Arthropoda > Insecta > Mantodea > Metallyticidae > Metallyticus > Metallyticus violacea. The sequence continues at coordinate 121,861,153 of CM060845.1, read as the reverse complement.
AATATTAACATTTTTAAAAAAATTGTTACAATCTCGGCTCAATTTTTTTAAAAATGTTAATGAAACTGACAGTCTACAGATGTGCTGCATAAGCAAACAGAAACAAATTACTTACTCTGTTTTCTAACTGTAACAAAAAAATGGATGTTAGGACAGACAAGAAGAAGAAGAAGAAGAAGAAGAAGAAGAAGAAGAAGAAGAAGAAGAAGAAGGAAGAAGAAAGGAAGAAGAAGGAAGAAGAAGAACAAGAACAAGAACAAGAACAAGAAGGAGGAGGAGGAGGAGGAGGAGGAGGAGGAGGAGGAGGAGGAGGAGGAGGAGGAGGAGGAGGAGGAGGAGGAAATGGGGAAAGGGGGAAACAAAAAAAAAAGGAAAGAAAGAAAGAAAAGGAAGATATAAATAATTATTATTTCAATATTAATTCAATTTGGAATTAAGCAGTGACTACTACTACTAAGGATCAAAACTGCTAAGGTATTGGCACCCACAATCACAGTGAAACAAGCCTAATGAGTCAAAATATTTAGAACATTCATTATAGTTTCACTTAAATTCTGAGTAAATCTCATGTAAGTGAAACCATAAAGAGTGGTCTAAATATTTTGACTTATTAGAGATTAAATAATTATTATTTCATTTCATTTATCTTCAATAGACTCCATTTATACAGCTTCAGTGATGATGACAGACACCATTGTGCCTTGAATCTTAGTTTGAAGCTAACCACAGCAGAACAATTATTAGAAATATAGGTAGGCTGCATGCTCATTTTTCTTTGTCTCTCAATTAGAAATATATTACATTTCAGTAGAAGCTATCTATAGAAATTTCAACCCTGCACCAGTATGAATTTTACTAATTTTTATGAAAGTAGTAATTTACCACTTTATGAAATTTATCATTACTAGGCTGCATCAATAATAACAATGTTAGCCGAGATAGCCTAAAGAATGTTATAATTTACCATTTTCTTTGTGACATAATATGAGTATATGATTCCAGCAGGTCTAATTGCTAGCTTATATTTAGATCCTAATCTGAAACCAATGCTGCAATTCCCACATGAATGTGTTGATTCTAAAGTTCTGCTAGGCACCATGAAGCAAGTGTACAGCTCAATATGCCTATTCAGCTAATTTGTGTGATATACAGTCAGTGAAGAATAGAAATACTAACTAAACAGTTTCTTTATTCATCAAGTTCCACCAAAAGATGTCCATGTAATGAAAAAATTAATAAAAATTTGTTTAGTTTAAAAAAAAAGCAGTTATATATATCTGCAATGTATATTTCCTTACAGTTTGAAATTAAAATTAATACCTGGTTTTGCTTAATTTACATTTCTAGAAAATTAACATAGTAATTAGATCTTAAATCAACTGGGATTTAAATAAATATTGGTTGACATATTAGAATTTAAATAGCTGATAGCAAAAGGGTTAATCTGAAAGTGTCAATAACCACAGTGTTCACAAAACAAATTATTTATGAGGAAATCACTCAAATTTCACTGGTTTTGTTCCACTTACTTGGACATGTTTCAAAGATGATGCAATTAAGCTGTTCAACCTACAAGACAGCGACATTAAATTCACAATGGAAATACAGAACAACAAGGTTCTTCCTTTCCTGGATATAAAAATTGTAAAAAATGATAACATACTGAAATTTGGCATATTCAGGAAGGATACCCACATGGATAACTATATAAAAAGCAACAGCCACAATCCAAAATAACAAAATCACTATAATCAATATCCTCACATTCAGATTAACAAACCGACCAATAAATGAGGCAGATATGAACTGGACTACTAAAAATCATGGATATAACACAGAAAAAAGGCTACACAACAGATCTGGTCAAGAAAAAGATAGAAAAATTCAAAATACAAAAACAAATAAAAGAAATCACCATATTGAAAGTTTACAAAGGAGAGCAGATATATAAGAAATTTATATTCCATCCATGGACACACCAAAAATTTCAAAAGATTTTTAAAGATGTCAACATTATTTTGGCTCCAGTGAATAAAAGCAGTTAAAAAAACCTCCTAAAAACCAACACCAGACAAAATTCTGCCTGGAAAACAATCAGGCATTTATGAAATCAGTTGCACAGACTGCAATAATAAATAAAACAAAAAGGAGCATTACCATACGGTTTAAGGAACACATAAGTGTAAAATATAAACATATGGAAAAATCAGCAGTAGCATACCATTTCTGCCTCCCCCCCCCCAAAAAACGAATTCCAAAATGAACCAAAACTCTTAAAAACTCTTATTTATCTAGAATTTATCGGTGTGGGAAAACATATTCAATTTAGTTATTTTAATCTTCCAAATAACAGTAACCTCATCAAAGAGTTTATAAAATCCAAAGAGTGACATCTTAATACCACGCTGGAAAGCTGACAGTGGAACTGTGCTGATGAAGAAAATTTTCCTTTGAAACTTGTCCAGTAAGTGGAACAAAACTAGTGAAATTTGAGTGATTTCCTTATAAATAGTTTGTTATATGATACTATATTTCACTGTGAAAATCCCAACTATTCAAATCATAGCGTTATTAATTAATTGCTAATGATGTTCCTTTATTCCTTAAAATAAACGTTGCATTTTAATTTATTTTACACACAGTTATCATTTCACAAAATAAATACATAAAAAAATAATTAATTATAAACAGTCAAACTTAGTTAAATTCACAACACTGTAGTATATTAATTGTAGCAAGAAAGGATTTGCTACATAAAACATTTGTGAATAAAGCAGCTATGTAACATTTTAGAGGTGCAAAGAATGCGTTCAGCAATAGTGATACAGAAAAAGGAATATATAATTGCTGTCATGGATATTTGACATTTTTTATAAATATTATACCAGGGAAGCATTATAATTGAAATCTGAAGATTTAGATCACATAGTGGAACCCCGATCTATAATTCCCAGAACTATCATTTTCCTGAATTTATCATTAAATTTATGCAGTTCCAAAAGTTTTACCTTAAATATTAAGTAATAAAACATACATTCATTGTTCCTGGAAGTACTGTTTTCCTGCATTATTCGTTCCAAAAGTTCAGTCCCAAAGAAATTCTAACCTCAAACAATCGTTTTCAAACTATGAAACAGTAATCATTGCAAGTACAGAGGAGTATGTGTCACACTTGATCTGAGAAAGCATGACTTGAACTCTCCGTAGTTACCAATACTTTTAGAGCCACAGGATGATGGCCAATACACCTTGCACCTTTTCCGGGTACACTCACTGGTGTTATGGAGTCGGATTCTGGAGAGCGCATGACCCCACTAGGTGGCTATATCTCCCTGTACATCTGTTGTCTACTAACATGTCATGTTGAGCAATGTTAAGAGTCGGATGGGTGATGGATTGTGGATAGGACCTTGTACTAACCGGTTTGGATGTCTAGCATAGAATACATATGCTTTCTGTGCTAGTCACCTTATACGGTCATTCAAGGTCAGAAGTTTATGGAGGAAAATTATGGGAAACAAAATCAATACCAAAAATTCTCCATAACGTGATGTTTTGCACCTTTTGCAAATCAAGCAACATAGAATGGAGATGTGTGCCTGAAACCTCACTAGCATACACATTATTGCCAAAATAATAGAATTATAAATTTGCAATTTGATGCGAATTGGAATGGAGTTTAGTTTAAAAATTAGAGTCAATTTTTAAATGTCCGCTCAGGCCTTTGCACCTTGTGCTCGCATGTGGGGCTGGAAGGTCAACCCCTGATCCAGGGTAGCCTCCAAGATACTTGACCCAACTCCTTCAGGGATTTGACTCACCCTGTAGACTCAGAGCCTTCGGATTGGCTGATCTATGGCGATTGGTGACAAGAATTGCCTTGCTCTTCTTACCACTAATATGCATGTGCCAGAGTTCAGTTAATGCAAAATGTAAGTTTTTGCATTGAGCCAAAACGAGAACATCATCAGCATACTGGTAAGTATATGTACTATTTCTTGTAGGAAAATCTGAAATGTAAAAAGAGAAGAGTGTTGGTGACAACATGCTCCTTCTGGTAATCCTACGCGTGTCATTCATATGTCAGATTTTTTACCTTCAACTTGACACAGAACGAGCGGTTTGAGAAAAAAGTATCAATTAACTGTAAAACTGCACGTGGCAGCCCAGCTCACATGAGCTTATAAATAAGCCCCAAGTGCTAAGTGCTAGGAAATACTTTCTCAATGTCAAGCAGCACAGCGGCAATGAGCTGCCTGAATCCAAATGCAGCCTTCTCCACTACTATCAGTGATTGCTGAATGGTTGAGTGTTTCGGTGATCCGGAATCAGCTGAGTTAACAACGGCTCCAGGGGAGCCAATAGTGTTCATTTGAACACTTTGAACACCATGGGGAGCAAGCTGATTGTGGTCGGTAGTTGGAAGGGTGGACTGGGTCTTTCCCTATTTTCAAAATGCAAATAATTTCAGCTTTTTTTCCACTTTTGTGGACAATGGCAGGGATTAAGGCATATATTGAACATTTTTGTTAGGTTAAGTGTAGGCTGCCTTGGGAGTCTGCTGATAATGCAGATAGTTGCCATTGTCGTCAGTTTTGACACCTATTATGCAATGAACGAGGATGTTGTAACATGTGGCGTTCAAAGTGTTGATGAAGTGGGAAGAATCACAAGTGATATGGGCGAGGGGAGTAAGAAAGAGGGGAAGATGATGCCTGAAGACATGCCAATGTTTGCTAAAGCTCTGAGAGCATGTCAAACTGTACGAGCCTATTCTATGCACATGACAATGATGGTATGGATTGTACTGTGCTACAGAATGAGTTCAAATGTGGAAAATTTGTTTCAATGAAAAGAAAAGAAGCAAGTGTCAGTTAATGATCTTTATCAAAGTGGCAAATATTTTCATTTTGTTCATTTGTTTTATTTACGGGCACTCTTTAACTTCTCAGGTGACCAGCATCCTATTCCGGACGTCAAACGATCGATAAATTTTGATTAGAGACCTTTACTTTCAGGCTTTAGGTTCTTTTACTTGCCGTAAATCTACAAATGGAACCCTCAGTTTTACTTTTCTTCCGAAGGAACCATACTTCGGATATTTACACTGGAAAAAATGCATCAACTCTGGCCGGAGTTGAACCTGCAATCTTGGGTCTATGAGGCAAGTATGGTTAACACTAGATCACCAGCACCAATAACAAAGTGTGAAATATGTACACTGTAACATGTAAAATTGATGCAAAAAAGGTTTTTGCTTATATACTGGTTTTATTTATTTTGAACATGATTTATGCAGTTCCCATAATTATCCTTTTCCTGCAACCAGCATTTGTTAAACCTGGTCCATCCAAAAACAATGAATCAAGGTTCAACTGTACTTCTACAATTGTTTTTAAAGTAGCAAAACATGAGTTAAAATTGACAGCAAACTTACTTTATGGAAGGGAGTATGTTTCAATTCCAAACAACTACAATCATTTTACACAAGAGGGTAAGACGTAGCTTCTAACCTCCTCTACAGTAGTCTGACCAGCAGCGATCCTAAGGTTTACCTTTCCATTATTGGTCTAGTCATTACCTTTTTTGTTTAATTTTTTCCATCAAGTTTATTAGACAGCATCTTAACTTGGAAATAATAACCACATCTCTCCTTGTTTCTTTACTTTATAAACCTTCAGGTTGAGACGCACTGCTTGTTTTGAATAGCACAGATACAAATGTAATGAAGGATAACTAGTCTGAAAATAACACAAATGATGTTATTGCAGTATTTTGAAAAATTATAAAATAATGCCATAGAGCATGAATAAAGTAAGATTTCCCATTTAAACTGGTGGTTCTGTTTTGTGCTTATAACTGAAGTTAATCTGACAGATAATGTAGACCTTGGTTTATGGAGGCAAATTTGTTTTATTGAACAATTATAATATAGGGTGTATTTTTTATTTTTAACAGTTCCATAAACTACTTCTGGTGCACATAGATTTTAATACAGGACATTTCAGCCAAGCTACTGAAATAATGCCAAGTAAATACATGAAATGGTGAGAAACTGGCCATAGCTGATCGGTGAATTCCTTAATTGATTTAATTTTATTATTCTCCACAAAAGTAAGGCTGAGAAAATGCCAATTGTAAAACATGCACATTAACTTCTTGAAATATAGTAACCCTTGTATTTGTTATACTCCCTATGGTTAATGCTCTTTTCATATAATTTGCATCCAATAATCACTAATGAAATCTTCTTTCACCTCTTATTTAGAAGCAATATGCTGGTAAAATTTATCATGTTCTCTTTTAAAGAGCTATGTTATAGATACCACAAATAGATGTTTAAATAAAACAGTCCTACAGTTTTTTTTATCTAAATGCACTTTAAGTAATTACCCATCACAGCACCATCGCAGACCTGGAGAGTCAGTAATATTGGACTTAGTGTAGACTTCAACTTTATTTGCCACCATGAAGCATGAGTAAAAGCCCACTCCAAATTGTCCAATAATGGTGGATGCATCAACATCTGCTGCTTGGCTTTTCTTCAACTGTTCCAGGAATGCCTGTCATTTAAACCCATACTTGTTACTGTTATGTCTTCACATTGCATGTCCTTAGCTAGCAGTAATATTTATTTCACATTTCACATATGTATTGTACATACAATCGATCACGAAAGCCGTGTGATAGGCAACCTGCAGGGTGCCGGAATGCTGATCACATGCTCCCCTGCAATACTGCCCTCTAGCAATGGTCATAAGATGGAGATAGAGGAAGCAGAGGTCACAGCAGAAGGCTGGCTTACCCTGGGCTATAGTGCCAAACGAGACAAAGATGACTGTACATACAATACATTATAATATTTTAATTCTAAATAATTAAATCCAAAATTTGTCCAATTTGATTAGCTCAGACCCCAATCCTTAGTTCATCCAGGGGGCTAGGCTCTGATCCAACCCATAACATGATACTATAGATATTTTATACATAAACCATTATTTTAACCAATTAACTATAATTTATACATTAGTAATTCCAATGTTTCTAAATTACCCGTTTACCTCTAGACAAACTAATGCAATATCTAAAAATTTAACTTTACCCAGTGTCCTTAGCTAAGACAGAAATCAAAGCAAGGGAAGGGAGGGGGGGAAAAGCATAAAATCTGCTTTTACTCTGGCTAAGTGATCAGATTGCGTGCTTTCAGTCAATCACTCTAGTTCATTTAAAAACTTTCGAAAAATAAGACATTTTTAAAAAATTCTGTTGGAACTCACACAGTGAAGCTTGTTAAATGTAAATTCTATCTAATCTGTCATCTAACACACTCTTTGCTTCACTTACTTTTAAATATGGTGGGACTGGTTTCGAAGAGATATCCTCCCCATCTTTAACCAACTTGACGACTGGTACTAGAAACTAACATCTATGAGGCCCTGTGGCTCCATCCTGTTGGTGTTTTTTTCTTTATAAACTAGAAACATTCTTTATAAATAGAATGTAATACAAATTTCCAGTTTATAAAGAAAAAACACCACTAGGACAGAGCCATAGGTCCTAATAGATGTTAGTTTCTCCTACCAGTCATCAAGTTGGTTTAAGATGGAGAGGACGTCTCTTCGAAATTGGTCCCACCATATTTAAAAGTAAGTGAAGCATAAGCGTGTGTTAGACGACAGATTAGATGTAATTTACAATCAATCTAGGTTGGATCCAACACCAAACTGTAAAATCCATTGCAGGCCCAGTGGTTTGGGAAGGTTTCTTCCGAGTACTTTGCTTTCCCCTACCAAGTGCATTACCATTTTCATCATCCTAGCAATATATTGCCTGATGATATACATAGAACTAGAATCCTGTCTATGAGAATGACTTCTGTTGCAAATCTGCAGAGTACTAGGTTGGTCAAAATATAAAATACCATCAGACTGTTACTTCCTCCTCCTCAAGTTGATGTCCATTAAGGTAACTTTAACAAGTGCTTGAGGCACAGTACCAACTACTTAAGGATGTGAACAAAGATAGTAACAAACAACACATTCACAAACTTACTTTTGAACCAGATCTTGCTATGGTCCCCAGATTTGAAACCAATTCTTCTTTTGTCATGCCAACTCCAGTGTCCTAAAGATGATTGGGGGAAAAAAAAAAAATGTAGTGTCTCAAATCCTGCAACACAACTATGAGTTTAATTAAGATTAAATCTACATAAAGCATTAACTGTTCTGAAATATAACATGGAACAAGCCTTGATTGCCTTTTTTCCTAAGATTACAGTTTTCAGCTACTTATTTATGCTATGCTGATATAATGCACATGAGGAATGAAGTGTATCACAGTTTGCTTAGAAAAGCAATGTTGTCACATCTCTGTAATCTCTTTCAGTATGCCCATAGTGCTAACACAGATTGGTCATGAAAGTAAATAATAATTCCTTATTTATTAAGGCAACCTAAGATATTCTTAATATAACAAATAGGAAATATCTTTGTTTTTGCTCATCTTTGATGTATGAAAGTAACACAGTGCCAATGCTCAAGAATTACAAGGTATCTCGTGACAAGAGTTTAAATGAAAGCAAAAACAAACACTTGCAACTTTAGTGGGATGGGCTGTGGTTATTAAGCTTTGTCCCACACTTTCATCAGTTATTAAACTGTGCAACATTACTTCTATTACTTTTATATCCTTGCTCTGCAATTTCTGGAGAGCAAGTATTGATTTCTATTTTTCTTGAAGAAAAGTTTTATGCATTGTAATGAAATTTGCTTTATAAATACCTACAGCTGCATCAAGAACTAAATATTCCTGTAATTTTTATTATTTGAAGGTTGCTGGAATGCTTTCTATAAAACTAATTTCACCCCATTTCAAACAATGTGTTCACTAATTGATATCATTGTATGATTCAATTCAACTACACACTCTTAATGCTTCACTTACTTTTCATAATATATGGAACCAGTTTCAAGAACATTTAGTTCCCATCTTCAGTCAGGTTAAAGTCCAACTGTCTGATCATTCGTTATATTTGCCACAGTTAACAAAAAAAACTCATTGATGATGCCTTAAAACTTTTGAATATACAAGATAGAAACATGATTTACATACACAATAGGAACAGATATCATGTTGCCATTCTTAGATATTAAAATAACGAAATGTCAAGCAAATCTTGATTTTGGAATATATAGAAAGAATACACACACAGATAATCACATCAAAGCTCACAGTTTTAATTCCACAGTGCACAAACATGCAGTAATTAACAGTTTAACACACCAGCTAGTTAACCTACACATAAGCAAAGAAGAATATTTAATGAATACAAACAAATAGAAGAAACAGCAGTTAAATTGGTTTTAAAAAAGAACTAGTGCACAAAAAGGTGTAGAAATTCAAGAGACAAAAACATATCAAGGAAACCACAATACTTTCAGCAAGAAAAGATAACCTAAACTTAGGTATTCATTTTTTACACTCATCTCCATTCACTTACACGAAAGTAACACGCGTTTTGGGAGAATCTCTCCCATCTTCAGTTGCTCACTGAACCACTGTTAGTCGAAATGATGGCTGACAAACGATGTTCTTATGGTGAACTCTGTTGGTTGAAGTAGGAAGTTGCCGAGTTCATCCATAGGAGGAAACTCGAAATTCATTAGTTTTTCTCTATTTTTTAATATGAAAATTTTTTCCCCAAGTGGATAACTCCAATGGGTTGTGAAGATGTTTCAGCAGTTTAATCCCCCGTTTTATTTAATGGTTTTTGGTCCAAAAGGGAGCCGCTACTGCTGATTTATCGTTTCGAGTAACGGCGATTCAGTGAGCAACTGAAGATGGGAGAGATTCTCCCGAAATGCGCCTTACTTTTGTGTAAGTGAATGGAGTTTAGAGTAAAAAATGAATACCTATGTTTAGGTTATATTGCCACTCCATTGTCAACAGCTTCGTAAGTACAATATTTAAGAAAAGATAAGCTAATTTTTAAAAAGTTCACATATCATCCATGGGTTACAAAAAAATTTCAGAATTTTCTTAAAAGATTTTAATATCAGGTTGGTACTAATTAATAGATTTAATGTTAAAAATGTACTGATAGATAATGTTAATGACAGTATTCCACAAGAGGAAAAAGCAGGTATTTACAAAATAAATTATACAGAATGTGAAAAAATCTACATTGAAAAAACAAAGAGAATCATAGGCACACGGTTAAAGCAACATTTCAGGAACATAAAGTACAAGCAAACAGAGAAATCAGCAATAGCATATCATTTTTGGACACAAAATTATGATATAATAAATAAAGCAAAATTATTAAAATCAGTACAAGGACCTACGGAATTAGCAACCTGGGAGAAAATCTACATCTACAAATACCAAGACAGCCTAATGAACTTTGACACTGCCGGAGATGAAACATAAACTATAAGTTTATCACACCGCCACCAGAGCAGAATACACATTCCCACAGCTCAATGATTGATTCGACAGTTGAACTTTAGCCTGGCTGAAGATGGGAACTAAATGTTCTCGAAACCGGTTCCATACATTTATGAAAAATAAGTGAAGCTTTAAGAGTGTGCAGTTCAACAGAATCATACAATATATCAATTAAATTTTGGATAATTTGAAGGAAGAAGGAATATAGGAAACTGTTACAATGCGAACATTCAAAACAGATAATTAATAAGCAATGAAGAGCTTATTATGATGATAACAATAGCAATGTTGAAGTTCCAAATTTATTTCCAGAAATAAATCCTTTAGATATGAGACCTTTATAAACAATGCATTGATGCAAGATAGTTTGCATTGTTAACATAACCTCTACTCATAAAATCCTTCTTAAAACTTCAGGAAAATGTCAAAATTGTTAAACATCTCTTGCACACAAGCGATATGATCATTCTTTAGCAACTGTGCAATTGTGAACTCAAACAGAGTCTGAAATAGAAACATTTCTTTAAGACCTATGTTACAAAAAAACTGCTAACAGTAAAAATTACAACTCCCTATGACTCCCTAAACTAAACATATTTAAAAAACATAATACACTGACTAACATTATCAGTTATTTGTGAGTGCATGAATTTCTCCAAATGTGAGGAGAATTGAAAATGTTAAACAGGGCAGCTATGGTTAAAGTTATACAGTTACATTTACAGAAGTATAGAAAACAATAAAACATGCTGTTATTTGCTTTGAGATGAATGCCATTAGGGAGTGCAAATATTTCTAACTTGGCCTTACAATAATATATAAAATACTATCCACATTCTTTCAGAAAAACTATACAAAAGTCATATTGTTTAAATAATGATCATTAATTTATTACTCTTTAGCACCTATTAATTCCTCCTCCTCTGGCATGATACAGCTCCAGAGCTTATGACATACATACCTGTATAATAAGCAGGCGAGACTGTTTGTCTGTGGCAATGTGAATCTCTAGTGGGTGGGCCTGTGCATCTTGTTGTGATGTTAGCCTCTCATACCGCAACTTCTCCAAGGCATCACTGGCATTCGATATTAGTTCCCTGATGAATACCTGAAATTGTATATTGTCTTTTACAAATCATAAAGTAGACCCAAAACATATACAAAACTTTTTAACTAACAAAATAAATTTTCTGAAATGGAGCAATAAATATATATCAAAATTGAATAGAACCAGTAATGACACACAAGCCTTATAGTTCAATTATTGTCAAATAAACTCCTGATTACTAAGTTACAAATTATCCACTTTTAATTATTTATCCATAATTTCTTTTATTTCTATAAAATAATCAGTCACTCTTGAAATCCTAAATGTGCATAAGCTTGTACAGGCGAGTATATACTGTTTGCATATGAAAAATCTTTACACAATTATGATCATTTCTACAGTTTGGTTATTTGAGTTATGTACCATCTAAAGCATGGCTGTTTACTGGGGAAGTGTAGTTGCCGAAACCAGAAATAAAGAGATAGAGTTGCTACGTAAAGTTAGTATTTTTATTTTTACTGAAAGCATAAAATGTACTGTATTCTGTATTATTTGAGATGTTGAAGATGATTTCCCTAAGCAGCAATACATTGCCAGCATCTGTGTAGAACATTTCTGTATTTTATCAAACCTGTCTTCCATAAGAACATAGCCATTTGGATCATGTTTCTTGTGAATAAGAGATACTATCCCTTGTAAAAGTTGGCAAACAATTTCTCTGCCTGGAACATGACTGCCAGAGTAATTTCTTATGACTTACCTACCATTTCTCTGCAAGAAAATCTTTTTTCACATAATTGCACCCATAAAACTAATCTTCAAGACTATATTTATGTAGTTACAATTAACAAAGAACAATTAGCACATAATTTATATAAAACGAAAGCACTGAGTAACACACAAACACTGGCTGACAAAGCCTTCCTCAAACTAACTATAAGCTGCTACCAGCACAATTATTATATACCCTGATGACTGGCTTCTTCTGGTACAAGCTGTGCTCTGCTCACTTGCAACTCAAATAACCTCACCATACTTCCCTCACAGTAGATGCAAAAAAATGGTAAATATGTGCATTATTATTTAAACATATCTTTTAAAAAAGGAAATTATTTTAAAAAATATATGGAACTAACACAGTAAGTGAAGCAATAAGAGTATTTAGTATGACATATATCACATAATTTTATTTATACGAGTACTATTGTTGACAAACCTAAGCAACAAAAGTTGAATTTTTAATTTATGAAGTTAAGTACTTTTTAATTACCCACATTTTTTTTGTTATTATGCATGCATCATCTCCAAAATAATTACAAACGTAGTATAACCAAAAATGATTGTCATGCTTTAACTTTTGTCACAAGTTTACCAATTCAGTAATTTTGTTCTGTGGATCATTATCTTCCAAATGCATTCTTCTTTTAAATTTACCATTATATGATTTGCTAACAAAAATTCTATTATATTCAGTAACAGATAATTCTTTTAGTTGCTTTGCTATAGACTGATGGCATTCTCCACTCACCTCTTTATCGGAATACAATGATCTGGCTACAATATCCAACAACATTTGTGTCTCTGCCTGGAATTCATATGTTACCCCTTCACCTGGAAGTTACAAATTTCAATTAAATATATATTTGGTATAGTCTAAAATTCATATATTCTAGTCAACCATCTGCTAGTCATGCCACAATGGCTGGCTACCAACCAAACAAATTCCAGCATTATTGATATGCTAGCAGATGGTTATAGGTCTAAAACTTCATTGCATTTAGCTTATCCTTCCATTTTTATTCAATAACCATATGGTAATAAAATATTACAAAATTTTAGTACTTTCATTAACAGATAGCATTAAAACAGTTGGGCATATTGGTTCAAATATAATTTTGCCACATGAGCTCTAAGCATGCCTAATTTTGCTTGTTGATTATCAGCATTAGCTTTGGGATCAAATTTCATTAAGCATAAATCCATTAACACAAATTTAGCATATCCTACACTTATGTAAACAAGTTGAATACACAAGTGTAGGATATATTACCATTCCATTGTCTACACCTTTGTGAATACAATTTAATTAAATTTAGTATGTTACTCCCATAAGCTGATGATTCTACACTGTAAGATTTTTATTTTCTCATCAGTAGTAATCACTACTGCACCACATGCTCAGTATAAACAGCAAATTAATACCACTAGCTCACAAAAGACTAATGGCTAAACAAGAAGTTTGGGTAACAGAATGTTAATATGTAATGTTAGGCCTTATTCCATTCCCTTTTATACTGGAAGTAAATAGACATGCTCTAATGAGTTGTGAAATTCGTGTTTATTTTATTTCTGTTATGGTAGACTGGGAATCATTTAACTGAAAGGAACAAGGAAAAGCTACTTGCCTAATATACAACAGAAGAAAAAATGCAGATCATCATCACCAGAGCCCGTAGGTTCAGGCATTAATTTTGGTTAAAATAGGAGGCAAAAGTGCACTTAAAATAATATAATTGAAAATACATAATAATATAATTGAAATCAACATTTATTAAAAGTGAAAACAGAGAAAAATATCAATCATCTGTGCTTATTAATGAAAATATGTATTTAAGGTACTTAATAATTTCTTTATCACATAATTAAAGTACTTAAGCTTACTTTTCTCGGTTACAAGCAACAAGGAAATATTTTTTTGAAAGTTTAAACTATCATAGCCAGCAGTTGCTTGTCAAGAACATTTTTCATCATGAAAAAAAGAACGTTCTACTTCCACCGAAGGATTAGAGCATATTTAATATAAACTATCTTGGAAGGACTAATACCAGTTACAACATTACATTCACCTTTCAGGGCATCATCAATGTCGATCAAGACAAAGTAAAGTAGTTCTGAATAATCCTGGCAAATAAACAAAAGATGAGCAGTGGTTTCTGATCATATTCATTTTCTATTTATGCGTTTATAGGGGAATCAGGTTATTATCTCTCTACTGAACACATTGTAGGGACGGTTTATTGCACAGCTGTACCGCTCTCATCTTTCTTGCTTACAATTGTTTGTACATTTACACAGCTAAGAAGTTACCCCCAATACAAATTTTCTCGAAGTGTCTTATGTAGATTGATACAAGGTCATTCACCAGGACTATTCAAAACTACAGTATGTCCTTCATCCTCTCAATTTCCTGGTATTTGCATGCCTGAGGTAACCATGTGTTCCTTTTACTAATGAAGGTTCTGCTATTTAAAGAGATTAAGTGAATGGGTTCAGGAGTAGATATTTTTGTGAAATGAACATGCTATTTAATTTTATTAAATTTATTCACTTCAATATACTGAAATTTTTTTTGCTTTTTAAAATGTGTAAATAATTGCAGAAAAACCCATAACGATAAAAAAAAAAAAAGCCAAAAAATGGGGGATGGGTTCTAAACCTTAAAATAGGCAACAGAAGCCAAAATAGGCAAAATAATATCTGCCCCAAATGTGTGCAAACATGTTCATTTTTATCTGACTCTGAAATATGTACCCATCCAGATAGAAAAGCATTTTGTCTAACTTTTGAGCTCTGACCAGCACTATTCTTAATGGAGGAGGAAAAGATGAAGAAAAAAAAAAAAGAAAGAAAGAAAGAAAAAAGAAACAAATACAGCAATAATGCACTTATTAAATGGGAAATCTCACAACATTGCAGCATTTTAATCTGTTAGATCATACTAACATTTCCAATTGGAAAAATTGCTTTTAAAAATCATATTCTTGGTCAGCCCATTCAGAGGGCTTCACCAATTTGCACCAACAATATTAGTATAACTGCATGTTACCAAACATAATAAATACAAAGATTTATAACTTTACTAATTAATGGGAAATAACAGAATTTGACGTTTCAAAGTTTTTGCCACAGCATAAGAAATAAAAAAACCAAAATGCAGACACTTAATAACTCTAGTCTGCATTATATATTATTTCAATGTGTATTTTATAAATATGCTCATCACTCATCAGTAAATGTATGTCCTAAAAAAGTAATTGCTGAAGTTTAGGCCTAAACAAACAGCAGGAAATATAACAAATATTTCTTTGAATAAATTCATGTGATATATGTCGTACTAAACATTCTTATTGCTTCACTTACTTGTGTGATATTTGGAACTGGTTTCGAAGACCTTCGTCTTCATCTTCAGCCAAGGGTACGACTGATTGGAGAATCCAATGGCTCTGTACAGATGAAGCACTGCCCTGGTGGTGTTTTAATGTACTTAAAGTTGGTATTTTCTACCTTTGGAATATCAAAGTTCATTACTCAATCTCTGTATTTATGAATGTAAATTTTTTCCCAAGTATTCAGTTCTATATGTCCCTGAGTCTCTTAATAAATCCACCTTCTTCACAATCTCGTGTTTTTTTTTTGTCCAAAAATGATATGCCACAGTGATCTATCTGTCTGTTTATATTTTATGTTCCTGAAATGCTCTTCTAAACGTGTGCCTATATTTCTCTTTGTTTTTTCCAATATAGATCATTTCACAATCTGCACATGTTATTCTGTAAATACCTCCTTTTTTCTCTTGTGGGGTCTTTACAGCCATTTTATCTTTCAAGATGTTTCCTAAATTAAATCTGTTGATGAGTGCTAATTTTATATTGAAACCTTTAAAACTATTTTGAAATTTTTTCATTGCTTTTGGATATGTAAATTTTTTAAAAATTCATTTTTCTATATCTGCTGATAATGTGGTGGTATCTCTGATAATTTTTTTCTTTGAAATCTTTCCACCTTTTTATGTATCAGATCTTTATTAAAGCCATTTAAAATTGCCATTTCTTCTATTTTATTGTATAGAATAAATGATTCATCTCTACAAAGCCGTTGGATTCTCCAATCAGTCATATCCTTGGCCGAAGATGAAGACAAATGTCTTCGAAACCAGTTCCAAATATCATACAGGTAAGTGAAGCAATAATAGTGTATGACATATATCACATCAATTTATTCATATGACTTGGCCTCACTGTGTTAGTTCCATATATATTTATTAAAATAATTTCTTTTTTAAAAGATATGTTTTAATTAAATATTTCTTTGTCAATGTAAGAGATAATTTTCCAAAGCTATTGCAAATTTTGTGTGCAAGTCATTTGGTATTACTAATTAAGGTTTGAGACCCCCTTGGCCCTCTAACTTAGCCCCTTGAGGCTTTTAACTCTGGAGTAGAGTAAAAATTACTGTAAACAAGACAAATCCATATATCCTGGAAGAAATGAAACAAAATATCCATCAGAAAATAGTCATCATTACTCAACATAAACTCAGCAAGTGATGTATAGGTTTTAAGAGATGTCATAAATACATGGACAATGATGATGGCCAATTTCAGCACTCCCTTTCATAAAGTTAGAGGTAAAATCTTTTAAAATAGTTAAGTAAATTATTACATGGTTGTATTAGTGCCATTCTACAATAACCATAGAGAGCGATATTTGCTGCTCTAGAATATAGGCAAAACACCTCAATTTGGTTCAGATTGTTATACAGTTAAATTTACTTAGGATAAACATACAGGTGCAATTTTTTTTTGATTGATTTATTTATGGACACTCTTTAACAGCTCAGGTCATCAGCGTCCCATTCAACTCAGGGCGTGAAACGGCCGACAAATTTTGCTCAGAGGCCTCTCCTTCAGGCTTGAGGTTCTTTTTCATGCCGTAAATGTACGACACGGGACCCACGGCTTTACTTCCCTTCCGAAGGAAGCCATACTTAGGAATTGTACGCCCAGAAAAATCCATCGGTCCTGGCCGGGTTTGAACCCGCGATCTTGGGTTTAGGAGGCAAGTATGGTAACCATTACACCACCAGGGCCGACACAGCTGCAATTAAACATAAGCAATTACAGATAAAAAATACACAAGAGTTTTGTTTTCATCTCAGCAAAGAAACTTTTGATTTACTGCTAGAAGCTTATGGTGAAAAGCAAGTTCATATAATGTGCTAATGATGGAATAAAAAATTTAGAAGAAAATTCCCCAAAGAGAAATAACTTTAAGGATGGCATCCTTACATTGTTTTGATAACTACATTTACCTTTTACTATACATCACAAAAATTTAATTACCAGTTGCACTTCTACCTAAGTGAATAGAAAATGGACATTACTAGTTTGCTCCAATGGACGACAGTCTAGTATCTTCATGTGTTCTTCACCTGATGCCAGTTGTGTATATATCTAACCTTTCTGTTGTGATGAGTGACATGCATAGTTGCCACTTTTCATGCTCATGGAAAGAGAGGGAGTATGCAAATGGCCAGCAATAAAAACACTATAAGAGTGTAAATTAGAAGAATAGTAGAAATGTATTTAGCTTGATGATACTCATTGTTTGCAGTTATGTCCTTGGAATTCAATTGCTGGAATTGCTAAACTTGGTATTCCATAAGCTCCACATACTCTTTCTGATATTTATCAACTATTTACCTTGTAACTGGTTCATTCAGGGGACTAGGGTCTGATTCTATCAATAACATCATACTATAAATATACATAAACCATAAATAATCTGTTGTGCCAGATAAAGAATGGTAGGGGGGGAAAGGATTTGCAAAAAGAAGTCTTAGATTTGCTACTTAAAATACAAGATCTTTAGGTTGCAATGTCTAATCATAAAAAAAAAAAAAAAAAAAAAAAAAATTAAAAAAATTAAAAAAATTAAAAAAAGAATCAATTATAATAATAATAATAAAAAAAATTAAATGAGGTTTATTCATGGGTTTTTACTCCGTTGTTTAGGTAAATGCCTGGGAAACCGTTACAATTATTGTTAATTTTATATGAAAACAGTTGGAAAATTAACGTTAAAGCATTAATTTATAGTAAAGTTGCTATAGCTTCTTGCAAGGTGAACTTATCATCAAAGCAATTAGGTAAATGGCTTGTGAAAGATTATTGCTATATAATTACATACACAAGGAATTATACAAATAAAAGAGCTTTTAATTCCTTGTCATTATAAAGAAGAAAATTTAAGTTTTGTATCACATCCTTGAGATACCACTTTGAAATTTGGACTGAGTAGCTAGAGGACATGTACCCATTATGTACTATGTTTTTTTTTAGAAAATTTATAAATTCCATTTCTATGAAAATTAAAAAAATATATGAATAGCAGTAAATTTAAAAAATAACGCACAATTATGTCACGTTGTTTATCAAATGATACCCCATCATAAGCTTTAAAATTCCACTGTCCCAGGTCTGTAGATGTAGTTTTCTGCTTATCAGCATTTAGGTATGTGGAAGTTGGCCAATTATTAAATGACTGACTATGTGATTTTGTTTGATATCATTATTAAATGACCTTTCCCACAGCATATACTTGACGTAATTTTGAATTCCCATCTGGTTTTAACAACTATCACATTTTATTCAAGACAAATTGTAACAGTGATATCAAAATTAGTGTAAAAAACTTATTTATATGTCAAAATACAGCTCAAATCTAAAAATTTCATTTAAAAAATGCAGATCAATAAATCCCATATTTTACTTTAAACATTGTGGCATAAATTATTTTATTCAAGAATCACATTAAAATACGACTTTAAAAATTGGTTGCCTAAAAAATGTTCAACTTATAGCTTCCTAATTGAACTGCATACAAAATTTCCAATAAAACCTTTAAATGTTGCCTTACTAACAGCTTGGACTTCCAATGGCATTTTAGCTTGGCAGCCAAAGGGACTTTCCTTATGGTGTAACTAACAGTTAGTTATAATATTTACTTGCTTTTAGTTCTTAAATTGAATACAATTTTGTTTGTCAAAATTTAATTAAAATTTATTAGCTTCAAACCAAATGATTAGCTCTTTAAAGTTCATAAGTTCAACATGTGACTTCCCAGGGAAAAAAAACAAATAAACAAACAATGTCATCACAAAAGTTCGCCATAATCTAGCAGTAGTTTTACATTCTCCATGTGGCTAGCCTGGTTCACTTTTTGGTTGTGTTAGTTTCCTAACTGAGGCTTATTCAGGGATTCTTCCTCAGTTCTTTAGGCAAATGCCTGGGAAACTTAGGCCACAATGTCCTGGAACATACTTGGCCAAATTATGTATTTTCCTTCATTTGGCAGTACAGATCTTTACATCGCAGTACCCAGGCATAAAAATCCTAAGTATGGATTCCTTTGGAAGGGAAGTAAAGCTGTGGGTTTCGTAGATTTATGGTATGTAAAAGTGCCTTAAGCCTGAATGAAAGGCCCCCCTCTGAACAAAACTTCTTAGCAGTTTTACACTCTGAATTTAATGAAACAGTAATTACCTGAGATGTTAAAAAGCGTCCATAAATAAACCAAATCAACAACAAATGTTGCTGTACCAGATCATTAAAAAATAAAAATTTGCAAAAGGTACCGTCTTAGATTTGTTACTTAAACTACAAGGTAAATAGTTTAAAAATATCAGAAAATGTATAGTAAGCCTTGTGGAACACCAACTTTAACAATTCTAGCAATTAAGTACCAAGGACATAACTGCAAATAATGAACATCATTAAGCTAAAATTAGTATTAAATTAAAGCAAGTTAAATACTACTACTTTTTTATGTTCTTAATTATCTAGTGAGTCGATTTGATAATCTTATTTGTACTGGTTCCGACACAAAATTAAAGTATAGCTACATTTTTATATTTTTTTTTATTTGAAAGCTCAATCAATAATGATGCTCTGGTGATAGTAACTATTAAATCTTAGCCTAACTCAAGCACGATCATAAATAATTGTAAGCTACAATCATTTATCTTTTTTTTTTACAAATTTTTAAGTAAAGTGTTACAATGTTAAAGAACTGAGGTCCCATACTTATGGCTTTCTTGTACACAGCAAAATGCAATATGCAAAAGATGCATGTAGGCAATTGCTATTTTTTATAATCACTTTAACTTTTCATCTCATTTTTAAAATGACATTAAATAACTGCATCAAAGACAGAGTAAGTGAATAATTTGAATGTGTTCATACTTAATGATTGATGTTTGATTACAAGCATGTGTACAATATGATTGTCAAAGAGCAAGCACATATTGTTACCACCTCAATTTGTCGGTCCTGGTTACCATACTTGCCTCCTAAACCCAAGTTTGCATGTTCGAACCCGGCCAGGACCGATCGATTTTTTTGGGAGTAAAAAACTAAGTATGGCTTCCTTTGGAAGGGAAGTAAAGTCATGGGTCCTGGTCATTTGGAAGTATTGTACAGTCTGTATTTGAACATGTTACTTTTTTTTTTTTTGATTGATTTATTTATGGACGCTCTTTAACATCTTAGGTCATCAGCATCCCATTCAACTCAGGGCGTGAAACGGCTGACAAATTTTGCTCAGAGGCCTCTCTTTCAGGCTTGAGGTTCTCTTTTTCGTGCCGTAAATGTACGACACGGGACCCACGGCTTTACTTCCCTTCCGATGAACATGTTACACTTCAGTATTTTCGTTATTTGGAATAATTTTAGTTCTTTTACCTTATTAGTAACATTTGTGTAATGATGGTACTGCTAGCTTGTGAGTGCAGGAATGCAGCATTCCAGTGTACATGGCTCTTGTATAGTGCATACAAGAAAGACAAAAGTTTTAATGTCCAGGAATAAAATTTAAGCCTTTCTTATATGCACTTAAACTTTTTCTGCTGCCCTCTCATGTTCCTCTAGTAATTGCAATTATAATAGTAACACAGGTTTAGAGGAAGGGTGGAGGGCAGCCCTCGCATTATTGGAAATGATCTATAGGAGAACTATTGATGGTAATGTGATGTGTAGTCCTGGATGCAGAAATAAAATGATATTGCTACTTGACCTCTAACACTGCAATACATCACCAAAATAAAACCAACATGCTACTTGTACCTTCAAACAATTTTTTCCAGTCATTATAGCTGAATCAGTATAATTCTATTAAAACTCTGCACATCAGTTTTCATATGCTGCCATTCATTACATTTTTCTTATATCTATTTTTATATACATGATAGCTCACAAATTTGGAGCATAAATAGAAAACATTTTTCCATTCCTGCACAACTGTTGCAGTGGTCTAGTGGATAGCGTGCTGGCTGTGAATTTAGAATTACATCCATTTACATATGATCAAAATCAGCTTGCAAGGTACATATTTATAAATGTTATTTCTCAATTGTAAGGGTTATATATACTTTAAAATGAGAAATATATAAACAAATGAAAAATTATGAATAAGGAAAATGCAATGAAGGGGGTTAGAAGATACCTGCATTTTTATCTTTTCTAACCTGATCCCTTATCCAGAACGCCCACTTCCCGGCTTGTCATAGTGCAATAGTAGTGTACGTTACCCTTCAGGGCACTAGAATTTTACCAAGTACAAGTATGGGGCCATGATTCTTTATCTATGCATAATGTGCAATGAAATGTTGTTTTACCTTTGGCTATTTCTGTATCTTTAATTATATTGTGGATTTCATCTGATGATGCTGGCTTGCTTTGAGTACTAAGGAGTCGCAGCTGAGAATGCAGTCCTGTAAACAAGCATTTTGGTTGTTAATTATAATTAAATATATTCTGCTGAAACAATTGTTCATAAATTGTAACTTGTATAATAATGGATTCAATGATTTGTTCTACTGACACAAGCATTACAGAGTGCAAAGCTTTGATTAAATGTTGAACCTTCATAATATATTATCCTATTCAAAAATTATGTTGAAATATCTCAGAATTTTATCTAAATAATTACATTGGGAATATATTGAAACTTCATTATGTGCATTCCACTTACAAATTTGCATTACATATATGTGAATCAATTTTGAACTTTATAACAGAAGAATGGGTGGAGAGTAACATCACAAAGTAATAAACCCATGGATTCTCCACTTTCTTGGATTTCGAGGTTAGCTTGTGTGTATGTGTATATAAACGAATTGATCAAATTTCCATTTTTGCTGACTGTGTCTATTTGTATTTAAGAAAAGGAGGCGAGGCATTTGTCTTCTAGATTTTATTTGTGGGAATGCATATAGTGAAGTTTCACCGCGGATTTCTTGAACAAAAATTGCGTATATCAATTCCTTTGACTCTTGTCATTCTCACATATTCTCAAAGCAAGCACTGAATATTACTCGCCTTTGTCAGCGAACTAACTTTGCGGTTATATCCAAGACCAGCATACTCTTTTCACCTATTCCGGTAACAAACCATGATATTATACATTTAATTAGTAGAGTGTGTACCCTTGCCGGCTTATTATTCGAAAGCAATATACTGTTTAATGTGCTTCTTTAGGTCTTCAGAGCGCCACAAATTCCGGCTAGTATAAAATTAAATATATGCCACCGTTAAGTTACTTAGACTTACCCCTTAATTGTTGCTGTATTAAACAAGATTTTCTACATGCAGGCTGGTACAAAGTTCTGTTTTTAATTATAAATAATCCTAATGTCACTGCACGATTTAATCTCGTGGTAGCAGCCATTTGTACATGCCTTGCCCATACACGCTGCACGGAAATAACCGGTACCTTGGCGATAGTGCAACTCCTGGCTGCAGTACAGAGCGACAGCGGAGACAGCCGAAATTATAGTCGCTGCACGATTGGAGCACGTGGCTGCTGGCTGCATGGAGAGTTTTTTTTTTTTTTTTTTTTTTTTTTTAGTAGTGTTTAACGCCCGTTTTTACTACTGAGGCACCACAGGCGGTGGACACTGATGATACATGAAATAAAATGATACACTGGGAAAGGATTTTTTTTTTAAGGAAGGAAGCGTTCCAGGCCTAAGTTTTAGGTACCTCCCCGGCATTTGCCAGTTATGAAGACTGAGGAAAACCTGAAAAAAAACCCAGTCAGGGAGGACGGTCCTGGCGGGATTCGAACCGCAGACCTCACGAGTCCGTGCCTTAACGACCTCGGCCACCCGTGGCGGTATTGCATGGAGAGTGCCGAACTTATGCACTCCACGATTTTCACAAAGTGCAGAAAGTCACTTGGATGATGGCTACAGTTCCGGGCGACTACAAAAGTGCAGAAAATATAAAATCAAAAAGAATGATTAGATATTCCTACAATTATTTTAATAATAAAAGTTGATCCTTTGAAATCCCATATTTTGTCCGCATGCAATAATTCCCTTATTCACTCTGCACTGAAACAGAGGTGGAAAATATATATCACTTATCACTCCCTACGAGTGTAGTGTGGGGTTGTAGTCAAAGAAAATGAGGCGGTATTCACTTCTGTTGTGTGGGGTGTACCTTAGATGTAATTGCATGGAAAACGTGTGAAACGTCTGGATAAAGCAGTTTGCTATAATGTCCTTTATTAAAGACAAGCTGTACGACAGGCTAATTGAGCCTACGAAAGGAAAACTAAGCTCTAAAATGAAAGACACGCGTCGTAGGCACAAAGCAAACTTGGAAAGAATTAAGGACAGCATTATTGAGGAAAATGGTGGTTGGGAAATTCCATCCTCATCGACAGCAGCCGAAATATATTTTGTCCAAGATAATGATCTGCACTGCAAATGCAAATTAATCTGCAGTGAATGTATGCATACATTCACAGATACTCTTCCACGTGTGTTGATTCCAGCATTAAATGTAATATGTGTAAACACATACACAGCATATGTCAATTACAGGTTCTCGATGAACATCCTATAGGACCTTCTGAAGATATTAAAGAGTTGAGAGTATACTCTGAAGGTGATTCTGTTCTCAATTAAAAGAAGGAATTACTAGCCCAAATGAGCGAGTCTCTATAGCACTCGCGGAAAATTAAATGCTTTTGCATCTCTTGTTAAAAAAGAAGAAGAAGAAGAAGAAGAAGAAGAAGAAGAAGAAGAAGACAGCAACAGTACGCCTATCGCTATGAATTAAAAACAAGTAAACTAATAAGTTGGGCTTTCTCTACTGTCGCTCGGGTCTGCAACCAGGTTCCCAGATTCCATGCGTCTCTGTCCACGGTGTAATTCAAGTGTTCTTGCTATTATTAAGCGACAGCGGAACTCCTCAGTCCCGAATGAGAAAAATACTGGGGATGAGGGTAAAATGGCAAGTCTCCTCTTATTGGAATACACAATTAATTCATTTACACATGCACACACTAACAGAGACGATCATTCTATATAGGACGTGAGCATCATCCTACACTTCATAATTTATATGAATAAACGTTTGTTAACATTCGTTGATACAAATAAAAAATACGGGGGTAGCTCCATAAGTTTCCGGCCTCGCCGATAAGGATTATCACCTTCACAAATACATTATCTGTTAAGTAAATAATTGCAGTTGTAACTTCCGCTACGCTGTTGTTCAGATATAAAAACATAAAGAAGGCTATGTATAGAAGATTGTGACATGTTCAAAATGGAGTTTCAAGCTGTTTTAACTTCTTCACAAAATAGGACTTACTCCAAATGTATTTGAAACGCAATTGAACATGGGGAAGCATCCCCCTCATATTCTACCGTAAAAGAATGAGCCAAACTTTTTCGAATGGACTGAGAAGACATTGAAGACGGAAAGCGTGCAGGTCGGTCGGTCCTTGGAGGTGCTCACTCCTGAAAATATCGCTCTTGTGAAAGGAGAAATTATGGAAGACCGGCGTCTCAAAGTTACAGAAGTAGCAGCAAGATTGGGCCTTTTTAAAACAACAGTCCTTCATGAACATTTAAACATGAATAAGGTTAGTGCAAGATGGGTGCATAGACTTCTTTCTCAGTTCAAAAGCAGCAACGAGTCATCTGCTGTCAGACATTTTTGGAGCTCTGCCGTGCAATGAGAGAGAAGTTCTAAAAACCATTGTAATAGGAGATGAAACTAGGCCCTCTACTATGAACCCTTGTCCGACTCAATGGAGATACGTAAACCTGACGCAGCCAAAGCCAAGGTCACTCAGTCAACCAAGAAAATCATGGCAACAATCTTTCGGGACTGTGAAGGAATACTCTTCATTGACTTCAAGGAGAGGAACACCACAGTAAATGGGGAGTACTATGCTGGCCTACTGCACAGACTACGTGCTTTCATCAAAGAGAAAAGGCGAGGAAAGCTGAGTGGCGATATGCGCCTTCTCCACAACAACGCGCCTGTGCACACAGCTCCTCTTGCAAAGGAAGCTATGAAAAAAATGTGACTCCACCCTACATCCCAGATCTAGCCCCCAAGGACCTTCGAGGAAGGCAATTTAAGGTGAGGAAGAAGTGATGGATGCTGTTTATGCCCATTTTGCAGACAAGACTTCTGACTATATGGGGGGCGGGACTGAAATGTTAATTCAAAGACGTGAGAAGTGCATTGCAATAAAGAATAACTATATTGAAAAGTGAAATATAGTTTTTTGTCTTTATCATACCTAGAAAATGATTAAGCCGGAACTTAAGGACCCACCCTCGGAAATAACAAAAAAACTTTACTGAAAATCACTCAGGAAATGAAGCTAGCGGTTTTATTCTGAGCAGGTTGGCAATTGAGAGGATGAACTTGCTTAGTCTTACAGTCCACATGCTTGTGCATTTACTCTATGGGTTGTGCGGCAGAGGCGTGGAAAGAGAACTGGGCAACCCCTAGCTTCATGTACGCCAGCAGTGACTATGCGCCCTAAACCAATGTTTTCTAGTTTGTGAGAGAGTGAATCCGAACCAATGAGGTAAACATGGCATGTAATGTAAGTACAATATGTAATGAACATCGGTAAGTGTAATCGAAGAACTACTGATAAAACCTTCCAGTTTGTTAAGCTACCAAGGAAAAAGGAACTAAATTCTAAAGGGCGATCTACACCATTATTACCCACTCAGATTCAATTTCGTAAGAAAGGCGGTAAAACAGTGAAACTTAAATTTTATGTATTTAAGTATACTGAAATACCGTGATTAACTGTGAATTAAATAAACTGTTCTGTTGCCATTGTTTATTCTTTTTAACCAAACAAATATTTGGAACAATGAAGGTGAAACGGATTTATGTAATATTCTACATAAACGTCAACAAACGAAAGAACACATTAATGCTTTCAAACTAAAAGAGTTTGAAAAGTCAGGAACAAGAATAGAATTATGTCTAAGCAAAGCTTATCAAGCAAATGTAGAAAAACACAATGCCAGAGTGAAAGGTAATCGAAAGTTTCTTATATTTTTAATTGACGTTACGTGCTTTTAGCACTTCAGGAACTATCTTTCAGAGGTTATGAAATAGAGGAAATTATAGGAGTTGCTAAATTTATGACAGAGAGGGACCTCTATTTACAAAGTCATTTGTAAAAGGTCTGCTTTTTCCGTACAGACTTCAATGATACAGAGTGGCTTAATAGAAGCATGTGCAGAACATTTACTGCAGCAAATTTAACAGAAATTTTTGGCTGCACAGTTTGTTGCAGTAATTGTGGATGAAACCATAGATATATCTAAGAAATGGCAATTATGTAGTGTTTAGGTATGTTCACATGAAAGGGGAAATCCAAGAAAGATTCATTCGGTTCATTGATGTGAGTGATGATCATAGAGTCGAACAGATTTCAAAGATAATGTTTCACTTAGAAGAATTCCATTCAGGAAATAAATTAGTTGCTCAGGCATACGATGGTGCAACTGTCAATACTGGACAGTATAATGGCCTTGAAGCTAAAGTTAAATCAAAATATTCTCAGGTATTTACAATTTGTTATGCCCATAAGTCGAACTTAGTTTTGCAAGATTCTGTAGAGAAAATAAATTTATGATTGTAAATTTTTGTTCAAATTCCTTCAAAAGAAATTACGCTCTTAATGAAATAGTCATTTCCTTCTGTTGTACCAACAATATGGTTATACAACAACCGACTTTAAAAATGATCTAAATCACGAAGACCAATTAATCCAACTGTTTGATATATGTTTGCTAATAACGCACAATTTGACCCTGAAACGCAGTTTTGCTACTGGTTTTCATAGAAATCTGTTGATTTTTAATTTAATTGCATGTTGGAAATTTTCCATATAGTTCTGCCAAGAGCTGAGATGCTCTTTAAACGTATATACAAAAAGACGTGAAACACAGTTTTCTGTTTGGAGAAAGTAAAAGAATTTAGAGTTCCTTCATCGTCTTTGTGGTGAGTTCGCCGTTCTGCGGAATAAGATTAACCATGTCTCTGAATCAGATATTTCAATTACGCAATGCTTTAGAAAAAGGCAACGATTGGACAGTGTTGGAGATGATCCTGAAATCTCATTTCGGCGATTATATTATGAAATAGATTTTTATCTATTTGTTTATTAATTTTTTATTTATTATTTGGTTTATTTATGGACGCTCTTTAACAACTCAGGTCATCAGCGTCCCATTCAAACCAGGACCGAAACAGCCGACAAATTTTGCTCAGAGGCCTCTTTTTTCAGGCTTGAGGTTCTTTTTCGTGCCATAAATGTACGACACGGGACCCACGGCTTTACTTCCCTTCCGAAGGAAGCCATACTTTACGCCCGAAAAAAATCCATTGGTCCTGGCCGGGTTTGAACCCGCGACCTTGGGTTTAGAAGGTAAGTATGGTTACCATTACACCAGCAGGACCGATTTTTTATTTATAATTAATATCCTTGTTGCTATTTGTTTTAAGAGTTTACTATATTATGGATAATTTTGTAGTTAATATGGAGAATGATTTTCTGATCTACAACAGTTGCTATTTTTTGCCCTTTTAGATTTCATAAAGTTTGAAGAGTATTCTTGTAATTTCCCAACAGTTTCTTCGATCTCTCATTAAATCACTTTATGAACATGACTTTGATGGTGGGGCCCTTAATTCCGAACTCTCTTACATATCTATACTTCTTCATCATTCAAAATCGCCACGGGTGGCCGAGGTCGTTAAGGCGCGGACTCGTGAGCGAGATGTCTGGGGTTCGAATCCCGCCAGGACCGTCCTTTCTGACAGGTTTTCTCCAGATTTTCCTCAGTCCTCATAAATAGCAAATGCGGAGAGAATTTATCATTTCATCTCATGCATCATCAGTGTCCACCGCCTGTGGTGCCTCAGTAGTAAAGACGGGCGTTATTCAAAACAAAACAAAAAGCATTCAAATTACAACTAATCTCGGAATTGAATGATTATTTAGTACAAAATGACCTTAGTGAAATTTTCCCACAACTGGCAACCCTAATGAAATTAAAACGTGTAGGGCAACAGACGGAAATCACATCGAACTGCACTGAACAGGGGTGCAAAATTAGAGAGATTTTCTTTCACTTGGTGAAGGCTTCACGTGTCCATCTTGTTTCGTTGCTTTTGTGTTACTGTTCGAAACTGCACCATTACTTTATGGACCCACTGTGTGTGTGCCCGCTCTCTCTCTAGCGGTTGCATTTTTTTTCCAGCAAAACTCGGCACATGGTCATCAATTAACCACGATTCGTCGAGTTTGTTAACCAGAAAAATTGGATCATTGGGGGGCGGAGTACCTAAAGTGACATTTTTTTTAAAAAAAATTGAAAAATCACTCTAACGGCCGCAATATTTGTTTATCTCAACGAAAATCCGTAAAAAGGAAAATTAAAATAGATTTATAAAAGTCGTTTTCGAAAATCATAGCAATCGGGTCTCTCGGAGTGGGGATACATCTGAAAAACTTTTGGGGATTAAAGTGAAATATCTAAATGATATTCTAATCCATTCCACACTCATTGAAAGAACCTCAAGTCTGAAAGAAGAGACCTCTGGGCAAAATTTGTCGGCCGTTTCATGCCCTGATTTAAATGGACGCTGATGACCTGAGATGTTAAAAAGCGAGTTATCTGAAATAAAAAATCATTAAGAAAAAAAATAATGTTTCAGACGAAGTTTGAAATGAATGAAGATAAAAAGCTTATTTTCCCCTTTTTTCGAAATTCTTTAACTGTATTATACTTTTCTAAGGCTATCAAACTAGGAAAATGAAAGAAAGAGTTATCTGAAATAAAAAAGCTTTAAGGAATCAATCACGTTTCCGAGGACGATTGTCCTTTAATAAACCAAATCAAAAACATCTTTAAGGAAGCCCAGATCTTTTGCCTCTCTATATCTTCTATCCTTTGTCTCACTTCTTTCCAAAATCCACAAATAGTATTATCACCCAAATGACATATATCTTCCATTCGAATTTCTTGTAATAGTTTTCTCACCCTCTCAAGCCAACACTCTCTTACCAATACTTCTCTTTGGTATGTAAGATATTCTTTTAGTACATCTATATTCTCTAGTTTCAAACATCTATACCAATATTTTAAGATTCTTTGCACTATTATTCCTTTCCTTTCTACTCTTCCTAATTCTAGCATACTCACCTCCTTGTTGAACTTTTTAGTAACCCCAGAACCTCTATACAAGATTCTATGCACTACATCAACCTTTGTGCACCCTTTTGCCATCCCCAAATTTCCACTGCACACACTACCTTCGATTAAACCACAGCCTCATATAGTCTTTCTAATCATTTCATTGACAATATGGGAATCTTATACAGGCTTATTGTAACAACTTTCATATCTAATTTGCCTTTTACTTTTGCACATTTAGACTGGACCTTCAATCTTCCATTATTCATAAATCTCGCCCCCAAATAAACAAATTCTTTCACTACTTCTATTGGGCTTTTATTTATAAACCATCCTTCATCTTTTGTTAATTTTGTTCCCTTTTTAAATGCTATTACCTTTGATTTATTACTATTTATCCTCAGACCTCATTCTACACAATATCTAATAATTTCATCAATGGTACGTTGTAATCCTAGCACAGTTATGCCCCTATTATAAGATTATCTGCAAAAAGCAATACTGGTACTTACTTCTTTCCAATAACTCCAATGTCTGTTTTTTCCTTAACCCTATGTAGGATATCACCTATAAATACATTAAATAATATCGAGCTCAATTTACATCTGAGTCTTAGGCCCAAACTTTGTATAGTTTGTAGATCTATTACCTTCATATCTAACACAATATCTCCTTCCTTCCTGTAATTTTTGAACTCCTAAAGTAAATTTGTTACTAACTCCCTTACATCTCAATTTGTATACCAATGCATCCTTATTATCAAATGCTTTCTCAAAGTCTGAAAATAAAATGTATGCCCTATCCTTTTTATTTCTTAAATATTTACCCACTATAGTAAGAATTATCATTATATTATCCATTGTTCTTCCTTTTCTAAAACCTGCTTGAAATTCTGATAATTTACCTTCCATTTCTGCCCAGTAGTACAACCTTCATGCTAATATACCAGTGTATATTTTACTTATCACTGATAGTAGACTTATTCCTCGATAGTTACTTGGGTTATTTATACCACCTTTTCCTTTATATATTGAAACAATCATGCTAACTTTCCAACTCTCAGGTATTACGTTCTTTTCTTTAATTCTATTTAATAATTCTGTTAGCAATCTAATACCTCCTTCCATTTTCCAAAAAACTTTCCAAAATTCTTCTGGAATTCCATATACTCCTATAGCCTTTTTCATTTTCAAATTTGTAATATGGTGTAATAAAACCTTCATCTAAAATTTTTATCCTATACACAGTACTTATTAAGTTTAATTTATAACTCGGAATATTCCTGCCATCTATCAGGTTTCTAAAGTAACTCTTCCATTCCCTTGGGGTTATCTTATTTCCTACCCTTCTCTTCCTTAAAATATCCTTCACAACTGCCCATACATTTACTACCTTTAGCTCTCACTGCTCCTTTAATTTTTTTTATCCATTCTCTCTTGCCACTCTTTCTTTTTATCCTGCACTAGGCACTTATATTCCCTTTTTTGAACGAAAAAATTGCCAGTCACCTTCCTCTTCTGGCCTTCTCCACCTTATTAAATCTTTAAACACTTCTTTCTTTACCTTAACACACTCTCCATCATACCATCCATAACATTTTGCATTTTCTCTTTGATTCACTTCCATCTTACTTCCTGCCCACCTTACCATAGACTCTACCTTTTCCAATGCTCCCTCTATCTTACCTACCTTCAGTGCCTCTAAAATTCCATACTTTCTTATTTCCTATATTTTGATATAAAATTCTCCCAGAAAAGCATTTTATATATTTCATTTCTATTGCTTCTTCCTTCCTATAGCATTTTCCTAGAAACCTACCAATACCTGGTCGATTCCTTCATTACAGACCATATAGTCAATCACACTCTGGCCATTTATATTCATAAATGTAAATTTTCCTTCTCCATTGCACATAATTCAATTATTCAACTCACAGAACTCGATTAATTTTCTATTTTCCTTATTTAGCACTTTATCTCTACTTTTCCTTCATTCGCATTTACTCCACAACTCTTAATTATAAATTACTCTATACCACCAGAAACGTTCCCTCTATTACCTTTTTTTATATCATGATTACCTTCCACTTCTATCTTTCCATCAACCAAGTCTCGATCATTACTATCATGTCTGCTATCTTTAATACTTTACACACCTCACCACATATTATTTTTTTGTCTTAAACCCTCTACATTCCATAACTCTTCCTTCCAGCTCATTTCTTACTTTGAACCGCTCTGTCTTCCCTTAAATTTCTCCAACTTCGCTCTATACCTGGTTCTTCTTTCGTCTAATGCCGCATTCCCCTTATCAGTTATCTCCATCATGCTACCCTCGGGAGTTGACACCACTTTAAGCCCAGTGCCACCGACACTACTATGCATTCCCTTCTCCTGATGACAAGGTCATTACTTCTGCCCGTTATCTGTTCTTTCATGTTTCACTACTGACTCACTTCCTGTTACCTTCCGTCAATTCCATGCCTATTACATGTTTTTTTTTTTTTTTTCTCTCTTTCCTTTCCAGTTTCATTTTATTTATTATTGAGTTCCTGATTCCCTCTCTTCTTTTCCGTAGTCTTGATCTATAAAAATTCCAGTTCATTTTAGTTTCCTACCATTTCTCAAAATTGTCCATTTAATTTGTTTGTTGCCAACCTAACCACTATTTGTCTGGGTTTGTTTCCGCTTCTTACAATTCTGAAACACGTCACAATTTCCCACTCAGTCAATTTAACCTCCAAGCATTTCTCAATTATCTCTTCGATTATTTGTAGCAGTTTATTTTTTCTCTCTATTCTCCTCTACTCCATCAGATTATGTCTTCTTGCCTCTATTTCTATTTTTCTCTTCATCCTATTTTACCGCCACGGGTGGCCGAGGTCGTTAAATCACGGACTCGTGAGCGGCAAGTTTGGGGTTCGAATCCCGCCAGGAGCGTCCTCCCTGACTGAGGTTTTTTCCAGGTTTTCCTCAATCCTCATAAATGGCAAATGCCGGGGAGGTACCCTAAACTTAGGCCTGGAACATTTCCTTCCTTAAAAATAAATAAATCCTTTCCCAATATATCATTTCATCTCATGTATCACCAGTGTCCATCGCATTCGTTCTTCGCATACACGAAGCTCTTAATGCACTTCTTTTTACATAGAGTGTAACATACTTTTAATTTCTTTTATCTTTTTATCTAATTTCATCTCTAACCTATTTTCTTCAGCTCAACCATGTCTTCCGATATAGTTTACAACATGTTCATTATCTGACTCATGACTTCGGGACCTATGTTATCTCAATAACGTTTATCCGTACGCGGAGCACCAAAATCAAGCGCTACGAGTCCCGAGCGAAGTCGACCGACAACGGAGATAGTCGAAGGTGGTGACCCACAGCTATAGGTATAAACTTGACTCTACACACAGGAAATCACTCTTGCTGCTTGCTGTAGGCTGCAGCCCCGAGCACCAACGAAGATAGCGAACTCCTCAATCCCGAACGAGAGAATAGAATAGTGGGGATGAGTAGTGCTTGCAAACAGGGCTGAAAGCACTACGCTTCTCGAGAATCTGTGGAATCTCTTACTGCTAGTACAACGCCCGAGCGTCTGTCCCGAGACAGTCCCGAGCGACAGAGAGCCGAAGGTAGTAATTTGCACAGTTATAGCTAGAGTTCACAAGCAGTGGCAGGATAGCTGAAGCGGTTAGAGCGTCTTGTTGTAGTTGTGAAGATAGTGGTTTCAAATCCTACCATCTGTATGCTTTTTTCTTTCCTCCCTGCTGAGTAAAGGATATGTGCCACAATTACAATGATTTACTCGGTAACATGGCCTGTAAATTGATGATGACCAATTTTTTTTTTTTCTGTTGCAATGAAACGAGATTTGCCGGTATTACAGTGATTTACCTACCCCTATCAATTTATATTTACAAAAAGAAGGAGCGTAGGCCGTGAAGTCTAATATTTTATCCGCTTAACAATACACGATTAATTAATTTTTCACAGGGCAACACAATGATTACATTAGGGTTGTTTTTTGTTTTGTTTTGTGTTGTTTTGTTTGTTTTTGGTAATAGTTACATTCAACTTGAGACACAAGTACGTGGAGCGAACCCCGCTGTCGCATAGGACTGGCCAGCAGCTCGGGCTTTACTCTAGCAGCAGGCGATTCCACACGATTCCAGTAGCAACACTAGTGCTTTCAGCCCTGCTTGTACGGACTAGTGTGAGGATGCAATACATTTTGCAACTTTTTCTTACACACTGTACGGAATTGATAGTGCTTCTCTCTTGACGCTAGTACAACAAGTACAACTGACCCTGGCGACAGAGGGAGCTGAGAAAGCCGATGGTAGTTAACTTGGCACAGATATAGCTTAAATAAAAAGCAATCAACCGTAACCGTATAATAGCTCAGACGGTTATAGCGTTATGCTGTGGCTGTGAAGACAGTGGTTTGGAATTCTCACAACACGTTGTAGTTTGTTTGTTTGTTTCTGCCGGAGTTAAAGGAGATTTGCCACAATTACATGATTTACTCTCTAAACCACTGTGTCCACCGGTTTCTAGGATTTTTCGCGAGGTTTGTGACTGATTAGATTAATGTGTGCGTAAATAAATTAATTGCGAATTCCCATAAGAGGAGATTTCCCTTCGTTACAATATTTCATCCGCCTTGCAATGCCCCGATTACAGTGATCCACCCGCCCCTATCAATTTACATTTACGAAAAGAAGGCTAGCTAGTAGTATTATGAGTTCGATACCATAGCTATTAAGTCAATACCTTCTCTCGTTCGGGACTGAGGAGTTCGGCTCTCTCCGCTGTTGCTCGGTCTTGCAGCAGCTACCAGCATAAATGATTTCCGCGCTGCGTGTAACATCATGTGAATAACTACGATTACACTCATAACTTTGCATAGTGGAATAACCAGCAACCGCTTCCAAATCGACTATAGAATTATATAGAAACTGCCTGTTTTATTGTTTAATACATGCCAACTAACAAAGTATTCGACTTGATTTATGAAATGAATAGTGAAGAAGCAAAACAGGGAATCTATCAGCTGCTAAACTGTTATATATATATATATATATATATATATATATATATATATATATATATATATATATATATGATGAAGAAAACATCCAGAACGCATCATCCAAGTAACTTGTGCCAATAGGAAGGAAACACTTAACTGAGACACGTGTATATAAAGTAAATATGTGACTAATATGTTTCTAAGCATGCATACAATGCTTTCTTTCCTAAGTTTTGTCGGTATATCCGAATATAACGGCACTATAATTTATGCAGAGAACGTGGAAAAAATTATAATCTACTTTAATTAACTGAACCATTAATTTACTTTGTCAATTAATTAGCTTTAAAATAAAAAGCGAACAAAAATTAGTGTTAATATTTTATTGTAGATTCAGAAGAACGAAGCATTCAGTTAAACAATGTAACACATTTAATCTGCAGGAAAATAAAGCGCTTAAAAGAATAAGCCTGTTGTAAACTAGTCACTGTTCAAAATCAGTTATTGACAGATTTTGGATAAATTTGAACTTTCGAGTCAACCATTTCGGTGCATTTGTTAGTTAGCTAAACAGAGGAAACGAGGACAATGTAAAACAAATGCACAGCGTAAATTTAGACACTACATAGTCATATCGGTTAGTTACAGTCCACCACGTTAAAGTGGCTAGCGTTCTTACTGCATCTATTTTACTTTAAGGGCGTCGTCATTCTTCCAATCAAAAGCGCATAACTTAATTTTGACAGTTTTCTGATGATGGTAATGATTAACTTTACGTCTTACACTGATTTCTAGATCTACAGAATGATGCCAATAGTATGATAATTATGAACGTATTAATGAAACAAACGGAAGATGAGCAACAGGAAAAACCAAAGGACTCAAAGGAAATCTATGCTGATGGGTTTTTTTCCTCTTCAAATATCAAGCTTTGCTTTAACAAATACATTATAAGTTCTGCGCAAAATTTCTTTTCACTTTATTATATTAAAAGGCAGTTTGAAATATTGAAGAAGAACAAATAACACTATAAAGCTACAGTATGCGATTTCTTATTCCACTATGTCGATCCTTGCAGTCTGGTGGTAATCATACTTGCCTCGTAGACTCCAAGATCGCGGGTTCAATCTCGACCAGGGTCGATGGATTTTTTCGGGAGTAAAATTCACAAGTATAGCTTCCTTTCGAAAGGAAGTAAAGCCGTGGGTTCTATGTCGTAGATCTGTTATTTCAGAAACAGTAGACGTGACAATTTCGTTATTTTGAGATTAAAAGTTATTACACTATTATTGTTTTTACAAGGCCCGGAAAATTATGTATGTTAAATGAAGTACTTTTTGTTCACTCTGACACCTTATTTTAATCCATAACTCATTTTTAAACTTCAAAATATTTAAAAGAAAAATTTTCACATGTATTGTTTCTGCACAAAGTTACTTTTCATAAACTAACCAGTTGGATTTTGATTCTTTTTTTTTAATGCAGTAATACACAATCAGACACTAATTATAAAATCAAAGACGTAACAAGCATTTATAGATACGGTACAAAAAACAATTATAGTCGCGTTTAATCTTCGTCTTCAACATTGAAAGAAATAGCATCAACCATGTCGTTACCAGCTGATCAACTGAAAAGTTTAACAATTGTTAATAGTTAGAAAATGACGGTCGTAAGTAAATATGACTGAAGATGCGATATTTCTTTGTTTGGATAGTTTAAATGTCGTTTCTAAAAGAATAAGGGATATATGGCCGAAAGTTTATTTTATTATTATTTTTTTTATTTAGGAGAAGATGAATTTTTACAAAGGTGCCTAATGCCGAAAGCAGCCATGAGTAAGGCTGCAGTTGAAATACTGTAAACAGAAATATGCCTTTCTCTTTTATATAGGTACTTATTACGTAAGATTTTATGCCCCTGCTGGTTCAATTCCAGTAATTGTTGGTGACAATGTCGGCATTTCAAAAGCTACTATTTCCAGAATTATCAGAAAGGTTTTCGCAAAGATTACCAAGAGAGGTTACCGTACCAAAGCCAAAGGAGATGTATTCAGAGTGCGCAGACAGCGTTTTCGTTGCTTCGCGCATTACGTCACACGGAAACAAAAACACGAAAGTCTAGCGAAGAAGTTTATGTGTAATTGGTGCGTTAGTGTGTTTTTTTTTTTTTTTTTTATCCGATTATTGACAGTCGTTTTGTGAGTATTATAGTTCACTTAATATAATTTGCTTTTAATATATTATGCAATGAGGGTTTGCAAATTACATAATCGCAATGCTAGATAGAATGTGCTAAAATCTTATTTTATAAGAGATCTGCGATCAAAACTGCTTAACTTACCTAGCAAACGTGTACTTAAAACCAGGAGCAGTTCCTTCTCTGAATTTGTCCGTTTGCAATGCATCGGAGAGTCATGTTCCCGGCTTAGTGCTTTAAGATCTGAACTAGCTCACTGTAGAGATCAGAGAGGCATAAACAGTGTACCTTAGAGAAGTTAAAAAAACGTGTCACCAAAAAAGAGAAAGTTTGGAGTTCTCAGAAACACAAAAGCTTTGGTTTGAGCATTAGAGGGCAAGAATAAACATTTAAATCAAACGTGTGTGAAAGTTAAAAATCGCAACACAGACCTCATGCAACAAATTTCAAAATTAAAAAGGAATTTCGCAAACTTCAAAGTAATAGAAATAGTGAAGTTTCTGAAGAGGTGAGAAGGATATTAAGTCAATTATTTTCTTCCTACCAGATCAGATCGCTTCAAAATAAATGTAAACGAGTTAATTGGGACGGAGATGACATATACCAAGACATTACACTTAGGACCGTGTCTCAAAAATGTTATTCTTCTCTGCAAACGAAGATGCATTATCCTACCTTTCTACCAGTTTTGTCCGCACTGCTCACATGGGTTAGCCGTCCTCTCATTGCTGCTAAATTTGCTGAAGTTAGTAAATCGCGTATGTATTTGGAATAAAACTGTTTCATTTTGAGGTTAGCGGGTCAGCATTACGACATTTAATTTGAAAACTACTGTCATTTTTCTCGTTTTCATTTTATTACGCATACGTATGTTTAAACATGTAAATTTCTATCACGGCGACGAGCAATTCCTACATATAAAGGAATATTTTATTGTTAAAGATTACACCTTTCATTTTACGCTGTCGTCAAGTTTCCCTCGTGTTCCCTAATGACGTCAGAACTCCTACCTATAGGAGTATTAGGTCCAGCTTTGACAGTACCAAGGAGAATTAGTTAGACTCGTTTTCCTACAGAGGGCAGAGTGACATCGTTTTCAGTGCCATCTAGAAGGAAATTAATGTGTTACTTAGACATGAAACTATAGATAATTTTGCGTGGTAAATGTACGGGAGAATGGAAAATCCTGAAAAACCTATCTATCTCATCTGGGATCGAACCCTTGAGCGACCATTGAGGACGACCGACATATTTTTGCGCTACAAATTCCTTTTTCCCATACGCTACATGTTGCAGACGTTTTCCACAATTTCATACTCCCATATACACCTTTTTCAACAATAGATAGTACAACAGATTTGTGTTGAATTCATCAGCCCATTGCAGCACATTCAGAATGTGCAGTACCATCACCAGCCTTTGTCTGTCTGTCAGCTAGAGTTAAGCGGCCGCCAATCACTGCAGGGATTACTCTGACATGTGGGAAAATTTACGAGCCTGACGGACACGGTTATCCCTGACAAATTGACCGAGGTCCAAACCGAAACGTACAGAGATTGCAATTTTAGATACCTCGATCATGGGCGTCCCGTACTTGGGTGCACTACAATCTGATTATGGAGCCACGAGGTGGTCATGCATAAGCACTTAGCTAAGTAAAGGACCAGTGTTTCTAAAATCTGAATTCAGTATCCAGTTGCTGCAGAAATCGCAAGAAATAAAATATTATACTGGAAAATGAGCTTCAGAAGGAAGTAACGATTCCGATGAGTGGAAAATTTGTTATTAGTAGCAATATTGTCGTTATTTTAATTGATACAACCAATACCAGAAAATGAAGCAATCAAAAGGTATTTGAAAAAAATAATTTTTCTAAAATAATAGCAGATATTTGATGAAATGGAAATGGTACACATGGGAGATTTATACACGATAAGGAACATTTTTCTGTGTGACTAATTTCAGCAGTAACATGGCGAAAATAAGAAAGACTAATAATAATATACATATTCACGAGATTATAAATAATGTAGATGGGAATATAAACTGACGTTTATAAATACATATGGTGCATTTTTGTTATAAAAGTTCATTTGCGCAAGTCAGGACGTAATGTACATAGTTACAGATCTGCCGAAAGCTGAATTTCCTGTATTTTCTATATCAATTTGTACTGTTCATTTTCGCATTTATAAATAGGTGTAGCATTTTTATTATTTCTGTAATTCTGTATTTTATAATATATTAAAGCAGTTAAATAATTTAATTGAATAATTGTTACTGTGTGGCTTTATAAAACTAGTTTCATAATGTACGAGGGTAGGTCCATAAGTTTCCGGCTTCGCCGATAAGGATTATCGTCTTCACAAACTCTTATCAGGTGCTGAACCTTATATATTAAGTAAATAATTGCAACTGTAACTTCTGATCCGCTGTGTTCAGTTGTTCACATAAGTTGCATAAAGAAGGCTATGTATAGAAAATTGTGACATGTTCAAAATGGAGTTTCGAGCTGTTTGTAAGTTCTTCACAAAATAGAACTTACTCCAAGTGAAATTAAACAGCGATTGGACGTGTATATGGGGAAGCATCCCCCTCATATCCCATGGCAAAAGAATGGGCCAAACTTTTTCGAATGGGTCTAGAAAGCATTGAAGATGAAGATCGTGCAGGTCGGCCCTTGGAAGTGCTCACTCCTGAAAACATCGCTCGCTCTTGTGGAAGGAGAAATTATGAAGACCTGCGGCTCAAAGTTACAGAAATAGCACCAAGGTTGGGTCTTTCTAAAGCAACAGATCTTTGAATTATTCATGAACATTTAAATGTGAATAAGGTTAGTGCAAGATGGGTGCCTAGATTTATTTCTTCAATCCAACATTTTTGAGCTCTACCGTGGCAAAGAGAGAGAAGCTATGCAAACCATTGTTACAGGAGATGAAACTATGGTCCTCTAATATTATCCCTTATCCAAAACAGAATCAATAGAGTGGCGTAAACCTCGCGAAGCACCGCCTCTAAAGGCCAAGGTCACTCTGCTAATCAAGAAGATCATGGCCACAGTCTTTTGGGACTGTCAAGGAATACTCTTCATTGACTTCAAGGAGATGAACACCACAGTAAATGGGGAGTACTATGCTGGCTGCGCCCTCTTCACGACAAGTTGCCTTGCACACAGCTCTTGTTGCAAAGGATGCTGTGAAGAAATGTGGCTTCAAGGAGATCGACCACCCTCCTACAGCCCAGATCTAGCTCCCAGTAATTATTTTCTCCTCTCAAAACTCAAGAAGTACCTTCGAGGAAGGATTTTTTTTTTTTTTTTTTTTTTTGTTTAGTGTTTAACGCCCGTTTTTACTACCGAGACACCACAGGCCGTAACACTGATGATACACGAGATGAAATTATATATTGGGAAAGGATATTTTTTAAGCAAGTAAGCGTTCCAGGCCTAAGTTTAGGGTACCTCCCGGGCATTTGCCAGTTATGAGGTTTGAGGAAAATCTGGAAAAAGCCTCAGTCAGAGAGGACGGTCCTGGTGGGATTCGAATCCCAAACCTACCGCTCATGAGTCCGTGCCTTAACGACCTCGGCCACCCGTGGCTGTTTTCACGCCCTGATTTGAATGAGGCGCTGATAACTTGAGATGTTAAAGAGATTCCATAAATAAATCAAATAAAAACAAATCTTTAATCATGCGCCCCCATTCTTCACTAAACAATGAGTCCCCAGTCAAACTTCCCTAAGCCTGTGGGTAGGAGGGTCAGATCTGCCTGGAGTATGTTTTCCGATCATCGCTACCGATAATCATATTATTGCGTTAACATTTAATTTTATAATGTTTTTAAAAATAATCCATTTATTACATTTATTGCATTGTTTTTATCTATATGCCTATGGCATTAAATATATCACCACAATTAAAAATACGAACAGTTTGGAACTTTTTAAATTCATTCTTATTTTTCCTCAAAATTAACAGTAGGTATATGGCAGTATCTAAGTGTTTGTATCATGAATTAATTGCTTATTTTAATAGATTTGAAAATACAGAGAAACAATCACCATGCTTAATCATATTGAGATTTATCTATGTACTGTGCTTTCTTGGTAAAGAATAAAGGTATTTCCAACACTGTTATAATCCAAGTTCTTGTTAGAGCTCATCTTGGCAGTTTGGAAAAATATGAGAGTGTTAGAACTGTGATGAATTCAATGGTTATTTTTGTCTTAGGGAATGCTTACTGTAATAGTTTTCTTATAAAATTATTGACTACCCCAACGTACGATCCATGATAAAAAAGGGCCCTCTTGTGGGAAAAGCGATGAGTTTCTCAAATTATGTCGTAATTATTGAAATTAAGTAAACTTTTACGAAAAGATGCTTCTTATTTTTTCACAAATTCTGATACAGCTTTTGGGACAAATTGCTCAAAATAACTGAAATGATGATATTTCAACAGAACGTTTTCTTCCTTCTCCCACTGTGTAAATAAAGAAAATGTGAGCTATTATTTAGGTGAGATAGCAAATATCTTGAACTAGTGTAACTGGTATGTTCGCTTGCCTTATCATTCATAATGTCCTTTTATCTATTCTACATCTATTTGTGAACCTCCAAAATTCGATAAACGTTTACTTTGAAATATTTATTCGGAAATTTTTCATTTCTTTCTTTAAGCTATGAGTACAAAAATAAAATAAGAATAAAATAAAATAAAATAAAATCTGTAATTCTTATTGCCTATACCAGAAAGTACATTTTCAAATTTTATCAATTATTAAATTTCATTTCCGACGATACAGAAATATAAAATTTAAAATAAAATAAAATTAAACATTTCACTACTAAAAACTAAATGAAACAGAATTACAAAATTATTAAATTAAACAAAATTACAATTCTACTGGAAGACAGTATACATAACCAATAACTGGTAGTCTATCTACCCACAGTAAAATATTCCTTCGGAAACCAACGGTAAGCTACTGGTTTTTTAATTGGTTTATTTATAGACGCTCTTTAACATCTCAGGTCATCAGCGTCCCATTCAAATCAGGGCGTGAAACGGCCGACAGTTTTTGCTCAGAGGCCTCTCTTTCAGGCTCGAGGTTCTTTTTCGTGCCGTATGTACGACACGGGACCCACGGCTTTACTTCCCTTCCGAAGGAAGTCATATTTAGGATTTTTACGCCCGAAAAAATCCATCGATCCTGGCTGGGTTTGAACCCGCAATCTTGGGTTCAGAAGGCAAATATGATTACCATTACACCACCAGGACCGACATAAGCTACTGGTAACCAGCACTTTCCTCACCCAAACTATCTAACTTATCTACCAGATCACTTATCTTCTACTATGTACTTCTTCTTCTTCTTCTTCTTCTTCTTCTTCTTCTTCTTCTTCTTCTTCTTCTTCTTCATCTTCATCGCTGCACTCTTCTCTATTTTCTTCTACCCCGTGTCAGTTACCTATTTGTCTCTTCCATTTCCCTTCTCCTTCTCCTATACTCGTCCAAAGTTCCTCTTGTAATTTGCATAATTTTTACCACTTATACGTAAAAATCTTCCCTTTCCTGTCCATTCTCTTCTTCCGGTTTAGTCCAAAATATTTTAGTCTATTATAAGCTTAATAATCTTCCTCTCCTTATCACTCCCTGCTCCTCTACCAGTCTCTTCCATGATTAATAAAGCTCTGAGCACCATTAACATCGCTGCTGTCATTGTGAGAGAGGATCGTCGAATAACATTAAGAACACTTTCAGACATTCTGAAGACTTCACCCACACGTTGGTTGATAACCGAAAAGGTGCAACTGAGACGTGATTGTGTCCCAAGACTGTTGAAAGTTCGCATGCAGTTGAAGATGGTGTTACAGCAAGATGACGGGTTTCTTTCAAAGGTAACCCTGTTAATGAAACTGATTGGTTGGTTGCTAGTGGTCATTGGGGATGCTGATATTTATCATTTTTTCCCTAGCTTCCCAATAATGAGCTACCAAATTATTTTTCATTTGTTTGTTGCTATCTAGTTGGCTGCATTTCAGTAGTTGTTCTTTGTTTAAGATAGTATTCATGTACTTACACAGTGGGTAGTGGCTGTCCTTGATTAATTTCATCCTGAAGAGATGTTGTGACAGGCAATCATGCCCAACAAGTAAGCGAAATTGGGTAACTCCAATTTTTCTTGGTTTCAATAAAAGATGTTTGAAAGTATTTAGATCTTCATATGGCTTTCCTTTAAGTTTTTGTTTGATATTTGGCTGTTCTTGTTCAGATATTAATCTTTTTATGAGTTTCAATTTAAAG
The DNA here is from genome assembly GCA_030762175.1 of Metallyticus violacea. Lineage (NCBI taxonomy): Eukaryota > Metazoa > Arthropoda > Insecta > Mantodea > Metallyticidae > Metallyticus > Metallyticus violacea. Next base: position 121,817,806 of record CM060845.1, on the reverse strand, counting down.
GGAAGTTTTAGTTCAAAAGATGGTTTTAATTTTATGGTGCCTCTTTTTTGGCTTAAGTATCAACAATCTAACTCCCCTTTAATCCCATATGGTTCAGGATCCATTGTAAAACCATTTCTGTATTTCTTATCTGTATGATATCATTTTCTTATTTCATTTATAGTGTATGTCGGCGGGTAACTGTAATTCATTATACTTTGTAGTGCTGCTTTAGAGTCACTTAAGATAACACTTCTTTTATTTGTGTTAGGTCTATACAGTAGATTTTGTAAAGCTGCCCAATAGCCATTATTTTGTCATCAAAATTGTTAGCACACTGTCCCAGAGATGTATATTGAGAGAATTCTTCACAGTATATTCCAAAGCTTGTTTCTCCATTTTCAAGAGGTCCATCTGTATACACTCTCTACACTCTACAGCATTATCAGTCGGATAATGGTTGTCTTAATACTTCAGGTGGGTCATTCTTGGAGACCATTATATCCAGATTTAGTTTCATGTTAATATTGTAAAGTATCAGTTGGTGTAATGGCAAGTTTAGTGCCAGTGAAACTTGACTACAAAAATTCTACCTTGAAAGTAAACAGCAAAGCTCTGTGTGGCACTCTTCATCATTACCATAGTTATGGCTATCACATTTTTCGATATTCAAGGATGGTTTACCAACAACTCGTGATAGAGAGGAATAAAAACAAGTACATGTGAAATACGACACAAAATAAGGCTTATTGCAAATTATACATAAACATATATTTTATAAATGGAGTAATATAAGTGAGAATGTACCACAAGATTCAGAATAACTTTATTGCCAGTTATAATTACGAGGTTCTCCACGAACTTGATTTTCCCTACTGCGCATGCTCTTTTCCACCGGCCCTAAGCCCGAGGCTGTTAAAGGAGTGAAGGGGTAGGGCAATCTATTAGCAGGTAAAAGGGGGAAAAAAAACTTTTAGTCCTTATAACTTAAATGGATATTCCTTTGAAATATCTGCCCCGTGGTGGAAGGTAAATCCTATCAAACCACTCTGTTCCGTTAGTAGATAAAAGGAGAACACTTTTTATCCCTAACAACTTGTAAGAAATATCGGTCCGAAAGTGAAAGGTAAACATTGTAAACCACTCTAAATGTCATTAGCAGGTAAAGGGAAAAAAATCTTTTAGCCCCTAAAACTTAAACCCCACTGTGGCGCCAGAGCAGGTATAAACTTGTGTATGCCCTTGAGGCTCACATTTGCGCTATTCTTTCCAAACATCTTCTTCTTCTTTTGGACATGCACAGTCATTTAGCTCAGTAGACAACAGGAACCCAAGATCGAAATAGCTCTGCGTCAGCTCATTTATATATATATAGTAAATGCTATTTTTTATTTTCACAATCTTTTTCACAGCTTATTTTCGCAACATATTTCTTACCAGAACCCAAAAATATTGGATATTAATAACTATTCAAATGGTTTAACATTTTGCTTGCAATATCACAGATGTAGTACGTAGCCCCGATAGCTCACAAAACGATTTTTTCAAGCAATATAACTTATTTTACAAAGATAAACTATTTTTTGTTTCTAATATTCGCTGTTGTATCTTAAAAGTCAACGACGGTGTGAAAACATTCTTTAATTGCAACATACTTTATTTTTTGCAACATAACATCTTCTTTTTCCACATAGCTCTTTATTGAGAAGTTAAGCATTGTATACTACACAATTTTGCAAAATGTATGTTTTATTTATCAACACGTTATTGGAATGGTATTCAATACTTCGCAATCGTGTATATTCATCTTCTTTTTGTACTACCACTTATGCAATTCAACTTATTTCCAGCAGTATCTTTCCTCTATATGTACGATCTTGTTTACACCTGTCCCCACCTTGGAGCAAAAATATTGTTTACGAAGTAAATTTACAAATATTTATACAGTTTAGTATTTTGCATGCAGCGTTTTTCTACATTTATTATTTCTATGTAAGTGAGAATTATTTTTACATTTGTTCATTCCCTTGTTTATAAATATTACATTCCACCACATTTTTATCAATATGTCTACCTCGTCACATTTTTAGTCCTCATTAAGAATTCCACACATTGTCCATCATTTTATTTTTTGTGTAATTTTATGTATAATTAATAAACTGGTGCTCGCTACTTAACTATTTCTAGTAGTGATAAATGAACCTGAAAGCATACTTGTCCATGAAACTATGCTTGCCATCGAATGTATACTCACCCCTGAAAATATGCTTGCCCATGAATGTATAGTCAATCCTGAAAGCGTGCTTGCAATTTAAAGGATACTTGCCCAACAAATACTTAATTAATATTTTGTATAATCAATAAAATAATCCTCTTCCTGTCCGAACTTTGTATACCGTACCTCTGAAGATCGATATGGAAGCTAAATGTCGTGGGATAGCACACCCCTGGAGGTAAGCAAGGAAGGAAAAACACACCATTTTGTAATTAATATTTTATATAATCAATAAAATAATGACCCTTTTTCCTAATCTTTGTAGCGGGCTATCTACCAATGTTGGTAAGGAAGCAAATTTTCACTTTTTTGTAATTAATATTTTGTATAATTATATGCATAAAATCCCTACCATTTTGTAATTAATAATTGTATAAATATATGCACAGAATTTCCACCATTTTTTAATAATATGTATATTGAATAAAATGACTTCCACTTAGCGGATCTTTCCCGTGGGGTCGTCTACAACGCTCAGTGTATACCCGTTGGATACTCACCAAAGGATGCGCACCGCAGTAGGGTGGGAATTGCTTCCGACAAGTGCGCTAATTCGGGGTATACACTACTGGGGAGAGAGTGGTTTGTGGTTTGTGGCTGGTGACCTATTTTACTTTTCCCAATTGTTGTCTACAATCTAGTACCAACATGAACTTCATTCCGCTTAATTCTGATTTTAGTGTTTAGACATACAGAAGCCTAATTATCAGAAACAAGAACCTCAGAACTTGCCTTGTTTTGAAGACTATCAGTAATTTTCAATTCTGAATGCAACACACTTAATAATTTTCAGCTTTACGTCATTTACAAGTATTTTATAAAAGATTGATATCTTAGGAACACGTATATCTTTGGATTTGAGATGTTTTAGGTTGTAGATCACCAAATTAGGTGCAGTCTGCTCTCCTGGAAATAATGTAAACTCAAAATAGAATAAGTTCTATCACCCAATCTTATGGAATGGATCGTTGCATGGACCAGAAAAAAGTTATAAATTTATTCTTTATAAATGTTATCTTACATGCACAGAGATGTGTTGCAAAAAAAAAAAAGTTCCGGTCCCTGGTGCATCTTCCATGCATTTTGACTGCAGAAAATCAGTTTTTTCATACCCCTAATGCATTGGCAGTTTATCATCATAGAGAAACATTTTCATGCTGGGCAGATTGAATGTTGCAAAGAAGCTATGAGAGACAGATAGATATGAGAATGCGTATGCTTTTGCATGGAGGTTTCTTTACTTTGACTGTTGTTAATTTTCATTGCACCTGATTCCTTTTCACCGAATGGAGACCTTTAATTACTCGTAGTTTAAGCTACGGATAACGTTTTTAAAAGTTACTCTTGTCATAATTAGATCAGTATGTCAAGCCAGTTGTGTTATGATATGTGGGAGTATTTGTTCACTTGACCTCACCTTTGTTTCTTTTAGCATTTGTATTTCTCTGCTAGCTATTTTGGAAGATGTTTTGTTAAACAGTAAGCTAATGCCTCACATATATTTCATGTTCTCTAAATGCGATCAAGAGCATCAATCTAATTTCCAAGTTTTTGCGAATCTTTTCACCAAATTAAGCTTTGTGACTCCATGGCCCCTTGTTATTATCAATCGATAAGCCTATCGCATCATTCAAAATGCAGCCTTGAACTCGCTCGACCTGTTTGCGGCTGCCCAGGCATCTCCACTGCATTGACATGCAACGTTGATAAACATCCGAGTTGCAGTTACAGTCCTTACAGTTGGCTACCGCAAACGTTTCACAATTTAATCTCCTTTTTCCTGCTTCTGTGCCACTTCCACCTGATGCAGTTAAGGTTTGCTTTAAGATATGCGAGGAGTCGACATTTTTCTATAGAGCATAAGGCATCGTAAGGTGCTTTCTAACGCATGGTCAATCTTGATGATGATTTCAAAATACGAAGTTGGTTTTGGTGGTCTAGTGATAACCATACTTGCCTCGTAAACCCAAGATCGCAGGTTTAATTCGCCCAGGGTCCATGCATTTTTTACGGGCGTAAAAAAAAAAGGGAAGTCTGAGGAAAATTTGTTGGCCGTTTCACACCCTGAATTGAATGGGACGCTTATGACCTGAGATGTTAAAGAGCGTATGTAAATAAAACAAATATATAAGACGCAAAAATATTTATGTAGATGAAAGAGGAGATGAATCCGTGAAATATAAATGCACATAACACAATTATCGCACTGTTTATGATGGGTTTTTTTTTTCTTTCTGTTTTTCTAGGCGTCATCGGTAACTGACAAAGTTATTTTCAGTAAGTGAAATAAAGATGTAAAGATTCAACTTTTTCTGTAATCAGAAGGATGTATTTCTGTTGAGCTCTATTGCAAAATATGCAGAAAGAAGTGCTTAAGGAAAACCAGCTGTTAAAGTGTTTAACGCCGGTTTCGTCGAATAGTTCTAGAGCAGTGATATTCAGTTTACTTTCCCTTGTTTCACTTAAGAGACACTTTTCCACACGCTAATTGTTGGTGCAAAATTCTAACTACACATAATTATATATAAATAAGTAAAATGCGAAATAATATATTAAAATTAAATCACCAGTTTTAAGCCATAAAAATAAAACAATTAACAATTAAAGTAAATTAACAAGATTACATATACTATTAGTTAGGAAAAATTAATTTGATAAATGTTTAATTAACTTTTAAAAAACTGACCTCAATTAAAATGTTTATTACTATATACACTTTTTATTTGCTTTTCTGTGTTGTTAGGCTATTCTAATCATAACTGCAAAGTTTTTTTATTAATGCAGTATTTTGTTTTAATGCTCCTAAAATGGGAACGTTGCCTTGTAAATGGAGTAAAAATAAGGAAAGAGACAACAAATGTAGTTATAATGATTTATTGTTTAGAAAACAATGATAAAACACAATTATGCAATTTAGATATAAACTGCTCGATTACACTAAGGAGAGTAAAAATAGCTGATTCTTATGGGAAACGTGCACTGATTCCGAAAACGACTTTGCATGTTTCCTACCGGGCTTAGTTCAAAAGATATCCAAGAAAAACCAAATTCCACAATTTTTATTGGCAATTTCAATGTCAATTGAAATGTTCTATTTTTATGACAGTTAAAAGTACTTGTTAGTCAAAAAGCAATAAAATTAATTTATATAAACCGATTAAAACACAAGCAATAGAAATAACTAAACTTCATGTATTCAGAATTATTGTCACTCTCTAGAAACCAGCAAAATAAATTCCCTAACATTGCATTGACAGCGTTCTTCTATTGTTCTGATGAGAACGTTTCCCCAGTTCATAACTTACATGTCACAAATTTATAGGAAAAAGTCAAAGTGTGAATGGGGGGAAATGCACTTTAGCGACATCTTATAGCCCATTTCTTTATAATATTGTAGTAATGTAACTACCAAAGAGTCATCCTTTATACAGAGGGTGCCAAAAATGTATATACACTTCAAGCAAAGAAAAAACCGTGTTACATAACAAAACTTAATTAACACAAACAGAAAATGATGAGCACTAATCATCTTAGACTTTTACAGTTACAACAGTTCCTCAAAATGTTCACCATCGGCGCCGATACACTTCTGAGTACGTTGAACTACTGATTGAGCAACGTTTGCGAAAGTGTCCTCGGTGATTGCAGCACATGCCGTTTCAATTTCTCCCCGTAGTACTGTCAGTGTAGCTGGTTTTCTACGGTATACAACATCCTTAAGAGTTCCCCATAGGTAGAAGTCCAACGGCGGTTCTGTACTGTACACGTCTCCATTGCCTTTGAACTTCAACAACATTCTCGGTTTTCCAATACCACTTGAAAATTGCTTTCCGCTGTTCAATCGATAATCTTGACTCCATTTTGTTGTAGCAACGCTAGCATAACGTAATGTGAGTCACATCTGTTTACAGAACATTATACGATAATCTTGGCTTCGTTTGTTGATTGTTGATTTACCAGTCAAATAGCAACACTATCATAATGTATGTGAGTCATATCTGTTTACAGAACATAATACTACACATTACTGTTGTTTTTCGGTCCAACTTTGAAATATATTAAAGAGATATCTCCTCTGAAAATGTGTATACATTTTTTGGCATCCTCGGTATTACCAATAAACCGTTCTACCACTGCCTTTAAAGCAAGTCAGACTGCCAGTTACTTCCGAAAGAAAAAAAAAAAAACTTGTTTTTTAAACCCTTCCTTATATGTTAAAAATAAAATACCCTCCTTTAACTTTGCATGTCAAACTGAGAAATAATTCTTCTAGGTTACAGAGAACACTGCCCTCTTTGTTCATTCCTCCGACAAATGTTTCATTAATCCCAGTTTTAAGTGCACAGAGGGCAGGCGAACTTTTGTAACAAGTGCGTTATGTTTTACATCTGTTGCATTTAGAAGATCAGAATTGACGGTCTTCAAAACTGCGCAAGTTCTAAAGCGCTTGTTCTAATAATTAGGTTTCTGTATTTCTATGCACTATAACTAGAATTAAGTGAAATGAAGTCATGTTGGCACTGAAATAATTAAAACAGATCACGAGGCACTCTCAATGCCTGTCGCTCGTCAGATGTTTACCTGCTTATAGCTAGTTTGAGTGTGCCTAATTTGATGTTAAGTGCTTCAGAACCCCGATGCTTACTGATAAGTTTACGTTATTGATCAGCTGTATGGTAAGGGTTTGTGAAAGAAATGGTGCAAATTGATCATGGATAAAAACTTAAATTGAACAAGATAAGGGTTCGCCAAATACTATTGCTTTATATGTTTGTGGGACACTCCCTCCCCTGTTCCTGCAAGAGCTCCAATCTCTTTAAGCTTGCGACATATTTTTCATGAATACAGCCTTAATTAGGTAAATTAAGAGTCGTGAACCCTGTTTCCTGTGTTTCTATGTGTGAAGCCAAGTAAATGAGAGAAATATATTCGCATTATGCAGCAAAACTGCTTACAACCTGAACTTTCAGCAGTCGATAAACAATCGCCACTCATTCTGAAGTTACACCATGAACTCATTACACAAACACATGCACCGCCACTGGTGGCCGAGGTCGTTAAGGCGTGGACTCGTAAGGGGGTGTTATGGGTTCGAATCCCGCCAGGAAGGTCCTCCCTGACTGAGGTTTTTTCAGGTTTTCCTCAGTCCTCATAAATGGAAAATGCCGGGGAGGTACCCTAAATTTAGGCCTGGAACGTTTCCTTCCTTAAAAAAAATAATAAATCCTTTCCCAATATATAATTCCATCTCATGTATCACAAGTGTTCATCGCCTGTGGTTCCACAGTAGTAAAAACAGACGTTAAACAATATTCATTCATACAGACACATGTATTATCTTTAAATTCGAAACATTTTGCACACGCTTCTTACTGTTTGGTATAGTCTGTAAATTCAGCAAGCATATTCAGCTGTCACAACCTCGAGCTCAAGATCTCTGTTTCCTAACTCCCAAATTTAAATCCCGCTCTAAATCGTCCATACCTGATTGATCGAACAACTGTATCACATTTCTAGTGATGGTGGCTTTCTATGTTGAATCAAATGACTTAAGGACTTATTTGAATCATCACTGCTATTACTATCAGTTTCTTCAAATGACTTTAGGGAAACTGGTACTCATAAATTTTCACAATCCGTTCTAATTGCACATTTGGATAAATAACATTAGCCTTTGTTTCCTTAATCAAACCTGATACTTTTACCATACAGAAATGTAAGTCATTCCCGTGATTTTTTGTTCCTCCAAATCATAAGTATTGCTAATGCTAAGTATTTTAATTTCCCATATTGGTAGTATAAGTAACGTAAAAATGTTTTGCAGCCTACTTATTATCGTCATTAATGTTGCAACCCACGTGGTGAAAGTAGGTTGCCTTTGTAATTTTATAGATTTTGTTCCTTTGGAATTTTCGTATGAACTATACATAAACATATCTGGACAATTGCGAGACTGACATCTCTCACTTTTATCTATGCTCAACACCTACCAAGAATAACACACCATAACTTACTTCAAAGAACAACCACTGTGCTAGACTAAACCATCAAACCAAAAATTCAAACGTAAGTTTCACTCAGAACAATTTTAAAATTTTCAAATATTTTTTTTAAAAAACACCACGTTTTTCTTTCTTAACAGAATAAAAGTCTGATACTTATTCAAAAAAGTAGAAAATTTAAAACCAAATTATAAATTAACTAAAAAGTATAAAACAATTCATCCTAGCCAAATGCAGATTTTTAATCCTATGCAAATTCATAATCTCATAAACTTTTTTAGAAAAATTCTTCCAAACAAAAAACGAGGGGCGCATGCAGTAGTTTGTATGAACCTTTTGTGTGATTAATTCAAACTATAAATACCCTTAACAGTTATTAATTTTATCTATTGCATATTTTTCGTTTGGAAGAATTTTTCTAAAAAAAATTAAAGAGATTATGAATTTGCTTGGGGTTATAAATCTGCATTTGACTAGGATGAATTAGTTTATACTTTTTAGTTCACTTATAATTTAGATTTAAAAATTCTACTTTTTGGAATATGTATAAAACTTTTATTCTGTTAAGAAAATAAAAACGTGGTTTTTAAAATTTTTATTTATATTATTTTCTCGGTTTTTAGTCTTGTGTGCACGTAATTTTGCAATCAGTATTAGACATCTCGATTAAATAATGACAAAAGTTGAGCAAATTTTAGATTTAGTTCATTCTGTTTTCTCTGATCACATCTAAAATAGAAAATTGTTTTATCTACTCCATCGATATATCGATAACAATTGATTAATTGTTGTTTTTTTAATTAAAAACAAAATACAGAATCACAAAGTTAATTTTCAAAATGTTTATTTCAGTATTAAATACATTTGTACCAGATCCTCAATATAGAAGTCAAAACCTTTGATAATACATGTAATTCATTATATGATATTAAATATAATACTCATTCACTACTTGTTTACACAGTTGAAATTATTAATACACATGTTACACATGAACACTAGCGCAATTGAATTTATGTAATAGAAATCAGATTTATTATATGTTTTGTAAGGATTTACATTTGATATTTTTATTTGAAAAGTTGCCAGGGCAACTGTATTGTTATCAAAATATTTAACATGTCGTTGCGTGTCACTAGCGAGTCGAGAAGAACGTTTTTTCCATCGTCTCAGTTGATCGCGCTTGAGCCATCCGTATCTTGGAATTTGCGCGTTCGACATCCAGCTGTTTATTTGAATAGTTGCCATGGCGACTGTATTGTTATCAAAATATAACAAAAATAATTCTAATCTTTTTAGATTCAAATAAAACGTTGAAATTAAATATAAACCAAGTTACACTATAATTTATTTATTGTATTGATAAATATAATACAGTTATCATAGCAACTGTTCTTATTATTAAATAAATATTATTATAAATATTATATTTTATGCGTTATTATCGAAAGTACAGAAATGTGTTCTTACTATTCAATCTTACATTTTTTAAACCTTCGTGTTTGATATTGCGCTGCTTTATTTTCAAAACTGCGGAACCATATTCTTGAACCGTGGAACCATTGAACTATGATAATTACCGTATTATATTGTATTGTCATTCATTTCTGATCTATGTGCAAATTTTCAAGTCTCTATCTCATTTAGAAGTGCATGAAAAATTAATTACAAAATTCCATCCGAACAGACAAGAAAGCGAGTTAATAAAAACGTTTGAATAGTCAATAACACGTTTATCTTTTAAAATGTAAACTTCTTTTCAATTCAATCTTCCGCTCCGGGTCTCCTAACCCAGCAAGGGACTCAGGTAATACAGTTGACCATGACACACACCATAAGATTAGGAAACTCGTCAAGTACAAGTATTAACAAGAGTAATAATAATAATGTTTTAAATTGCATATCATGTTTTATTTAGTGTCCCTTCTTCAGCATGTAAGTAACAAAGTCTTAGTACATGATATTACCTTTGCCACTGTCGAAAATCAAATATAAATAAAATTCGAGACTTGATAAGCTCATTTAGATGACATATTCAGTTTCGATGTATCAGAATTGAAAAGAAACAGTCATTAATATCCCAGAGGTAAAAATCGTGTTCCCTAGCGCTATATAAAGTATGTGTAATATTAAAACAATGTGAAAAGTTACATAGCAGCTTTAAATATATGTTTATGAGGAGTATTATTTAGTTTATTTCTTCTTATGGAAATATTAACCATAGACGTTCTTGTGAACCCTCTTTCTAAATTTTTAAGTATTTTTCCGGCACACTCTGCATCTCTCTTATGTGATTACTCTGAGAAAATTATTGACTCCATCATACGAAGATAGGTCCATAAGTTTCCGGCCTAACTATTTTCTAGGTATGATAAAGACAAAAACCATATTTCACTTTCAGTATAGTTACCCTTTATTGCAATACACTTCTCATATCTTTGAATTCACATTTCAATCTACCCCCCCAAAAAAAAATATCCAAAAATCCTGTCTGCAAAATGGGCATAATCAGAATCCATCACTTCTTCGTCACACTTAAATTTCCTTCCTTGAAGGTCCTTCTTGAGTTTTGAGTAGAGGAAACAATTACTGCGAGCTAGATTTGAGCTGTGGGGTGGATAGTCAATCTCTTGAAGCCACATTTATTCACAGCTTCTTTTGCAGTGCTTTGCCAGGTTTACATCACTCCATTGATTCTCTTTTGGACAAGGGATCACAGTAGAGGACCATAGTTTCATCTCCTGTAACAATGGTTTGCAGAACTTCTCTCTTGTTGCCACAGCAGAGCTCCAAAAGTGGCTGACAACAGATGACTCGCTGTTTTTGGACTGGGGAAAGAAGTCTAGGCACTAACCTTATTCACGTTTAAATATTCTTGAATAATTCTAAAGAGTGTAGTTTTAGAAAGGCCCAACCTTGCTGCTATTTCTGTAACTTTGAGTAGCCGGTCTTCCATAATTTCTTCTTCCACTAGAGCGATGTTTTAAGGAGTGAGCACCTCCAAGGGTCGACCTGCACGCTTTTCGTCTTCAATGCTTGCTGAACCCATTCGAAAAACTTTGACTCATTCTTTTACGATAGAATATGAGGGGGATGCTTCCCCATATACATCGTCCAATCGCTGTTTTATTTCATTTGGAGTAAGTCCTTCTTTTGTGAAGAACTTAATAACAGCTCGAAACTCCATTCTGAACATGTCACAGTCTTCTACACATAGCCTTCTTTATGCATTTATATGTGAATGGAGTTATTTAATTAATAGACAAGGTATGACACCAGATAAGAATTTTGTGAAGGCGATAATGCTTATCGGCGAGGCCCGAAACTTATGGACCTACCCTCGTACCTAACATCCCGATAAGTGGGCTTTGTAGACCTCCCTATTCTTTCGCGATTATTAGATACTTTATCAACGTTATTCTTTAATACCTTGCTTTGCAATCTGGATGAAGCAACTGACAAAATCGCAATGTAGTAATTAGAACAATATGTAGACCGCTTGCGAACAGCTCCATATCATTTTGTCAATCACAAACACGGTCTATAAGAAGAGATCTGTAGTTCATCTATTTACCCAAACCAGATGGGATTGTGGGACTTCCTTTATTCCTTTCTCTCTTCACTCTTCTAGTTCTTTCATGGATGGACTACGGGTAAATAGTTACTAGCAAAAGTAACAACATTTCACACAAATAATACTGGTATGAAACACCAACTTTTCCTCCGGGATTTCTATTCCAACATGTGAATATGCCTAATTGATTATGCGAATGTATGTATGAAATCATTTTTCTTCCATCATTTACCAATTATCCAAAATATAACAAATAATGTAGTACGTTTTGTTTCACTCGATTTTATCAAATTTATATTCTATTATTAAACGTAAATTAATAAAACCACAACACTCTCCAGTATAAAATAAAGTTTGACCTATATTTCTTATATTTAAACATTAACCTATTTTTTTCTGCTATCATGAAATGAACGCTTTCAATGGTTTCTTTTTGAAAAATTTTGGTTCGGTTCCTTTTCTCAATAACAATACCCTGTTATCAATCCACATTACCTCAGAAAGTCTTTCCATCCTCTTTATGTCCTGGTGAAATCTTTCACTACTCCTCGATGCCCAGCTTTCCCATGAAAATGTCAAAATGTCCAAATTGGAGTATGGGAAATGTGTTTGATGGGCATAGTGCACTCCGGATTTCGAAATTTCTCAAACATATCGTGTGTTTTTTTATTTGAATCTTTGTAATGTCCCAGAAAGTTTTTGAATACACTTTTTGAAACAACCAAAGCTTGTTTTTTAACATCTGCCATAGTTTCTTCAAATAAATCAATTTCTAATCTGTGATGGAACAAATATTCTCTCTTTAACTTTAGCATCGGATGTTGCAGGGAACCTCTTGCAGATGCATTTGCAGAACAGCCGTCTTTGTTTAAATCCTTAATGATTTACTTTATCAAAATTAATTTTACTATTAAAACAGCACAAATGTAAAGGATACTTTTACCCTTACCCTTACAGGCGCATTTAATATATAAGCGTTAAAGTGGAATTCGCGCTATGAACTGCGTCATAAAACACTTCACTCAAATTGTATACTGGATCTTCCCGTCAATTGGAGCACTTCATAGTAACACATATCATGTCGGAAATTCAATTCGGAACAAATTAAAAAATATACTTTATGGAGCTTCCGCGTTGAAATTAAAAAACAGCAACAACCTAAACAACCTAAAAACGTCGGTGTTGCGGTGCTGGGCATAAACATGGTATCTCCAAGAATTCAGTTAGAACGGGCGAGGGTCGGGGCTGATGGATTAATCTGGAGAGGGGTGTGGCACCTGGCGTAGCAGTATCTAGAATAACATCATTCTTTTTGCCTAATTATGGGATGTTTCTAACAGAAATGATGGTAAGCAAATTAAATGAATAAAATAAAAAAATGTTTTAATTTGTTAATAGTGTGCGAAAAATACAGCGTAGATGTTCGTGCTTTTTCTCTTATGGAATACCCCTGGATTGAAGCTTTGGTGGTAATGAAACATAAAAACAGACGATGACGTGGCACACGTACATGTAACAGTGTTAAGCTAATATAAATATTTAAAGTCATACTATCAAATTATCATTTATTTGTATTATAGCGTGTGAACACGGTGACGATAGATTTTACTCAGCTGAATACAAAACATTACATTTACCACAATATTCACATGCGCGATACAGGAAATACTACTAATACATATCCAATTGTTAATACAGGACACAGTACCACTGCAGAGATAATCACATCTATCAACTTAATTTCTATTCCAGTATGTAACTTTGAAACGTTACCTGTTTGGAAAAAAAATATAGTGAAAAGGGGAAATTTTCATCTAATATTTCAATATGTCTGTGATATATCATTTATAGGAGTGGTGTAAAACTCAGAAATTAGTAAAAGAAAACTTTAAATTAACGCTAGTGAAAGTTGGAGTGGCCACCCCTCCTACCACTAAACCATAACCACATGATACCACTCCAAGACTCCTCTTGCTCGCTCAGATAGGCTGAGTTTGGCTGCTGGTTGTATGTACAGACGGCCATATGAGGGCATAGTGAAAGCACCCTGCGACATTTACTGTAGATTTTTATGTGTAGAGAGAAAACATTTTAGTTCTTCGTTGTAAGTTGGAATTATTTATTTACAATATGTGCATTACATTAAACTTTTAAATGATTTAGTAGGTAAAATATTTTCATAGCAAAAGTTAAATTACTCTTTTTTTCCGCGGACATGTGTTTTATGAGAGTCGCGTGATCTTTTTTCTTGGAACAGTAATTTTTCTCTCAACACAAAGTTAAAAATAGTATTTGTTTCGCTTACGAGTTTAAAGTGAGTCGGTAAGCAAAAGAATATTCTGATTTTTTTAAAAAAGTTAATACGTATTGACAAAATTAGTGAATTGTCGTGATAAAACACAAAATATTCTTCCATGCATAGACCAACATCAGGATGAAATGATGGGAGATGAAAAGGAAATAATAACATGAAAATTAGTCTTAAATAAGTTTATTTTATTACAAGCAGTATAAGACAACTTTTTAACTGTTCGTGCTTACAAATGTTGACGCTGTTTTGATATCGTGCTTTGTACATTAACCTAATGGTAAGCACACTGTGTTGGTAGCATGTAAAATGATTACATTATTTAAAACTATAACTAAAATTGACATACAATAAAATGAAAATCATTTGTGAAATTATAATATAGTGTTATACATTTTGCTAAAAACCCGACTTTGGTAGAAAATGTGCATTAAAATCAAAGACATTAGTGAAATTACATTATTAAACATGTTGAAATGTTATACATTTTGCTAAAAATCTGATTTTTGTGGAAATGGGCATTGTAACCAAAGCATATAGAGAAAACACATTTTTAAGCAGATAGAAAATTAAACCAAATTGTTTAAGCAGATAGAAAATTAAAACACACTGTTATACTGTTTGCTAAAACCCTTACTTTTTTATAGAAAATATGTATTAAAATAAAAATGGTCAAATCACATTATTAAACACATAGAAATTAAACATACTCTTATACGTTTTGTTAAAAAACCCAAGTTTTTTTTGAAAATATGCATTAACATGGAAAAAATTGGTGAAAGCACATTTTTAAGGAGATAGAAATTAGCATACAATTGTATTGTAACAAAAAGGAGCATGCACACCCATATTAAACTAATTTTTTCCACAAAATATATTGAAAAATAAACATACCAAAACAAGAAATTACAATGGACGCATTTGCACTTGTAGACATAGTTATGATGTATAGAAATAGTACTGAAATATTATGCAGGTTACAAGTACTTAGTGCTTGAAAATATAGGCATTTTAAATAAAAAAAAAATGATTTTCTTAGAGCAACTGCACATGCTCATTTTGTTCTACAATCAAATCCGGCCAGGATCGATGGATTTTTTCGGGGTGTAAAAATCCTACGTATCGCTTCCTTCGGAAGGGAATTAAAGCCGTAGGTCCCGTGTCGTACATTTACGGCACGAAAAAGAACCTCAAGTCTGAAAGAAGAGGCCTCCGAGCAAAATTTGTCGGCCGTTTCACGCCCTGAATTGAATGGGATGCTGATGACCTGGAATGTTAAAGAGCTTCCATAAATAAACTAAATAAAATAAATTGTTCTACAATTATGTTTCTACGTTCTATACCTTCAAGTAAGAGTTAATAAATTTATCACTGGTTTGAAGAAAAGGCTTCCACAAACAGCTATGATAGGAATATTCACTAAAATGATTTTACAGCGTTTACATTGAGGTGTACTTAACATTTTTTTTTTTTTTGGAAAACTGGCTATGTTTAATATCTGAAATATATATACATATACATATATATATATACAAATTAATTAAAAATCCAAATGGAAGTTGCACATCGAGGACACTCATAAGTTGGTTTTGCACATGGGCTTACTGACTTGGTATATTATATAGTTTACAAGCACGTAGATTCTGGCACTGTAAACACACAGGAAGATATCTATTAGACTTTTTGCAAGGTTTTCAAATACTACTCTAAATGTGGCTTTCGGTATACCTATAACTGTCACAACGTCTACAATAATGTTCACTATACTTATTTACATAGTATTTCGTATCCATAACCTCCTATCTCATCACATAAGTGTTGAGAAGACAATACTCTAACTGTACTTTGCTAAAAAGAAAATGGGTATAGTTGATGCAATATATATTTCAAAAATCAGATGGTATAATTCACACATACTGGTTTACTGTTATACCAAAAACTTGTTCATAGAGGAATTCTTAAAAGCATGGGAAAATGCACTTATCAGGCCCTGGGTTGGAAATCCTTTAACAGACTGGTGCTGGGTTGGAAATCCTTTAACAGACTGGCCCCGGGGAAATCAATAACAGATCAAAAATACTGACTCCCAAACGCTCAACAGAAAAAAGCGCCTTTTAAGACTGGAATTTGCGAAATATGCGAATGTTTTTAACAGAAGGATCCTATGGGTAACAATAGATAAAAATACCTGACCCTGGAAGGGTGAAAACTTTCGGTTCCTGAATAGTTTGAAACGTAATTGAAGTCAAAAATATATACCAACAGAACTTTCAGCCCCCTCTCAGTATGTCGACGGAGCCAGAGGTAGAAACACACCCGTTGCAGTTGGCCTATGGTTTGTTATTTTATGTTTTCCTAAAACATTACTACATGAAAACTACTAATAATAATTTTCACATCGTAACAATATCAATTGCATTTTATCAATGTCATTTTTATTTTATCAATCTAATTTGAATTTTATCTACGTAATTTGTATTTTATCAATGTATTTTACATTTAATATATGTGATTTGCATTTTATCAATGTAATTTGCAGTTTATCAATTGGTTTTTTGCATAATTACTACCTTTTTGCACATTTAAAGTAGATTGTATACTGAGAAACATTTTTTCAACATAATAATAAAGCCACCCCACGATCAACAAATTTCCGTCACCACCAGAAAGTCAACAAATCCGGGCATCCAACAAAATAATACTCCCCTCGAAGATGGACATTACATAAAAAAACCAGAAGGTCCTCCAAACCCCTTACTCGCCATCAAAAACCTTTAAAAAACTTCGCCACAAACGTTTAAAGACAAGAAGCCCCACTCCACATAAAGTAACGTCCCTTCTCCGGCAGATGTTTGTCCCAGGAATGCATACCACTAAAAGGGTAAGCACATGTCGGTAATGCAACTACCCTAAGTCGGTAACGCTACCACGTGGGCTAAAGTTAACGGAAAAAGGTATGTACACTACTCACAGTAAAATTAAGCATTCAATAGCTTCACCGCTATAACAAGCGAAATCTGTGTTTGTAGTGTTAAGCAGTGCAGTAGTAAAGTATTCTCCCGATATTACTATTTAATGGAATATGATTTACTCCATATATTTTTAATTTTATATATTTATATATAATGACTTGAAAGTACTAAGGCTGCTGGTAAAGACCGCCAAGAAGGAAATTTTAACCGAAGGTATAGCAGAGAACATTTACCCTAAATTCCTCAGAACTAAGGATGCTCAACTGCAGCTGTCATTAGGATTTTAAGTTTAAAAATGCTTTACGTAATTATTAAACGGTATACAGCATTAAAGTTAAATGCAATTAATGAATTCTACGCAGGAGGATTGCCGTTAAACACAATTATTGTTAAACGAAGAGGGAAATCTCTTGTTCAGTAATGAGTAGGGTTTTTAAGTAATAAATATTTTTCTGTCTGAAAACTTAAACTGTTGACAAATTAGGCTAATAGGATCATTATACTGACCTTTAATACTACATATGTTTATATATTTCCACCAACAACACATATTATAAAATAAGTATAGATTTTTACATATATTCACAATCATGCCAAATGGCGTTAACTTGTAGGTTAAGTGTAGGAAATTACAACAGTTTTGTTTTAAGTTACAGAATTTAGACTGAAAGTTTTCGATACGCAATAGGACATTTATTGTAATGTTCACAGTGGGTCACCACCCGAATACGACCTTGTCTTTTCCTGTTTTGCTTAACTTAACATCTTGCATTTCCTTTTTAAACTCCTTCCTCCTTCCAAACCCCTAGCTCATTGACATAATGAGCGTGTCACATACCATCTGAAAACAACATAACTGTTATTGTTGTCTCTTTTTTTTTTAATTCGTGTTTACAATAAAGTGGAAATGAGAGCGTATCTAGGATATTTCCTGGGAGTGGAGCAGGCATGTTCTGTTATTTTACACAATAGATTTATATTTTATTCCAATATTTCATTGTTATGGTACACTACTCATTTGACACTATTTCGGTTTTGTAGTTACTATCTAAAGGTGAATAGGGAACAGTTATAAATGTCTATCGGATGGCTGCAGTCGCGAAACTATTATAGATAACTGTGTACCACTGATACACAGTTGGTATTGTGTCAAGCGTCAATTACGTCCATTTAAAAAGAATGTATAAACATTCCTATCGGAACGAGTGTTATAAACCATGATCGCAACAAAAGTACTGTGGCCTGGGTTGATTTGGCAATTGCACCAAAAGCTAATGTGACATATTTAAATGTACAATTTGGGTAATTTATAATTACTTTAAATAAAATAAAGTTTGAACAATTTTAAGTTCTTATATTACATATTTAGTACATATTTCGAGGGGTTTGTTATATTTTAGGTATATATTTTTAAAAAAATTATTATATAAAAATCTGGACTCTAGTTGTCAGTCATCCTGTACATCTGGGAGTTTGAGAGCTCCCCCCCCCCCCAAAAAAAAACACAACACACTTAAGAAAGTTCATATAACGCAAGTCCTGCATAACTACCTTTTTATTTTCACTTGCAATTTTCAAATATACAAATCTCAAATGCTCTTCATCAAGTACAACTACAAGCACAGTTGTATAACATCTCATTCCAAACTATTTCCAAGTTAGAACCATTACAGAGTGTGGCCTTCTCCGATCTTCTCCCTTTACACGTGTATTTCTTTGTGATCTTTATGTATTTCAGTTTGTACGCGATGTTTACAGTCATGAGCAACTTTCACTTTCATGTTTGCCTCCTCGTAATTAACTTAAATTATTGCAAGCTCGCTACCAAAGGCTCTTACCAAGTCTCTAGGTAGTAAACTACACGCACAAAAGCAGTTATGTTTACTTTAAACAAATTGCTACTTCTTACTGGTTCTTGAAAAATAAACATATATACAAACGAAATCGGTTTTCCATAGAGGCATTCTGGAATAAAATTTCAAGTTTAATACAAAGTTTTCACTACACAAAATTAATTACAATTTCATTCAAAACACACATTTTTTTAGTATTTCCATAAAAATCATATTTTTACAATTTCCGTTCTATTAGGCATTTATCAAAACATTGCGGCAGCAACAATGAATGACCCATTTTAAATCTGCGCTATTGTCAGTCACGGCTTTTTAGAGAGCTGATGTTTGTACCATTCCGTAGTGCAGTTCAAAACATTCTCTGTACGTCATATTACATGACCTTGACCGCTCGCTCCGCTGCACATACTTGACAGTCAGTATGGAGATAGTGCGTTTGCAATTGAAACATTTTTCAAATGTGGTGATTGTGTCGTAAGAATGCAGCCTTTGTTTCGGCAACATTTCGACATCGGTCGTAACGGACAACCTTCGTCGATTACGAGATGGGTCAGGCAGTTCATGATGACAACTTCTGCTTGAAACAAGAAGCCACCTGGTAGGTCAGCTACGGTTCGTACTCCGTAAACATGGCAACAGTAAGAGCTGCTTTAGAGCAAAGTTTAACGCGATCAGTTCATCCGACACACACTACTATCCGATATGTTGAGGACTTGCGAATGCCGACGAACTGAGATGATTCACCAGGTGGCTTCTTGTTTATTGCCGAAACAAAAGCTGCGTTCTTACGACTCAATCACCACATTTGAAAAACGTTTCAATTGCAAACGCACTATCTCTATACTGACTGTCAAGTAGTACTGTGCAGCGGAGCGAACGGCTAAGGTCATGTAATATGACGTACAGAAAATGCTTTGAACTGCACTACGTAAAGGTGCAAACATCATCTCTCTAAGAAGCCTTGACCAATAATAGCGCACAATATAAACTGGGTCAATGTTTCTGCCGCACTCTGTATTTATGTACCGATTCCTTTACTTTTATATTGAAGTTTAAAGACTAGATTTACAATCAGTCAGGGAGGTACAGTTGAAACTCAATTATTGCTATCGTTCTACCCTCCTTGACAGCCGCCTGTGGTGCCTCAGTAGTAAAAACGGGCGTTAAACACTACTCAAAAAAAATCCTTGACAGCCCCTTGCACTACACTGTATGACACTGTGTGCTTGAGTGTGACTGAGGCAATATGCAGCGTGACAGCCACAAAGCCAAGTGAAACAGTTAAAACCAGTATTGAAGAGTTTGGCAAAGTTTTCACTTTTAGTATAGTGAAGAGTACACAGGATTCCCGACACAGTTTTTAGTACTTTAACAGCTAGAAGTTAATTCCGTTATTATTGTCTCATGTTGATGTTCTTCAGAAAATAAAAGTTCTAAATGTTTATATCGAGCATAGAAGCAAATAAATAAACCAAAGTTACAAACTTTCTTGAACAAAAATCTGTGATAGGGAAATATGTAGAGCAATTAACATAAAAAAACTATAAAGAAAGAGCACTTGGTTTCTACCGATGAAACGAAAAATTTCTGCAACAAAGTATGAAGTAACTGTGGCTGTTCTAAAGGAAAATAAACCAGAGAACATTTTTAGATTTTGTAAAAGAGTTTTATAAAATAAACAATTCCTTGTTCAGTACACTTCCTTTGTCTATTCCTTGCATTGCCAATCAGCACCGGAGCTTAAATTCTTTACGCGGAAATGATATAATTAATAATTCATCGCACACACTTAATAGCGTTTGTAGGGAAATAAAAGGTATTCACTACTTTGATATGGTTACATTTAACTTCGAATATGAAACTCACCAAGATAAGAAATGCTCAAAGATATTTCAACAGATAGTTCTGTAGCACCAAAACCACCAATTGTTATTGTAAACATTAACCTATTATGGAAAAATAAAAACACTGTAGCTGTTCGAGCAACCAAGGACTAGGTGAAATATTGTCAGGGGAGGGTGTGAAACTTGAGTCGTCTTTGCACAAACTGTTGCTATGTGCCAAATCCTTCTTTGTCTCATTCATTTGACAACTATCCCCGCGTGTTGTTTCTCCCGTTTGGTCGAAACTAGTCGTGATGACGTCATAGCCTTAGTTTGGGCTTACATGCCTCGGACTTCAGAACGAGAAGGAGTGGCGATGTCTTGAGCAAAGACGTCTTTCGCCCAGATTTTTTAATGTTAGTTTCGTTGCTCCTTCATCAGGCTCCACCTGCTGACAAAGGCATTATGTAAACTATGTTTTATTTATTGTAGTTCTCTTTGATATTGGGTTCTTTTCTTTATTATTTTCCCTATGATTTTTAGCTTTTAATATGTGTGAAGACAAGGCCAGCACGAATGACAACGTTTTGTACCACTCTTCTTATTGTGTTTAGCTATGATGATGTGTACATTGTAGGTGATAATATTGCTTTGTTTGTTGTGTGTAATTGTCATTACATAAATGTAGTCTTCAAGAACGGGATTTTATGTATGAAAATGGATTCTTACCAGTGATAAGGTGATACACAAGAAAATATCATAGCTATTGTGCTCCCGATAGAGAAACTGTTCGCCTACTTGTTTAAAAGTTAAGAGAGATGGAAATCTTATTCACAAGAAAGGTGGTAATATTGCTTTGTTGTTGTGCTTGGCCTTTAGATTTCTCTGATGTGTAAATTGAAGGCATGCACGTGTCTAGTCATATGTATAGATTACAGTAGTGTGCACGAGAGGCTACAACTTCCCAGGCTTCTTGAATTTGTGACATCTTTTGAAAATGCAATGCAGCATATTGCATTTATATAGAACAAATACTCAAGGAAATATAATATGATAACTTTAGCTCTCTGTTTGTGGGAAACAATATTACGAAACTAATTTGTCGTAATATGTTACAAAGTTTTATTAAAAATAAGTGCATCCCATATAACACAACTAGTGCAGTGACTGCACAGCTTTGCTGTATAGCGCGTTATCTCGAGTAGCACTTGCGTTCAAGAGATAAACTTTTTTGTGTGTCAGAGTGTACATCGCATTCCTTACATACATCTGAATGCATTTTAGATTTGTTGGCAAAACATTCAGAACTTACATAGCTTAATGGTTGATATGAACATTTTGCTTTGACATTTGATGTAATTTGCTTATTGTTAGTTCCCACACGTTGCCTTTGTCTGCCTTCAAGGGAGTGCCTTTACTATTTTCTGTTAGTTTTGTGACGTTTACCATACGCTCTACCTGTTTCAGTTAATGATTTCTTTGATGTCTCTGCTCTCCAGTTGGTTGCTCCAAGCGGAGAAACAAATGCTACTTGACAGACTTTAATTACAGGAATATCCTCTCATACCTAACCTCACTTTATATTTATGGGAATGAACGCTTACTTGACTGGTCAAATAATCTTTTCCTGGCTTACATCTTGCAATTGGAAGAAAGTTTAATAATCCACTTAAATTTCTGTCTTGATCCTTTAATAGTGGTTTCCCTTTCTGTTTGGCTAATATTTTTAAAACAACGCGAGCGTCGCCTGTAAAGTGGCTCATTGCTTGATTTTCTTTGATGCATTACTGGCTCTCTCACTTCTCCCTCATTTTACTGTTGTCGGTTAACCCTTTACCACAGTCTTTACTGCTTCCTCCTTCACTGTTCATCATGAATTACACGCAAACGTTTATAAATGTCTTTTTCATTAACACTAGAAATAAAAACAAAAAGTCCGTCACTTAGGAGCTGTGTAAACTAAGCGAATTCCTCAGCAAGTAGACTAATTTTAAAAAAGAATATAAAATCCAAATTATGGCTTTATTTATTAATGAAATAAATTATTACATTACTGTGTAATAATTAGATGGCAAACTCTAAAACTAAGTAATAAAAAATCCTGAACTATATTAATTCTTTACAAGAATTGTCTTTTTTTCCCCCTTCAAAATCACTTGAAAATAAATGTCTATAGTGAAATTACCCTAATTTTCAAAAGTAAGGGGAAGAAAATTAGATTTCTTGCAATCTATAAGTATTACGAAAAAGAAAACTCATTTTAGAATGCTTCTTTTTATTATTATTATTATTATTTAGTTTAAATAAAAAATTAATGGCATAATATTATTTAAATGAAATATATGACTATTGACAGATAAAGCTATACTGTGTGGGTATTTTTAAACATTTTTAAATGGAACCATGTTTATAAATTGAGCCCTTGATATCTTTACATTCACTAACACAGGGAAAAATATCAGAAAGATACCCTATGTATTTAAGAAAAAGAAAAAGTTAAGCCTCAATAAAATAAAAACATGCTACTATTTAAATACAATTATAATGCACTAAGCAAATATACACAATCAACAATAAACATTCGAGTGTTTCATCGATTTTCAGTGGCTTTGAAGTAAATTTAAATTTTATTGTAGTAAAAGCACATAATGCAAACGTTTTGTGAATATTATTAATGGCGCTTTTACATATAAATATAAATCTCACGCTTTTTAAATTTCAGTTTTCAGATATACCCCTGATTTCCCTGATTTTCAGAGACTATATTTCTTGTTTTATTTAAATGCTATATACCTAGTTTCGTTACGAAAAGAAAATGCTGGTGCCGCTAGAGCGAGTTTCAAACTTTTGGTTTCAGGAATAGTTTGATTTCGCTACTTTTAGGAATATTGTTAATAATTTATTTAATGACATACATTAAGTTTCGTTGAGAAAAATAAAAAATTGCGGCCGATAGAGCGATTTTTAAAATTTCGCTTCAGATTAACCCCTATCCCCAATGGTCTAATTTTGCTGGTTAACAAACCCGATTAATATTTTGTTAATTGATGGCTATGTGCCGAATTTCGTTGAGAAAAAACAAAAATTGC
Organism: Metallyticus violacea; assembly: GCA_030762175.1. Classification (NCBI taxonomy): domain Eukaryota; kingdom Metazoa; phylum Arthropoda; class Insecta; order Mantodea; family Metallyticidae; genus Metallyticus; species Metallyticus violacea. The sequence goes on along the minus strand of CM060845.1, from coordinate 121,793,931 downwards.
GGTCGCTAAAAGATTTAAACACACACACACACACATATTTTCATTGTCATTTTCGGTATCTAGTACGTGGGATTGATGGAAAATTGGAAGAATTTGTTTCAAAAATCGCCAAAATACTACACTCTCAATGAAGTTTTTATTAATCGTTAGTTACATTTTTCTTTCCAACAGAACACTATATCTACACCCAAGTTTAGACGAAGTATTCTTGTCGTTATTTCATACAAAATTTGAGCTTGATCGTCTTTCTTCTGGACCCTTCAATTAAGAGCTATTTTAACCTATCTGATTTTATAATATAATAAATAATTGAATAATTATAAATTACTGAATCATTATTATAAAACTATTATTTTAAAATATTTATGCACAAATACATTAATTTTATTTACTTTATATATTTGTTTTTATATTGCATATTAAGAACGAAAATGTTCAAATAAGAAATGACAGTTGAACACACTGAATAAAAACCTGTAATTCGAGTATTGTTGTCATTGCAAGTAGAGACTTCTGAGAGGATTTTGTTTTATTTAATTTTATGTTTCTTAAGATTGCATTCAAACATCTTTCTTAATAATAATAATAATAATAATAATAATAATAATAATAATATATAGATTTTATACTTCACAGCAAAATCTCCCTGGAATCATAGCGACCAGTGTCTCCCGGTGTAAACCTTGGTAACACCAGCAAGAAGTTACTCAGTTGATGGGCTCTCGTAATGCATGTTGCTTAGTGACCTCTCATTAGTGGTGGGCGAGAAGCGGTCTGCCCTCTTAAGAGGCAAATATCGGGTCCTTTGTGTGTGACGAAAGGTGAGGTAACGTTAACGTGTATGTCCCTGACTTGATTAAACCAGAAGCTCAAACTTCATTTTCATAAATAGGTCTCTAAACGCCAGCTTTACAATTCCGAATTCTTTTGATATTGATATCTTATCAGGAAATGTATTTTGAGATTTTTAAAGCCACGATAGACAAGTTTGTGCAGGAAGCTCTATAAGTTAATCATAAAAACATTTTCATGGAACCAGCAAAATTCCATCACGTAAGAAACTTTCCTATATAAGTTAACTCTTGGTCAATTTATGCACACTCTTTGGGTTAGGTAATGTACAGTAAATTTCATTTACGAGACATGGGGGGAAATTCCGTTCTTAATCCCCACCAATATAACTCATTTCTTTCTCAAAAACAGCTAAAAAAGAAAATAAATGACTTATACAGTATTATAGTATATACATATATATATAGTATGTATATATACAATAGTATCATAACTAGTTTTATTTATTTAATACGTTATTTATACATACTGATTGGTTATTGGCATCCTTTTCTTCGATGGCGTTTCGATATCTAGCACGTCCGTTTCTTACCAGGTCTTACAAGAGAAAAAAGAATCCTGAATAGATAGCGTCATATCTCTCTACGCAAGCGCAACAACCCTCCCCCTCCATGCTCACACACTCCTTGAAATGAACGAATATTAATCACCCTTTCCAAGCAATTTGTAGTTTATGTGCTAACAATATTATGCAATATTACCAGCACATGCTCTACTAACGTCTTAGTGCCAATCATAGGTATGGATATTTTTAATGATTCAGAAAGCTATTTTCCATCCTCTCCCTCCACACCTACTTATTTGTACGAAGGTAGGTCCATAAGTTTCGGGCCTAACCATTTTCTAGGTATGATAAAGATAAAAACCATATTTCACTTTTCAGTGAGTTACCCTTTATTGCAATACACTTCTCACATCTTTGAATTAACATGTGAATCCCCCCCCCCAAATAGTCAGTAGTATTGTCTGCAAAATAGACATAAACAGCATCCATCACGTCTTGTTCACATTTAACTTTCCTTCCTCGAACGTCTTTCTTGAGTTCTGAGAAGAGGAAATAGTCACTGGGAGCTAGACATGGGTTGTAGGGTGGATGGTCGATCTCCTTGAAGTCACATTTATTCATAGCTTCCTTTGCAACAAGAGCTGTGTACACAGACGCGTTGTCATGAAGAAAACCACACCACCACTCAGCTTTCCTCGCCTTTTCTCTTTGATGGAAGCACGTAGTCTGTGCAGTAGGCCAGCATAGTACTTCCCAATTACTGTGATGTTCCTCTCCTTGAAGTCAATGAAGAGTATTCCTTCACAGTCCCAAAAGATTGTGGCCACGATCTTTTTGATTGACTGAGTGACCTTGGCCTTCAGAGGCGGTTATTCGCCAGGTTTACACCACTCCATTGATTCTCTTTTGGACAAGGGATCATAGTAGAGGAACATAGTTCCATCTCTGTAACAATGGTTTGTAGAACGTCTCTCTCGTTGCCACGGTAGAGCTCCTATGTCTGACAACAGATGGCTCGTTGCTGCTTTTGGACTGAGGAAAGAAGTCTAGGCACCCAAATTGTACTAACCTTCTTCATGTTTAAATGTTCACGAATAATTCGTAGGGCTATTGTTTTAGAAAGGCCCAACCTTGCTGCTATTTCTGTAACTTTGAGCCGCCGGTCTTTCATAATTTCTCCTTCCACAAGGCCGATGTTTTCAGGAGTGAGCATCTCCAAGGGCTGACCTGGAAGCTCTTCGTCTCCAATTCTTTCTCGACCCATTCGAAAAAGTTTGGCCCATTCTTTTACGGTAGAATATGAGGGGAGTGCTTCCCCATATACACCGTAAATCGCTGTTTACTTTCATTTGGAGCAAGTTCTTCTTTTGTGAAGAACTTAATAACAGCTCGATACTCCGTTTTGAACATGTCACAATCTGCTAAACATAGCCTACTTTATACAACTATATCTTAACAACTGAACCAGCAGAGCGTAAGTTACAGCTGCAATTATTTTCTTAACAGATAAGATTGAGCACCATATAAGACTTTTGTGAAGGCGATAATCCTTATCGGTGAAGCCGGAAACTTATGGACCTATCCTCGTATATTGTTGAAAATAAACACAGACAAAAGAGCAGCTCATACGTATAGTATATTCACATAGCCCAAACCGCTTAAGTGCTGTAGAAATGATGAGGTACGTTGCTCGATTGTTGCACTCAGCTCGGCTCACGTTGTATTGATTGTAACCCGCCTTATTGCTTGCTACTGTGCTGGCCTCGCAGGCTTGATTCAGGAATTTCCATCACAGAAGCTCTAGTGTTTGGTTATAATTGACGCAGAGCTGGAACTGGCGCCAGAAAGAAAAAAGTAACGACAGTTAATGCGAAAACGTAATAAAGATGAACGCGTTACAACTTGTTCTGCGTTTAATTGAGGCGAACATATTTTAGATATCCTGAATCAGAAGTAACACCTCCATGTTACTTCTATAGAAAAATACATATGGTGAAAGCCTCGAGTAGATTTATATGTACACCTAAAGTAAAACTATGGTTAATTTCCCAAACTAAAAGGTGAAACTGCAAATAGCTTTATGAGTATAGAACTTGCTGTGTTACTTGATATTTCGGGATTAAGTGAAAAAGTAACTTTTCTTAAATTTTTATGAAAGGTAAAGATAGATGAATATTAAAACAACCCTTTTTATTTCAGTATTACTATTTTACTTTTCACATAATCGCCAAATTGATTCAACTTACAGCATAATGCGAGTTTTTCAATAATGCGATGAACTATTTCAACACTTTTTGGCAAAGTGTAAATCGTTTAGTCCGCAGGTATGTTCAAACGTAAAGAACTAAAGCGTCTGAGTTAGAAGACAAAACGCATGGATAAATATCAAACAGTAAAAACAAATATTTTGGGTCTTAATATTCTTTCTCAAGTATAAGTAAAATCAGTAGATAATACGAACCAGTCAAGAATAAAAACAGAAATCCAGCAGGGTGTCAAACTACAAAATGCAAAATCCAGAAAAAACATATTTTACTATCGTTGGCTAATCGACACATTTCTTCAATTATTTGGTTTTTTGTAGTTTGCCACCTGCAATTTTCCGTTTTTCTTTTTGTTTCGGTTGGTATTAGGGCTTATGGTTGTTATCAGCAGCCGACCTTCTACCTGAAACAGCACTGAACCTTGAAATATTCTGTTTTTATTGCGTGGTATTTACCCATGTGTTGTGTTTAAAGAATAGCCGCTATCTGCCACCATTTTAAGTATAAATTAACTTTTATAATATATAACCAATCAAGACGTGCACTATGAAAAATAAATAAAGTCTCAAAGGAACGATGGACAGGTGAATGGTTAAACTTAATAATATTTAAAATGCATTTCCGCTGCGATTTATTATAACCTAATTAATTGCGAAAATCTCATGCATCTGATTGAATTAAGATACATTAAGTATGCGTATTGTACCAAAACAATAAATATTTAACTAATGATTGACAGTGAATATTGAGAATAACAGCGATGTGTAATTAACCGTTATATGAACACCGGATAATATGCTAACAAACATGCTAAGCTCAGCTACCACACTTACACACGTATCTCAAATTGCACAATTTGCGAGGATAAGTTCATAAGTTTCCGGCCTCGCCGATAGGGAGTATCGCCTGCAGAAAACGCTTATCTGATGTCATGCCTTATGTGTTAAATAAATAATATCAGCTGTAGCTTCCGCTCTGCTGTGTTCAGTTATTCAGATATAGTTGCATAAAGAAGGCTATATGTAGAACATTGTGACATGTTCAAAATGGAGAATCGAGCTGTTATTAAGTTCTTCACAAAAGAAGGACGTACTCCAAATGAAATTAAACAGCGATTGCGAGGTGTATATGGGGAAGCATCCCCCTCATATTCTACCGTATAAGAATGAACCAAACCTTTTCAAATGGGTCGAGAAAGCATTGAAGACGAAGAGCGTGCAGGTCGGCCCTTGGAGGTGCTCACTCCTGAAGTCATCGCTCTTGTAGAATGAGAAATGATGGAAGAGGGCGGCTCAAAGTTACACAAATAGTAACAAGGTTGGGCTTTTCTAAAACAACAGTCCTTCGAATTATTCATGAATATTTAGACATGAATAAGGTTAGTGCCTAGACTTCTTTCCTCAGTCCAAAAGCAGCAACGAGTTATCTGTTGTCAGACAGATGAAATAGATCGAAGGAATGGAGTGACATAAATCTGGCGAAGCACCACCTCTAAAGACCAAGATCATTCAGCAACCAAGAAGATCATGGTCACAATCTTTTGAGACTATGAAGGAATAATCTTCATTGACTTTAAGGAGAGGAACACCACAGTAAATGGGAATTACTATTCTGGCCTACTGCACAGACTGCGTGCTTCCATCAAAGAGAAAAGGTGAGGAAAGCTGAGTGGTAGTGTGCGCCTTCTTCATTACAGCGCGTCTGTGTACACAGCTCTTGTTGCAAAGGAAACTGTTAAGAAATGTGACTTCAAGGAGATCGCCCATTAACCCTACAGCTCATATCTAGCTCCCAGTGACTATTTCCTCTTCTCAAAACTCAAGAAGGACCTTCATGGAAGGAAATTTAAGTGTGTTTAGCACATTTAATTTAACAACAGTTTATGAACAACCGCAACACTTTTTTAAACAGTCACAACTTACGACCAAGAAGCACCATGAACTTTTCAACAGAGAGGCCGAAAGTTGCTCCCATCCCCCGGAAGTTCTTGGTTGCGTGTCTGTTGGAAGAAGCTTAGGATTGAATGCCAGAGAACCGCAACACAGGGAAGACAAAAGCGTAAGTCTGGAACATAAGATGACCCCCATGTAACGACGGCAGAACATGCGAGAAAGAATAAACGAGAATATTAAGTGTTTTAATACTCGTTGAGGTTTTTTACCCTTTAAATATTATTATTATTATTATTATTATTATTATTATTATTATTATTATTATTATTATTATTAACGAATTCCGAAGGAACGTAAAATATTACAGTTGTACTCATGAAACGATTTTTAAATAAATTTCTTCAAATCTCCATCGATCCTGTGTACTAGGTGTCTAAAATGATAGTAAAAAAAACTATACATAATGTATTTGTGTGTGTGTCCGTTAACGCTCTAGCGGTCGCAATTTTCGTTTTTTCCCAACGAAACTCGGCATGTAACCATAAATTAACAAACGATTCTTCGACAACAAAACTGGTATATTAGGAGTGGGGGTTTACCTGAAACCCAACAGTTAAAGATGGTTCTAGCAGCACCAATATTTGCTTTTTTAAACAAACAACCTCGACAAATACAATTTAAATTAAATAAGAAAAATGTTTTCTGAAAACGAGTGAAATTATATTTCAAGCAGTGGGGGTTTACTTGAAACCCTAAATTAAAATATTATTCTAGTGGCACCAATATTTGCCTCTTCGCAACGAAATTCTGTATATACCGTTTAAATAAAATAAGAAAAATTGTTGCTGAAAATCAGGGCGAAGATGAGTATAACCCAATACTTCGTTCTAGCAAAATGAAAAAGTCAAGCCTACTATAAAATCAAGCCGTTGGGAATGAAGGGTGACCTGAAACCCAAAATTTAAAATTCGCTCTAGCTGCACTAATGTGATTCTTCGAAATAAAAATCGACACGTAACATTTAAATAAAATAAGAAAAATACTTTCTGAAAATTAAAAAAATTGGATTATTAAGAGTAGAGATATACTTAAAAATGTTAATTTAAAAAAAATCTTGTTGTGTTTAATTTTCTCTGTCGTTTTAAAATAAAACGACAAGTTAATTCAGCATACAGACTGTATTTATAACGATGAATGTGTTTTACATTTGACAAAAGCATCGTCGAGAAGAAATGTGAAATATTAATATAATTTGTGTTTGAGAATTACATTTGTATGTAAGAGAGTTCTTTAATAACAATCAGAAAACGTTTGCGTTACTTGTTTTTACTACAATAACATTTCAATTACTTTTTAAAGCCAATGAAAGTCGATGAAACTTTCAATTGTTTATTGTGTATATTTGCTTAGTGCATGATAATTTTTTTTAAATAATAACATATTTCTTTTTTATTGAAACGTGAACATTTTCTTCTTAAATACGCCATGTAATTCGAAACTTTCTGTTATTTTTCTCTATTTTAGTGAATGTAAAGATGATATCAAGGGCTCAATTTATAAACATGGTTTGTATATTTAAATATATATAAATTTAAATATTTTTAAATATTTTAAAAATATTTAAAATACCCTCACAGTATAGCTTTGTCTATCGGTGGTCATATATTCAATTTAATAAATGGTATACCATTCATTTTTATGATTTAATCTCAATAATAATAATAATAATAATAATAATAATAATATTCTAAAAATGTGGTTTCTCTTATAGATTGCAACATTTCTAATTTTTTCCCTAATACCAGACAGTAATGCCATAACTTATTTCATTTTATAATTAATAAGGCCATAATTAGTATGTTATGTTCTCTTTTAAAGTTACTCTACTAGGTGTTCGCTTAGTTTACGCAGCTCCTGTGTGATGGACTTTCTTACAATTTCCCAAAGCGATGAAAGTTAATGCTGGTGTTATCAACAGGTCATTTGTAACTATTGGGCCGTCTGCAAATTTGCACCTAATAGATGGATATCACGCCCGTTCCGTCAGTGAATATTTACAGATTTTCTGCCAAAATGCGCACACTTCCTTCCTTGACCATTAATTCAATAACCTCTCCATGTTTTAATTGTTGCTGCGTCTCTAGCGAATAGGGAAAATATAGGAAATGCACGCCTTTGTTTTGAAGTAATAAAAGAGAAACTCACCTTTTGATTCGCCCTCGTGTTAATAACTACTAGATATTTAACAATTCCTTCTCTATCATAAACTTGACGCTAGCTAGTCAGTCAGAGGGATGGGTTTCTTGTTTGTGACTGCAATGAATAAACATGCTGTTGTTTACGACGGAAAGTTAGACAGAGTTCAGGGTCAACTACACTGTTTGGTTGATGTTAAGTCAACTTCACATCCATGGTAGACATTTTCCATGACTAAAGCCCAGATTGTATGTAACTCAATATAAGAAACATGTGCATATAAACCGAGGGTGCCAAATTGTATACACACTTTCGCAGTAGATATCTATCTATTTAATATATTTCAAAGTTGGGTCGAAAATCAACAGTAATGTGTATTATGGTGTTCTGTAAACAGATGTGGCTCACATACATTATGATAGCGTTATTACGTGATAGGTAAATCAACAAGCCAAGATTATGGAAAATCATCAATGAACAAATGAAGTCAAGATTATCGCATGATGTTCTGCAAACAGATGTGACTGACATTACGTTATGCTAGCGTTGTAAAGCTCCAAATTTGTTGCCTCCAAATTTCCCGTTTAATTATAGTTGCTTCTGATGACTACTGTAATATTAAAAATTGTATTTTGTTTCAGGTAATCAAGGGTATTAATATTGCAATTAAAAAGCAGGCCCCAATATTATATGTATTAGTGTATGTATGTAGATATGTCTTTTTACTAGTAAGTAATATCCACGTTATTTTTCTGAAATACCATGTCTTTGTTATGTTTTTGTAAAAGGAATGAGGCATGCTGTCCTTTATCGGAGAAAAAGTCAGGACTTTGGCCTTACCTGGGTAGGTCTTAAGCATTACTCTTTTAAATCCTCGGACACTCGCCGGTCCCAGGTGCCAGATGTACTGTAAAGGCTAGGAATGTGTATAACTGTACTTACCGCCAAAAGGAAATACCGCGTACAGAGACACGCGTTTTCGTAGAAACCAAAACCTTATCTATAACTAAGGGAGGAAAAAGACCCTACTTTAGAAATCAAGTATGTAAGGAAAGTGCCGAAATTTATGACAGGCCGTTCTTGGAAAACTCAAGCGTGTGGGAAGATATTGTAGATCAGAAGGGGGAAAATAATTTTAGCCAATGGGCATCGAATAAAAATAAACGAATCAGCAGAATTTAGCGATACAATACATATCTTAAGATACCCAATGGGGAACATATAACTAAGGAATAGAATAAGAATCAAGGGAATTTAATTTAGCGAGAGGCGTGGCGATGTTATAGAAAACTGGAGTACAGGATTAGAAGTTGGTTATTCTTGATTATTATGGATAGTTTTATTTCGAAGTTCTGAAGCATTCGCGACAGGCAGCATTCCTAAAAGCAATAGCTGTAGCAGCAAGAGTAACAATTAATCAGTCATCGGTTAGTCAGCGTCATAGTAGAATAGTTCAACCGTCGCGAAGAGTCAAAGTAAATCGTTCGGTCAGTGAAAGCCAGTCAGGCAGTGGTAGCGTAATAGTAAGAATAGTCACAGTTGTGTTAAAGTGTATAACTACGCGAATGAATACAGCGAATCATAATCCGCCGAAGCACAGCCTGTTCTAGAACCTTCCAAGTTGTCAAATAAACTAGATGTTCAACCAGTGCCAAACTTTATTATTACAGTGAACACTCTCCTTCCCCCCTAATGACATTACGTAATTAAACAGTCCAAAATTCCCCTGAGATCCCTTTCCTCTGCATTGGAACCAGAGAGTTAGGAAGCATGGAACTCATGACTCCGAGAGCCGAGGCAAGACAAGAAGAGCATCAAATGGTTCAATTAAATAAATAATAAATCACCAGCATCCTAAAATAACCCACACACAATAATTCCCGTTCCAAAATTGTCGACCAACGCATGAACGATAAATTACAGTTCCAAAATTGTCTACAGACGTATGGGCAATATTTACAGTTCCAGTTGCTACAACAAAATGGAGCCAAGATTATCGTTTGAACAATGGAAAGCAATTTTGAAGTGGTATTGGAAAACAGAAAATGTTGTTGAAGTTCAAAGGCAATGGAGACGTGTATACAGAAGAACCGCTAACTCTAGTAACAATTACACGCATTCGAGACAAATTTGAGACTCATGGTACCGTATGCGATGTTCACAAGGGCAGATCTGCGAGAGCTCGTACAGCAACAAGCCCCGCGTCCTAGGCTATGTTTTTGGAATCATATGGTTTGAACATTCACTTGATAGGACGAAGAGGTCCGATTGAGTTTCCACCGCAATCTCCGGATCTAACTCCTTTGGACTTCTACCTATGGGGACGTTGCATACCGTAGAAAATCAGCTACACTGGCAGCACTTGGGGAAGAAATTGAAACGGCATGTGCTGCAATCACTGAGGACACTTTCGCAAACGTTGCTCAATCAGTAGTTCAACGTACTCAGAAGTATATCTCAGGGTCCACTGGAGTGTTTCGGGATCAGTATAGATCCACGGGAACGAGAAATGTGTTGCCCAAAAGATACACCAGGTTGACTTTGTTTATAATATTTTATTCACATGTAAAGTACTTCCTAACCGTTCGCCGCTGACTTCGCTACTCTCTTAGACTGGCTTCCTGAGTGAATATCTGGATGTCTGAATGTCCCTCTGAACCTATGAATGTGTGAGTGTAAATCTGTGAATGTATATCTACTGAATGTCTGAATGTGAATCTATGAATGTCCGACTTCTACGAGTGTGAAATGCCTCTGAATGTGTCTCTACCGAATGCGTGAATTCCTCTCTGACTTCTGTACTCTAGTTTTTCTACTACATCGCCACGCCTTTCGCTAAATTAAATTCCCTCGTATTTTATCTATTTTCGTGTTGTACTTTCATCATTGGTTATCCTAAAATTATTATTTATATCTAAGTTCTCCTGATTCGTTAACTTTTATCCGAAGACCATTGGCTAGAATTATTCTTTCCCCCCTGATCTAACGTCTTCCCACGAACTTGAATTTTCCCGGAACAGCCTGTCATAAATTTTGGCCCTTTCCTTACTTTCTGATTTCTATTGATAATCTTTTGCCTTCCTTAGCTTGTAGGTTTCCAAATGTTCCTAGAGATTAAGCACGTGTTTTCGGCTTTCCTGTAATAAAACATTTTCGTCTCCGTTCTGACATTTTCATTTTCTCTTAAAATATTGCTACCTCTGACTTTGTTAAATACTGTCCCGTTACGGCCACATGTTTCTCTTATTGTCAACTCCTAAGTATTTCCCGGGTAGAAGGTTCGTGACCTAACAAAAGATAGTTTACCCTTTCTTCAGCCTTGTCTAAGGAGTGGTCTGCGGAGAGGTGTCAGGTACATATCCGTCTCTTTCTCACATATTTTACACAAAATGTATACAAAACCCTTTTGTGAAATACTATTACCTGTTAAATGACATACAAGTTACAAATTACTTCGATTCCTGTTATACCTATCTCAAAATGATTTTCTTATATATATATATATATACATAACAATTATCCTTCTCAAATATAATGCCTTTATAAATATAACTCTGCAGCCTTTTAATTAAATTAATAAAGGCAGCCATATTTCCGGCTTCATTTCTTAATTTCTATTATTTGATGATTTAACAATGACTTGTTAAATTTACAATGATTACACTCTGGCACATCTCCTAATGTCACGGCTATTCATGAATTTGGATAATACGCCAGTGCTCTTTACATTGAATATATTTGGTTTTAGGCGATGGGCAGATAATTAGTAACGTGACATATTTGGTGGAGGCGCCGGGTAAATCGTGAGAAATGTTTGGTTTGATATCGGGGAAATATAGATTCTGTGTAAGTTTCATTTACTGATTGTTATAAAACCTATTAAAATATTCCCTTCATGTTTATTAATATCTGATTTACATCTTTGACCAATTAACAAGCCTCTAAACCATAGATGGGCCTGTAGGGGAATCTGATTGTTAACAAACCTTGTTCTAAATCATTAACTAATAGGAAAATAAGATAGTACTTTTAAGTAACAATTGTTATAAAGCAAATTAAAATGTTCCCTTCCTATTTTAGCTAAGTAACTTTCGACGAAAGGTTACTGATGCAGGGGCTCTCTTTTTATTATCTGGTCTTACTGATGATAGGCATGCTGCTAAATCAGGTTTACTGGTATGCCTACTATTTTAATAACAGAATACAAATTCAAAATGTATAATTCCAAATTCTCCGTGTGTCCCCCAAGTGTGACTTGGCGCTATACTACAAAAATATGCCTCTTCTTCGCAACTCAGATCGATTTAGACGAACTTAAATCCACAAATTGCTCATGATTGGCCAGCGTTCATCTTTTTAAAATAAGTGGAAACATACCCTTGGAACCCCAAAACACCCCTTCTTTGTTAATGAAATTGTTAGGATTGTTGTTATCAAGAAACAGATCAAATTACACAAGTAGAAGGAGGAGGTGTAGAAGGAGAGGAAGATCAAGATGAGGATTAAACGGAATGTTCAACAATACAACCTGGAGGCCGGAGGAGGACAGATGGAGACGAGTTGAAGAAGAGATTAAAACGAGATCGACAACACGGGGAGGAGGAAAACCGCTGCCACCAAGGGAGGAGTTCGAGGAGAAGGAGAAGGGAGGTGAAGGGGGAGAGGAGCCGGCGTAGGAGAATTCAAAGAAAAGAACAGGAACGATAACACAGAGGAAGAGGAAACTGCAGCTACCAAGGGAGGAGATTGAGAAGAAGAGGTAGTGAGGTGAAGGGAGAGAGCAGTCGAGAAGGAAGATAATATATGTTAATTACTAAGGGAGTATTTTGTTATAGCTACAGAGTTTCAAAATATAACACGCAAAACTTTAGTGAAGTGTTGAGACAAAAATAACAAAAAGTTAATGGTTTAAGTTAAGTGAACAATATCAAACTTGATAAGATTTATAAAATGTTTATTTATTAATAAAAAGTAACTGGTATTAAAATAATAATAATAATAATAATAATAATGCTTAACCTTAAGAGAAGCTACATTACAGAATAAGTTAGGTATTAGGGTAGAAATTGTACAGTATAAAGTTAAATTTGTTTTATATATAATTAACAAGAGCTGCATTACATTTACGTATCTTATTTGAATATAGAAGAAAGAAATTTGCGGTAAATTATAATTGTACTGGATACCAGTACACATTTTCGCCAGAAACCGGTGGAATGTCTGTTCTGAATCGAGCAACACAGTCTTTGATAGACGTGTTTGATCGTGTGTTCTTCGTCATTGATGGCATTGAACCAAACCTGAAAGCCAGACCTGTTTCCGTGACATTTCGTTAATGCCAAACACTTCAAAAAGCCATTGATGAATTTCAGTTGAGCGTGGTTGACCACCATCATCAACAACAACAACGTCAAGGATGTCAGTCTTCAAGAAAACTACTCGCTCCAACTTTTCTTGATAGGTCTCTCTCTTTATTTCCCTTAGTTTTGTAATTAAAAGCTCATTTGGGAATCTATCATTATTCTTTCGTTCTGGTTCATCCAATTTTTGTTGACTTTTGCTATTTCATGATGTTTAATTTTTGTCCGATATTTCTCACCTCTAAATTTGATATCTACTGTCTACGTCTTATTATTATGTTGTGTTTGGACTGGACACGTTAAACAATAAGGAACGTAGGTACTTGTCTACTACTATTATGGTTAATTTCAGTTGATCATTTGCCTTTAATCCGTAGAAATAGAACTTCCGCGTGCACTTTGTCTAGTACCAGTGAGAGGAAACAGTGCTCTCATCTGGCATGAAATTTGAATGAAATAAACAGCACACACGTGAGAGATCTTGAAACCTTATTTATTGAAACTTCCGTATAGAATGTATTCATTTGTTTTTATATAGCAAATCAAATTATTTTAGACCTCTCTGAGCCACTATAACGAATTAATTAGTTCTTTTCTGTCTGTCCTAATGTTCTCTCTCAAGCGAAACCAGATTTGGCCATAAACTCATGTCTATTGATTATTTTTATTATTAAATTTAAAAACAGTATGAAAACTGCAGCTATATATCACATTGTTTTCAAAAAATCTTATTAGGATTAACTTATAAGAATAAACCGAGAAAAACATTTCATTTCTTCACTTTCCTTACATAATTTAATTTAAACTGCTGTTTTTTTATTTTTGTCTTATTGTAGCAATTTTATTAATATATACATATACATGAATTCACGAAACAACAATTTTTCTATTTCTTTTCCACATCTAGGCAAACATATATTACATAAATAGATATTTTTAGCGTAAATATATAAAACAAAACCAACACAACCTCATTTCTTACCTAAATTGCTGAACTTTAAAAAATTGAACAAACACAAATCTTTAGGTTCAAGCCTAAAGAAGAGGCCTCTGAGCAAAATTTGTCGGCCGTTTCACGCCCTTAATTGAAAAAGACGCTGATGGCCTGGGATGTTAAAGAGCGTCCATAAATAAACCAAATCAATAACAACAAAAAGCTACCGTTAGATTTACTAATACCAACTGAGAGGAACAAAAGAGAGAAAAAAATTTACCATACTGAACAACACATTTATTAAGATTTATAGTTGCTTAGGTAGATACTGTTATATTATTTTTAAAATAATTTCAGACTGTTGGTGAACACGCAAAACAATTGCTTGAGAGAATACACATTAAGCTAGTTAAATTTACAATTACTGAAAACACAGAAAAGAAGTGCTCAGGAATTGTATAGTGGAGGTATAGAGTTGGCTACACTGATCACGAGACAGATGCACGTCGCGTGATAAAACGGATTTGACAAATTTTTCGATAATTTCACTGCGACATCCGACTGTGATTGGTCAAAATACAAATTTTCCCCCGTTTCATTGGTTGATTTAAGATGGCGCCACATAAGTGAAATAGTCAATATAACAGAAAATTTTATCCATGTTAAACAAATGAAGTGCCTGTTGCGATATAATGCGCATTACCCATTCTAGTGTTCATGTGATCACATAGTCGCTAGACTGTGCCGTGTTATTTATCCCTTTAACAAGGAGCGAAAACAGGCGGACTCGTATCGATTTCGGATACTGGTAAAGGAAAGGAGTGGGGGTGCTATCTATCATTTTAATAGCGTCTGCTCCCGGAGGTGACCACTAATAGATCCTCTCTTACCAGCAGCGCATTGGTTTTGTAGCTGTATTCTCAGAATCCGGCTTAAATGTATTATGCCCCTTTCAAAACATATCAGATATTCTTGCAAACGTAGCTTTGTAATAGCAATTTAGGTAGAGCGGCTAACAGCCTCGTCATGTATTTTCGCTTGTTTGATAAAATAACAATAAACGCATATTTGTTTATTTGTGATAGTGTCGATCATGATAATGTAGTTCACATTGCTCGTGTTATTAGAGGATGTTTTAATGAACATTTAATTATTTCTATATATTGTCTTCATTCCCAATAACTTCGGCCCTCTTTGCAGGGGTGGTGTTACAATGTTGCAATCCTTTGCAACAAGAGCTGTGTGAATAGGCGCGTTGTCGTGAAGAAGGCGCACACCACCACTCAGCTTTCCTCGACTTTTCTCTGTGATGGAAGCACGTAGTCTGTGCAGTAGGCCAGCACAGTACTCCCCATTTACTGTGGTGTTCCTCTCCTTGAAGTCAATGAATAGTATTCCTTCACAGTTCCCAAAAGATTGTGGCCATGATCCTCTTGGTTGACTGAGTAACCTTGGTCTTTAGAGACGGGCTTGGCCAGGTTTACTCCACTCCTTTGATTCTCTTTTGAACAAGGGATCATAGTAAAGGATCACAGTTTCATCTACTGTTACAATGGTTAGCAAAACTTCTCTCTCGTTGCCAGGGCAGAGCTCCAAAAATGCCTGACAACAGATGCCTCGTTCCTGCTTTTGGACTGAGGAAAGAAGTGTAGGTACCCATCTTGCACTAATCTTGTTCATGTTTAAATGTTCATGAATAATTCGAAGAGCTGTTGTTTTAGAAAGGCCCAACCTTGCTGCTATTTCTGCAACTTTGAGCCGCCGGTCTTCCATAATTTCTCCTTCCACAAGAGCGATGTTTTCAGGAGTGAGCACCTCCAAGGGCCGACCTGCACCCTCTTCGTCTTCAATGCTTTCTAGACCCATTCGAATTCTTTTACGGCAGAATATGAAGGGGGTACTTCCCCACATACACCGTCCAATCGCTGTTTAATTTCATTTGGTGTAAGTCCTTCTTTTGTGAAGAACTTAATAACAGCTCGAAACACCATTTTGAACATGTCGCAATCTTCTACACATTGCCTTCTTTATGCAACTATATCTGAACAAGTGAACACAACGGAGCGGAAGTTACAGCTGAAATTATTTACTTGATAGATAAGGTATGACATCAGATAAGCACTTGGGAAGGCAATATACCTTACTGGAGAGTCCGGAAACTTAAGGACCTGCCCTCGTAGTTCTTAGATGGTTTTTTCCCGCTTTATTCACAGTTGTTGAACATAATCATGTTATGAACATCTTAAACCGCAGTTAAAACGGCAATAATAATTATGCTTGTATAATAACAGTAATAATAATAATAATAATAATAATAATAATAATAATAATCCGCTTTATAGATGTAGTGTGCATTCACGAATTTCTCCCATATGCTAGTTCATCATTAATGCAAGCGTAATACAAGTATCACGCTAATAACGTCATCTATGTTATATGTTATACTTTCTTTAGTCTGTGTTTCACGGTTACACTCGTTGCAGCACTGCGGAAAAGCCTTCAACTCAGTAAGGATGACTTTTTATTATTTGTCAGACACAAATACTTTCTTCTTTACTTTAAAAGTTCTTCCCCTTGTCAAAGGTTATCTTTTATTTATATAATTCTCTTCAGGGTTCCATTCCTCCACGTTTTCAATTACAAGAGATCTCTATCTATGCCTTTGTCCTTCTGCTGATTAAAAATAAGTTCTTCGGCCATCTTTCTTCTAACATTCTTCGAATGTAATCATACCATTGTAGTGCTCTCTATTCTATTATTTCCACAAAAACTTCTTATCAGTTCTTTCTTATTTTATTATTTGTTACTCTCTGTGATGCTTCACAATCTGTCCATTTCTACTGAACAAAGAAAATAATTTCCTATCACAAATATGGTCAGGTCCATGGACTGGGGGGATGTGGTTTTTCCCAATGGTTTTTTTTTTTGCCCAAAGCTGAGATCCCAATATTTTATTAGAAGTTCGCCCGAAGGATGTTCATTCTTGAAGCAGGTATGAAGCGATGATGCAGTTAACATAAGACCATTCTATCTACTAAATGGGTGGTTCCTTATTATACTTCTTAGGCTTTCACGGCCGGTGTTGTCATTAAAACAATTAAATTCTCCCGGGCTGTTTTGCCGTGGTCCATGGTTTAAATTACTACCATAGCTTTCACCAACTACTCCGGTTGGCATCTTCAGTGGACGAAGAGTAACATCTAACCTTCGTCCACTGAAGATGCCAACCGGAGTAGTTGGTGAAAGCTATGGTAGTAATTTAAACCATGGACCACGGCAAAACAGCCCGGGAGAATTTAATTGTTTTAAAGGGTGGTTCCTTCTCATCGTGTCATTCCATTCTATTTATGAGCAATTGGTTCAGTTTCTTGAAGAACTATCAGAAACATCAGATTAGGTAGGTTCTAAAGAAAATGAGTTACATCTTCAAATGCGCTATTTTTAATTTATGTTTTACTTGAGTGTGGACTTTATGCAAGCTATTTTATCACATTGTGCTAAAGTAGAAAAACTTTAAGTTTTCAAGAAGCATATTCGATTAAAAACCTTTCATATATCAGATTCACTTATGACATATTTTGGAAAGAAATCGTAAGAAATTGTTCAATCTCGTCACACAATAGCTAACACCTCAAAGATGCACTCCATAAAGATTATATTCTGGAAGTGCTCATTACAGTCTTTCCATCCCTTAAAGTTCTGTATTTCTTAATGATTTTTAAAATTATTCATGTTTAACATCAATATCTTCTGTCTAGATTTGACAGCACTGCTTCTCATCTGTTAGTTAAAATTTAATAATTCACACAATTAGAAGTGACTGTATTATAGACATTGCCAATTTTTTTAAAGAAGATATTGATCCTGACAGGTTGATATTGCGTCGCAACATAATGTTGGACATTTTGGAATCGAAGGTGAAGAAGAACTACCTTGATAACTTTTCCTCAGTATTATAGTTTCTGGAAAGCGATAGCTGTGCGCCCTAAATTCATCCGGAATTAACCAAATTTGTACGATTGTTCTTCAATATCACCTGCTTAGCTGAAAGATCATTCTTGATTCTTAGTTTAAAGAAAAACATAATTGTTAGAGGGACAGAGCCGTCTTCTTTTGTAGCTTAAAATGTTTTTATTGATATTCATATTTTCATTTTATAGATTTTTTAAATAGAATCTAATGGAGTTATTGAGCAAATATACATATATTTTTATTTTACTTTACTGCATATTATAAACTCATTATTTTATTTTAATTTATCTGTTTATTTATGCGTACCATTAGAGATATAATTTTTACGTACATCGGGGTGAACATTTACAAATTTTGTGTATAGGTGCAAATCTTACAGAAGTCAGCGCCTCCTCACTAACTCCACAACATCTTTTTCGGTAAGAGAATGTCACTTTGTGTTTAGCTGTATTCTGTTACATTTCCTAGTCCTTACTCCCCTAACCTCACTCCCAACTATCTCCTGAACGGAATCGGCTAACCTCTAAAGTGATATTCTCAATAGCTTAAGCATAAACTCCCGTAGTTATAATTTATTAGTAATCATAGTAGTCAATTTAAATCAATTGAGTGACACTTTATAACGACCGGACTACGAAATATTCAAGAAAATAAAAAATATGTTGTAAATAACTTGGTGTAACAACTACAATTGTATACATACAGAGGGAGGGATTAAAACGGCCATTTGAATAACACTGTCATTTGTTTAGCTTGGAGTGAGATATAATGCAAAAGTAGGTAGAGGTGTTGAGGAGATATGAAAGTCAACTTCGTTACTTTTAATGGGTTGATATGTTATTAATAGGGTACTGTGCGTATGTTTCGGGATCAACCGAGGTCGTTGAAAGTCAATAATGAACAGATCAGTCATTTCGGTTACTGACTTACGTTGTAGTACATGTTCAAAATGCTGACCTTGAGCATTGATACGAGGGTAGGTCCGTAAGTTTCCGGCCTCGCTGGTGTCGTACCTTATCCGTTAAGTAAATAATTGCAGCTGTAACTTCTACCCCACTGTGTTCAGTTGTTCAGATATAGTTGCATAAAGAAGGTTATGTGTAGAAGATTGTGACATGTTCAAAATCGAGTTTGGAGCTGTTATTAAGTTCTTCACAAAACAAGCACTTACACCAAATGAAATTAAACAGCGATTGGACGGTGTATATGGAGAAGTATCCCCCTCATATTCTATCGTAAAAGAATGGGCCAAACTTTTTCGAATGGGTCGAGAAAGCATTGAAGACGAAGAGCGTGCAGGTCGGCCCTTGCAGGTGCTCTCTCCTGAAAACGTCGCTCTTGTAAAAGAAAAAATCATGCAAGACCGGCGGCTCAAAGTTACAGAAATAACAGCATGGTTGTGTCTTCCTAAAACAACAGTCCTTGAAATTATTCTTGAATATTTAAACATGAATAAGATTAGCGCAAGATGGTGCCTAGACTTCTTTCCTCAGTCCTAAAGCAGCAACCAGTCATCTGTTGTCAGACATTTTGGAGTTCTGTCGTGGGAAAGAGGGAGAAGTTGCGAATCTTTATTACAGGAAATGAAATTGTGGTTCTCTACTATGATCTCTTGTCCAAAAGAGAGAATCAATGGAGTGGCGTAAACCTGGCGAAGCACCGCTTTTAAAGGTCAAGATCACTCAGTCAACCAAGAAGATCATGGCCACAATCTTTTGGGACTGTGAAGGAATACTCTTCATTGACTTCAAGAAGAGGAACTCCGCAGTAAATGGGGAGTACTGTGCTTAGTACTTATGAACTAAACGGTTAACATAGAACAATATTTAAATAGTGATCTGTGCGTCTGAACTGGAAATAATGTATTCCATCGTTCATATTCAGTTTTTTTTTAATATTTTTCTGGTTAACTTCTAGATTTTACGGAATTTTTATCGTCATTAAAATTATTTTAATTAAATAAATGTTAAGTCATATCCACTACTATTAGCGTTTTGTTTTCGGTACCTAACATGTGACAAGCGGCTCAGTTGAAAATTCGCTTTAAACAAAATAGTTTCATGCAAATCTTCTGTGAAATAGTTTTCCCCTCCGTTAAGTTGGCAGTATGACTCCTCACTCGCGCCTTCCCGAAATAGAAACGCAGACAGTAAGCCAGTTCATCTCACAACTGGGCGACAAATTCGTAAACTACCTTAAATAAATAAAGTACGAACTGACACCGTCATAAAAAGAATTTAATATGCTAATAAGGCATAGCTGTCATCGTCGTGTCCATGTTTATTGAACGGGAATTGTTGGAATAAATAAATTATAGTTTCAAAGTAAATTAGTAATTTGTATATGTTTTCATTGGTTTAATCATCAGCGTCAATAACTTTGATATAAGTTCCGATATTGCAACCTGTATAATTTCCCTTTAAGGTTGTGAGTTTTGAACTGTTCAGCATGCACTGCATTTTGATTGATATCAGGACTTCTAGGAAATCCATGGAATAGCGAAGTAATATCGTCTTGATGAATCTCAGCAATGTGTGTGTGGCACAAATCTCCTCTTTTATTCTTTACGAATTCACATTTTTTTTAATTTAAAAAGTATCAATGCATTATGGAGTTATTCCTAATCTGCAAACAAGGGATGTTCTCTATAAACGTGAAAGATGTCTGGCCACGAGGTATTGGAAGATCGACTGCTGGGGACTTTAAAGAATTAGAAAAATAGCTGTTTTTTATCTAATACGTACTATTTACTTTTATTTAAAACTGTTGATGCAGCTATGTAGGGTTATATTTCCCAGTATCTCTAGAGAGTCCCACAGATAATCTCTAAGTGCATTGGCTCACAACGACAGAGGTCGGACCGCTGTGATTTTGTGGATTCAACAGAACAAAATGCTGTGTAGACCATTACTGGTGTTTGAGGAGATTTTCTAGTGTAAAATATTAATTTTCCCATGTATGTTCATGGTGCTGGTGCCAAAATGCAATGCAAGCTTTTGACAGATGCTTTACTTGGTAGTGTATTATTCCTAAGACGAGGAAGAACTGGTCTCAGAGTTGAATGTCATGCAGCATCCGTTTCCGGAGAAGAACTGTGCGGTTTTCTAGTTAAATATCCCCATTCTTGATAAGTTTTAGCAACAAAACACAGTTCTTCGGTGCTTTCCATAATATTCTCCAGCGCGCATTCCTCGAAAAGATTTATTTTCTAAAAAAGTGATCTCTAATTCATTGAACAAGTATATTTATACATTAAACACCTTAACTTGAATTTCTTATCGGATATGGCCACAAAGCACCTATGACATTTTTAAAGAACAACAATAATAACTCTAAAACTCAATATAAGAAATATGTAAAACGGCCGAATTCATTTTAAAATTAGAAAAACACGGGTAATAAAACAAAAATTGCTCATATATAAATACTTCACTCAAATTGAGCAACTCAATAACTCAACAATACACTAACATTAACCAGTAGGTATTGATATTACTATTACGACTCGCAAAACTAGAGTTTTTTAAATTTTGACCTAGTGAATTTTAAAAGTTAAAAATCTTAGAACAATAGTTAAACTATTAGCTGAATTATAAAATTGCCTAAAAGATGACCTGAATTATCCAAGAGAATATCTGATCCTATACAGAAATGCATTTACCACTGATTCAAATTAGTGAACAAAAGAAAATTTAGTGAAGACAACACCATCCGAATACGAAGACTAAAACTATTGCAGAGTACAGAACAGTGACTCTGCCGGTGCTCAAGCCGTGAGCCAGAACTAGCGATCGACTTAATTCTAAGGAAAAGGAAGGTGAAAAGAGAGGGTGGCGCCATTTGCGACTCGTCTACTCGCGATAAGCGTCCTTTTCTAAAAGACTCTAGAAAGTCGCACAGGCAAGATAAAGAAATAGAGAATTACATAACACGAGAGAATGAATGGGGAGGATTAGTCGTAAATAAGAAACAAGTTTACATTCGATACTCTTAACTGCTTGAGCCTGCTACCAATGAAGAGGGTCCCCAAAAAGGGCGCCAACTCAACTCATTACCGCTCATCAACCACAACATGAAACTCTGTGCAGCGGAAGTTCAACTGGACAGATGCGCTCTCAACAACCATCCAGGCCTATTGCTTGACAGCTTCGTGTTATGTTAGCGATAGGTTACACCATTTTAGGCAATGTTCATAGATATGAGGGTAGGTCCATAAGTTTCCGGCCTAACCATTTTCTAGCTATGATAACGACAAAAACTATATTTCATTTTTCAATATAGTCACTCTTTATTGCAATACACTACTCACATCTTTGAAGTAACATTTCAACCTCCCCCCATTATGGTAAGAAGTGTGTGCAAAATGGGCATAAACAGCGTCCCATCATTTCTTCGCCACACTTAAATTTCCTTCCTCGAAGGTCGTTCTTGAGTTTTGAGAGGAGAAAACAGTCACTAGGCGCTAGATCTGGGCTGTAGGGTGGATGGCCTATCTCCTGGAAGTCACATTTCTTCACTTCTTCCTTTGCAACAAGAGCTGTGTGCACATGCGTGTTATCGTGAAGAATACCTAGCTATTCAGTGGCGTTGAGTGCCACTTCCTATCCTGGTATTATTTACAATTTTCTTACGTTCTGTATGGAGTGTCACAGTTTTTTAAGCTTGCTTTATTGTCGCGTTGACTGCACTGGTTTTCTCCCAACGTCTGTAGTTTGTGGACTGAATACTAAGTCTGTAGGATGCATTAATGATGGCACGAATACGTACCTTAAAGCTATCTGATATTATCTTTTCAGGACAAGAAAAAACTCCGAAAAATACCTTACCCAGACAGTTTGGCCTAGTCGGGATTCGAATCTAGGATATCCTAATTAGTATTTGTAAACGGTACCACTAGACCACGGAAGCGGTCTATTCTTTTTCGGGTTAAGAAATAAATAGAACAAAAGATAAATGAAGTAACGTGCTCTTTCACCACTTAGAGGAATTGCTTACTTCCGTTGATTGCATTTCCAATTTGAGCAGCTTCATGTCAAGTTCGAGAAGAACAAACGGCGTCAGTGCCGCACTCTTGTCAAACTCGACGGACAGAAGTAAAATGTTTTTTGTTATTACTACATGTGTTGTATCGCTTATCAAACATATGAGGTCACTCCAATTTACATGTATAAAAGCACAGGGAAGTTAAACCCTTGTAAACTGTTCTTAAAAAGCATTTCTGTTTCATACTAGGTGTCTTAAAAACTCAAAATATTAATTTTGTAGCGGGACTACTACAGAGGGTGCCAAAAATGTACACACATTTCAAGCATAGAAAGAACTGTGTTAACATAACAAAACTGAATTCACACAAACAGAAAATGATGGGCACTTATCATCTTAGACTTTTACAGTAACAACAGATGCTCAAAATGCCCACCATCGGCGTCGATACACTTCTGAGTACGTTGAACTACTGATTGAGCAACGTTTGCGAAAGTGTCCTCAGCGATTGCAGCACTAGCAGTTTCAATTTCTTCCCAAAGTGCTGTCAGTGTAGCTGGTTTTCTACGGTATACAACATCCTTAAGAGTTCCCCATAGGTAGAAGTTCAACGAAGTTAGATCCGGAGAACACGGTGGAAACTCAATCGGACCTCTTCATCCTATTCGAGATTGTCATCAAGGTAGGCACGAATAATTCAGTGGTAATGTGGTGGTGCACCATCCTGTTGGAAGTAAGATTCCTCATTTCCATAGAGTGTATGAATGGCGTTAAGACGGATGTGTAATCATGTTCAGGTACACTGGGCCAGTTACTGTTCTCCCCCTCCCAAAAAAAAAAAGAATGAACCAATTAGACCTCTAGATGACAACCGACACCAAACATTAATTCCAGGTAAATTAACAGCCTTTACCAAAATAACACGTGGATTGTTTGCACACCAGTAGACACAGGTATGCCGGTTAACAGTTCCGTTCAACTTAAATTGTGCCATTTCGGACCAAACAACTTTCCCTACAAAAGCCTCTTCCTCTTGCACCATGTTCCGAAACCACTCACTGTACTGCATTCTCCGATCAGGGTCATCTTCATTTAATGCATGCAAAAGTCTTGGGATGAAAGCTTTCAACTTTGCTGTTTTAATAATACGACGTACGTTGGTTCTGCTAATCCCAGTCTCACGTGCACATTACTTTGTAGATTTCTGCGGTGAGTGCTCAAAACGTTCCAAAACCATAGCCGAGGACATGGGGCTTGTTGCTGTGCGAGGTCTCTCAGATCTGCCCTTGTAAACATCGCATACAGTACCACGAGTCTCAAATTTGTCTCGAATGCGTGCAATTGTTACTCGCGTTGGCGTTCTGTTCTGTACACACGTCTCCATTGTCTTTGAATTTGAACAACATCTGGGTTTTCCAATATAACTTAAAATTTCCTTTCCTCTGTTCAAATGATAATCTTGGCTCCATTTTGTTGTAGTAACGCTAACATAACGCAATTCTGTAAACAGATGTAACTCAGATTACGTTACATCTGCTTGCAGAACATTACACGATAATCTTGGCTTTATTTGTTCATTATTGATTTACTTGTCACTTAGCAACGCTAGCATAACGTAATGTCAGTCGCACCTGATTACAGAACATCATACTACACATTACTGTTGTTTTTTGGTTACTTTGAAATACATTAAATAGATATCTACTGTGAAAGTGTGTATATATTTTTGGCACCCTCGATATACTCGTAATATCCATGATAGCTGAGAGGAAGTCGAAAGCTCTTAAATGTTCATGCATGCCGTTGTGCGTGCGCAGAGATCTTTACATTTAGCTGGCGGTAAACGAAACACCAAAATACGTTAAAATGTGCGACCAGGGAGCTGTGCTGGGAAAAGACAATGCGGTGCTGGGTGTCGTTTATGCTAGAGATACCTTGCATGATGAGGGTCGAGTAATTTGATATTATATATGGTGGCTGCTCGTTCACAGGCCATGCCAAAGTCCCTCGCATCTTCAGAAACTGCTAACTGATGACAACAAACCGAAGAAAACATTTCTGACTTGCTGTTATCATTTGATTTGAGTGACATGCATCCATTGCGGAATATTGCATCCTTATGCACATAAAAAACGATTTTGCTAATGATATACAAATTAAACAAATGTAAAATAAACACTCGATAAATATGCGTAAATGTACAGAATTATATGTATAACCTCTTAAGAACAAAATGTTCAAATATAATACAAATAAACAATGAAAATGATACGCGAAGCATGCGATAGTTGACCTTAATCATGGGCGAGCAACTTTGTTAAAATGAATGTATTCACTAAATGGTATTTTCTTTTTCCTTCCATTTTAGTGCGTTGCTACATTTTTTCACTTTTTATGCCTCTCGTTTATAATGTTATTCACTTGATTTTGCTATGCATATTATTTTAAATAGTTCATTTGTTTGATTGACCATCTCCTTGGTTTAGTGGTTAGCGTAGTTGACTATTAAGCCGGGAGGCTCGGCTTCGATTCCCGGTACCTACTTAAGAGTTTTTCTAAGTTAGAGAGGTCTGGAACGAGGACCATCCAGCTCTTCATAAGGATAATTGCGGAGCGTGGCGTATGAAAGCCGCCTGATAGACGACCGGCCTCTACGAAGCTCGCCGCTCCAGGCCAGGGCTCACCCTGTGCTGTGTGCGCCAAATGAGAGAAAATTTCATTTGTTTACACACTTGTAAAATATACCATTATAAAAAAAAAAAGAATTTTAAAAACGTTGAAAAGGAAAATAAGACTTTAAAATTCGGGACCTTTGCAACTAATGGCATATATCCGGATAGCGTGAAAGAACAATTTCCAATATAAAGTAATTCCTATATAGTTGGTGGTTAAACTACAAACCTGGGTCATAAGTACTATTAAGGAATAAATCTTTCATACTAGAAAAACACCTTAGGGAGGTCTTCGTGCTTTAAGGAAACGGTAACTCAGTTTGCATAGGGCGTCAGCACGGAAGTCTGAAGTTCCGTGGTTCGTATCCCGGCCGTGACTTGAATTTTTCAAGTCTGATTCTTCCTTTCCAAATTGTGTTCTGCACATACGAGGGTAGATTCATAAGTTTCCGACCTCGCCGATAAGGCTTATCGCCTTCACAAAACCCTTATCTGGTGTTGTACCTTATGGGTTAAATAAACAATTACACCTGTAACTTCCACCGTTGTGTTCAGTTGTTCAGATAAATTTGTATAAAGAAGGCTATGTGTAAAGCTTGTGACATGTTCAAAATGGAGAATCGAGGTGTTTAAAAGTTCTTCACAAAAGAAGAACTTACTCCAAATAAAATTAAACAACGATTGGACGGTATATATGGGGAAGCATCCCCCTCATATTCTACCGTAAAAGAATGGGCCAAACTTTTTCGAATGGGTCGAGAAAGCATTGAAGACGAAGAGTGTGCAGGTCCGCCCTTGGAGGTGCTCACTCCTGAAAACATCGCTCTTGAAGAAGGAGAAATTATGCAAAACCCGCGGCTCAAAGTTACAGAAATAGCAGCAAGGTTGGACCTTTCTAAAACAACAGTCCTTCAATTATTCATAAACGTTTAAACATTAATAGGGTTAATGCAAGATGGGTGCCTAGACTTCTTTCCTCAGTCCAAAAGCAGCAACGAGTCATCTGTTGTCGGGTATTTTTGGAACTCTGCTGTGACAACGAGAGAAAAGTTCTGCAAACCATTGAACAGGAGATGAAACTATGATCTCTACTATAATCCCCTGTCCGAAAGAGAATCATTGGAGTGGCGAAAACATGGCAAGCACCGCCTCTAAAGACCAAGGTCACTCAGTCAATCAAGAAGATAATGACCACAATCTTTTGGGACTGGTAAGGAATATTCTTCATTGACTTCAAGGAGAGGAACACCACAGTAAATGGGGAGTACTATGCTGGCCTACTGCACAGACTACGTGCTTCCATCAAAGAGAAAAGGCGCGGAAAGCTGAATGGTGGTGTGCGCCTTCTTCACGACAACGCACGTGTGCATACAGCTCTTGTTTCAAAGGAAGCTGTGAAGAAATGTGACTTCAAGGAGATCGACCACCCATCCTACAGCACAGATCTAGCTCTCAGTGACTATTTCCTCTTCTCAAAACTCAAGAAGGACCTTCGAGGAAGGAAATTTAAGGGTGACGAAGAAGTGACGGATGTTGTTTGTGCCTATTTTACAGACAAGACTTCTGACTATTTGGGGGGGAGGTTGAAATGTTAATTCATAGATGTGAGAAAGTATTGCAATAAAGGGTAACTATATTGAAAAGTGAAATATGGTTTTTGTCTTTAACATACCTAGAAAATGGTTAGGCCGGAAACTTATGGACCTATCCTCGTAGTTTGTATGAAAAACTAACTGTCAAATAAAGGGCAGACACTTATGAAATATCGCTTTTTTAATAATCTTCAGTATTTTTCTAGTCTATTTTAACATATAAACTTAAATAGATATTGGCAACTTCCCATTAGGGTTCCTTACTGCTCCCTACAAGGGAGTTCAATAAGATTGATCTTAATAATTTCTCGCGCTAAAATTTAACTTTAAAACATAATTATTGTCGCCTTAATGCGAAATGTATGCGTAGGGCTAGTTTCATTGTTGTCACTTCCGGTTCCCCCCCGTGAGAGATGCTATAATTCAGACAGACAGTTAGGACTGTAGCCTCCAGTAAAATGGAGGCGACATGCGACAAATAACTGCTCAGAAATTCTGCTTTCGTCTCAATAAATCTTCACCTTAGGCCTATACAGAGTTTGTTCTTTCCTATAGCACAGCGAAGATATTTTAAAATGTTTAAAAAGGGGATGGTAATCAACTTCAAAGGAACCGGCCCTGACGGTAGCAAACATTAACACCGCTACTGTCATTGTGAGAGAGGATCATCGAAGACTTAAGAAAATTTCATTAGGTGTCACCTGCATGTTGGTAACTGGAAAGTTGCACATGAGACGTGTTTGTTACCGGTGGGTTCCAAGACTGCTGGTTCCCGAATAAAAGAACGTTTGCATGCAGGCTTGTACACACTTGAAGATGATGTTACAGAAAGATGAGGAGTTTCTTTCAAAGGTAATCGGTTACCTCATTCCGATCCTGAGAGCAAATAGCAAAACATATATATGCATTTGCTGGTATATAAGCAATATTTTACATTCCTTCAGAATTCGCTAAAAATAAATAATAATAAAATAGTCGAAAAGCTATTTTATTATTATTATTTTTCAAGTACAGATTTTTCACGGTGCCGACCGCAATAACCTCATTCCCTCGGAATTTTATAAAATGTTAAAATGTTTACATGTGAATTGTTCACGTTGCTACGGACTACGAAGCAAAGACCAGTTTAGCACTATGAGGGCCGCATCTAAAAATTCTAGGCTTGATCAAGAAAACACAAGATTTAACACAAATATCTTTTTTTAAAATACTTGGGAAGCAAATTTGGCGAATATGGTTAATGTGGAAGTACTTGGGAGCAAATGTATGCAGTTTTGCAGCAACAACCTCAGGCGTGTGTGAAGGGCATTGTCATGATGAAAGAGAACTTTCTTTTATGCAAGAGATGGACTGAATAACATCCTTCAGTTGGTCCAGTAGTAAAGTATAATGCTCTACAGTGATGTTTGTGCCCTTCCGGAGGTAGTTTACGAGCACCACACCTTTAGAATTCCAGAAAACCGTAACCATGACATTTCTACAGATGGAACCGTTTTTACTTTCTTTGGTGCACTTTCACCTATTCTCACCTGTAACCCATTGTTTGGACTGCTCCTTCGTCTCTGGCGTCTAATGATGAACCTGTACTCCATCTACTGCTATGTTATTCAAGGTCGGAGAAACTCATTGGAATTGCGTTTAAACAAGTCTAAACACTCTTGCGAAATATTCATTCGAATGCGTTTTTGTCCATTGTTAATTAATGCGGCACCCTTCCAGCTGATGTAAAATGTAGTGGACATGGTTTATGGAGATCTTTGAAATTTCAGCCAACTCGCGTACCTCCAATAGGCGATCACCGAGTATGTCATTATGAATTTTTGTCACAATCTCGTCGGTAGTGACAGTTTTGGGATGCCCTGAGCGCTCACCATCTTGAATGGATGTACGACGAAGCTTAAATTCTACAGCCCACTTTTTAACAGTCGGAAACGAAGGGGAAGAATCCTTTAATGTGGAATCTTAACTCCTTTTGTATTCCTGTTGGGGTTAAAACCTTCAAAACGAATATACGTACTTCAGTTCTATCCGTTTTGTAGAAAATGTTAACACTAGTTTGTTTAAACGATCGTCACAAACAAGTGACTACACTTATGCGCCAACTTTACAACGTGTCATCTAATTAACTATCATAGTAATTTGGCCATCTTTACGACATCCGTAAGTCAGGCCGAACTCTTATACCATCTCTAGTAATAATAAAATACTCGTAGTATATTACGATACAAGTATGGTAACTGCACGAATCGTTTCAAGGCAAAGATTGGGGAAAAAAAAAAAAAAAAAAAAAAAAAAAAAATTGAGCCAAGCGAAAATCTGTTGTGCACTTAACGCATTTGAATTGCATTCTATTTTTTGGACGATCCCTATTTAAATAAACGTATTTTTAATTTTAAATGTTGCATTTGTTTGTTTCATAAATAGAAATGTCTACTGCAAGAAAGTTTTGAATATGGTTGCTACGGCCATATAGATTTTGTTTGTTTCAAAGACTAAAATTAAGTTCGCAGACATGTTTTGCACACGTTTACAGTTTCTGAATGTGTGGCAGTTTCATCATCTTGAGAAATAAATAAGACCTTTATCTTATAAAGGTAAATCATATACTTCGCTAACATTTAGTAATTGTGCTAATTGTAATCTTAAATTAAAAAGTCTTAAAAAAAACTCAATTTGTTTGCACTTACCGCATTAGTAAGTAAGAAATCATGACACACTGACATTTCTTTTGTTTCCATAGCAACCAAACATCAATCGGCATTGTCAACGAAAAAGGTATGTAGACAGCAAATGATAAGTAAGGGAAAAGGGCAGGATCGTCCAAAATAACTTCGATATATAGTAGTAGAGTTAAAAGAAATCGAACGTGTGTAGAAACCTTTTTTAATGTTTATTTATTGTTGCTTTAACTCATCAGTCTTCTAGCGATGCCTGTAGATTGTGAATTGAATACTAATATAGATTTAAATCTATGAGGATGAAAGAAATGAAATGAATTAATGATGACACAAATGAGCTTGGACGAGAGGATCAGATTAAACAAAATAAATTTCATTGAAATTATTAATAATATTACAACGAACTGGTATGGATAATTAATTTTTTACCTCGAATTTAAAATATTTAATTCCTTGACGCTTTAAAGCTGTCTGGCATTCACTTTCTCAGGGTAATGAAAAACTCCCAAAAAATCTGAGTTTGACCTGATCAGGATTCGAATCCAGGACCTCCGGATTAGTAGTCACAAACACTACCGCTAGACTACGGAGGAGATCTAAACTTTTTATTACAAAGGAAAGGGACCTTACCTTCAAAGTAAGCCCTTTGGGCAGTGATGCACTTTTGATACTGTCCACATCACTTGTCGAAAAGTCGTGCAGTCCTGCACAGCGCATATCGCACACGTCTTCAACCTAAATGAGCAAGTTTTTTACTTTAGGAAACAGGTGGTGTTTAGCTGGAGCAAGACCTGGGGAATGCGAAGGATGGGAAATGGCATGTTTTGTGAGAAATTCGCTCACCTTGAGCGACCGGCGTGCTCGGGCATTGTCATGATGGAGACCCAATTCTTTCCTTGGCACAAAACAGGCCTTTTTTGTCGCGCTGCATTACGAAGAGACCTAAGAACAAAACCAAATGTCTCCCCACTGGCAGTTCAACCTTCAAAAATGAATTTGAAGTGAACCAATGCCTGGACACTTCAAGCATAGCTTTTCTCTTTGATCTGTCTACATGAAATCCTTTTTTACGTGATGAGACGAATTATTTTCACGTTGATGACTGTGAGTCGTCGAGAAAACATCATCATCCCGTTGTTTATTGCTTAGTCTTCTCGGACATCGTGGCGTTGCATCAACAAATCGTGTGGAGATTACAGAGGCGTAACTGAAGGCCCCCCTGACCCCGCGATTCCGGTGGGGGGGACACTGCCCGAAGAAAAAAAAATATTGAATAAAAACTAGAAGGGGTAAAAAAAAAAGACTTTAAATAGGCTGTCATATTGGGGGAAAAGTAAAGCGGTAAAAGAAAAAGTTTTTTTTCTCAGTGAACATGCCGATACATGTCAACAATCAGCGAGCTCAGTACTGAACATTAGCATTAGGAGCCGCCAACAGTGCACTTTTAGGTTAGGATATGTGAAAGGTGAATATATTCGTTTGTTGCTTCAGCATTATTGAAGCAGATGTAGTTTCGCTTGGCCTTGGATATTACAAGTCTAGTAGGGTGTTAGAGAGTGCCGCTTGCAATATTGGAATAAAAATAGTCTAGTTCTAGCAATTCAATTTTTGTGTTATTTGTTTAATCTCGATTTGTTTATTTTCTTTTCGAAATGAAGCCACTTAAAACTAGCTATGAGCATTTATTTGAATGATGCCCAATAATGAAGATAAAAAGATAGAGAATGAAAGATCACTTTCAAAATTAATGAAAATAGATCTTTTCTGCAATACGAATAGGTTCTACTTTCTCTAAGAACAAATGTCAGTGATGCAAATTCAATGAATATGAAGAGTGTGTGAATCTTGACATTGGTAACTAGTCTGATATTTCTACTGAGGTTGAGAATAGAAGTAATAGCGCACAGCAGAATGTAACTATTCTCTGATGATACTACTAGTACTAGAGAGGAATTTCCTACTGATCGTGCAAATTTTCCACATATTTCAATTGAAGACACAAAGGACTTTATTATACGGCATAAGTATTGGAAACCCCAAGGTCCACTTCAGAAAGATCTTAAGAAAAATAATAGACGTTTCTCTATTAATTATTATGAAAAATTAACAAAATCTGGGTTCAAAATGACCAGAGAGGGTATCTGTTATTCTATAAAAAGAGATTTTGTTTATTGTGAGTCATGCTGGCTGCTTATTTGCTAACATGAGTTCGGTATCTTTTCAATTTGCCTGTATAAAGGGCGTTCGTGATTGGCAGGGCTTATATAAACAACAATAAAAAATAAACATGCGCACGCGCACGAAATGTCTCATTCCCATTTGGAGGTATGCGTTGTTTATATCTGATTGATTTATTTATGGACGCTCTTTAACATTTCAGGTCATCAGCGTCCCATTTAACTCAGGGCGTGAAACGGCCGACAAATTTTGCTCAGGGGCCTCTTCTTTCATGCATGAGGTTCTTTATCATGCCGTAAATGTACGACACAGGACCCACGGCTTTACTTCCCTTCCGAAGGAAGCCATACTTAGGATTTTTACGCCCGAAAAAATCCATCGGTCCTGGCCGGGTTCGAACCCGCGATCTTGGGTGTAGGAGGCAAGTATGGTAACCACTACACCACCAGGACCGACTTATAATATCTGGAAAAGAAAATAAACGGTAGATTGTATTCTGGAATATGAATTAAAGATAAAAATTAACATATGGAAACAAGTAAATTAATGCCATTATTATATTAGTAGTATTTAAGCTAGAGCTTTATGAGGTCATAGAGAATAATTAGGGAAAGCTCAATGTGAGAATTTTTCAGTAAATGTGAACCCATTGTATGTATGATCTGGTATTACGGCAGCATATATATGGACCGGAAGCATATAAAAATATCTCAGTCCAAAAATCCAAAATGAATTAATTTAAGCTGTTATCACAAAAAGTAGAGCATAAAATCTTGAATGAAATCAAGTCGGCACAATTTTTTTTTCTTTAATTTCGGATACTATACAAGATGTGAGCAAAAAATAACAATTAAGTCAAATTTTCAGATGTGTTCATACAGTTAAAAATTATTTTTGGAAAATCTTGTGAAATAATGATTTTAGCATTCAAAGAGAGATAGAAGAGCATACAACCGTGTCATTAGAAGTCGAAATTCTAAGTTCAATGAATGAAAAGTGTATATCATTAGCCAAATACCGTGGCAGATATGTCTGGGATCTATAATAAAGTAAAGGCAAGGGGTTGAGCAAAAACAGAAAACAGCTGAATATGTACATTGCACCGCATATGATCAGTATCTAGTTCTAAATGACGCCGTTAGAAATGTATCTAAAAATAAGATGTTTTTATTTACTTGAAAAACTTACTTGTTGTGCAAAGCGGTAGGAAATGTTAACACTAGCTTCTTACCTACTCTTTGTCCTACACGTTGGTCATAAAGTCAATAAAAGCTCTAAGACATGGTTATTTAGAGGTTATAAAGGTACCAACTGCAACAGTATTGAAATTAAAATACACCAACGATTTTAACGAAGTCATTGTTCTTTAAAAGAAATAGAAAAATTTTAATTTGTTTATCAAGTTATCCTGCATTCCAAAATATTTCAAACTGTTATATTGGTTTTAAAATTACTGTAATCTAACGACCTTGATTCTTCCTGAACTTCACTATTACTTTAAACCGCTGCAAATTTGCTAAATAACTAGGGAAATATTTTCCAGGAAGCATTGTTGTCCAGCATGTCTTTTGCAAAACAATGGGGAGTTGACGCCAAACCTGAAAACAAAAGATTCCGCATTTTAATGAACTGACTCAAGATGAACGCCTGTCAGATCCAGAAAAATATTTTCGCCCCACAATTTCTGTCTACTGTAAAAGACGAAAAATTGCACAGGAAAGCACACCATTTATCAATGCAGTATGTTGAAGACTAAACAGAGATCTCTCGTTTCAGTTACAGTGTTTTAAAAGTGCATTTAAACGAGATAAAAGACAAAACGTCTGTTCGAGGCTTGACACACCTCTTGCCAATAGAAAATTACGCTTTAACGGCAAGTATACCAGACGCTTGCTTTGCTTTCATTTTAGTATCTCTCTATATTTGTAACTGTTCCTTTTCAAAATTAAAACTAATAAAGACATAATATGACAAATTATAGTTACGAAATCACTCAAATTTCACTAATTTTGTTACACTTACTTGGACATGTTTCAAAGGCGTTTTCCTCCATCTTCAACTTGGCCGCTTCCCAGTGTGGTATTAAGATGTCGCTCTGTGACTTTAACGAACTTATTGATGAGGTAACTGTTGTTTGGGAGATCAAAAATTAACCAAAAAATTTTTTTTAAATATATTTTCTCATGCTGTTAATTTTATGGGTTTTGAAGAGCTTTTAATAGTTTTGGTTCCTTTTGAAATTGGTGTTTTTTTTTTTTTGTTTGTTTTGGCCAAAAATGTTCTGCCACTGCTGATTTTTCTGTGTATTTATATTTAACATTTCTCATGTGTTCCTTAAAACATATGGTAATATTTCTTTTTGTTTTGCCTATGTATTTCATGTCACAGTCTTTGCAATCGATTTCATAAATGCCTGATTGCTTTCCTGGTGGAATTTTGTCTTTTGTGTTGGTGTTTAAGTGGTTTTCTAAGCTAAATTTATTTACTGGAGTCAAAATGATGTTTGCCTCTCTAAAAATCTTCTGGAATTTTTGGTGTGCCCATGGGTGGAATGTGATTTATATATATATATATATATATATATATATATGATCTCCTTTGTAGCCTTTTAGTGTGGTGATGTCCTTTATTTGTTTTTTTCTTTCTGAATTTCTCTATTTTCTTGTTGACATGATCTATTGTGTAGCCATTTTTCTGTGCTATATCTATGAATGTTTGGTACTTCATTTTGTATTCTATCTTGCTTATTGGCAAGTTTGTTAATCTGAATGTGAGGCTGATGTTGTTTTGGATTGTGGCTGTTAGTTTTTATGTAATTATCTGTGTGGGTATCTTTTCTGTATATGCCAGATTCCAGTGTATTGTCATTTTTTATAATTTTTATATCCAAGAAAGGAAGAACCTTGTTTTCTATTTTCATTGTTAATTTAACAGGTTGTTTTGTAGGTTGAGTAGTATTATTGCATCCTCTTTCCATTTTTCATTTCTTTACAATTGCAAAGACATCATCCACATAACGGTACCAACATATATATGGAAAAGCCAAAACATTATTTTGGCCCCGGTAAATAAATTCAGTTTAAAAAACCAGTTAAACGCCAACACAAAAAAAATCCACCAGGAATACAATCAGGCATTTATAAAATCGGTTGCAAAGACTGTGACATGAAATACATAGGCAAAACAAAAAGAAATATTACCATACGTTTCAAGGAACACATGAAAAATGTTAAATCAACAGTGGCAGCCCATTTTTGGCAACAACAAAAAAACACGAATTCCAAAAGGAACCAAAAACTAATTAAAAGCCCTTCAAAAACCCATAGAATTAACAGCATGGGAAAATATATTTATAAAGAAAAACAAAGATTTTTTGGTTAACTGTGATCTCCCAAACAACAGTTACCTCATCAATAACTTCGTTCAAGTCACAGAGCGACATCTTAATACCACACTGGGAAGCGCCCAAGCTGAAGATGAAGGCAAACTCCTTTGAAACATGTCCAAGTAAGTGAAACAAAATTAGTGAAATTTGAGTGATTTCGTAACTATAATTTGTCATATTTCACTGTGAAAATCCCCGATACAAAAAACTAATAAAAACATGTTTAAATAGCACCATGTCACAAGCGCGATTAAGTAAACTCAGCATTTTAGTATCGAGTGTGGGAGAACACGAACAACTAATGTGAGTGCAGTCCTGGAAACCTTTGCCTCAAAGAATACCAGACTTCGCCGCTTTCAATGATCCTTAAGCATTACAGTGTGTCGTGCCAGATTTTAGAGGTAAGCGTAGTGCTGTGTATCTAGGAAATAATACTGCTGTATTTCTTAATTTCCTACACCATTATCACTATCGGTAATTATGCAGGCAACTTTTAATGCCCCCGATTCCTATCAGCCCATCAAATTTGATATTTCCCATGCTGGAATATGAATGTTTTGATAGGGGGCCCGAATCTTTCTCCGTTACGGCCCTGGAATGAACTGTACGGAACCATGCGCAATTCTTAATACGTTTGCAATGTGAGAGAGAGAGAGAGAGAGAGAGAGAGAGAGAGCTTCATTAACCCGTGCAGTGAAAGGTTAATGAAGCAGATGAATATTTGCGACGTTTATTAAATACGTTTATTTTACATATTAAGCAATATGTATTACTTTTCTAAAATTCAAACAAACACTTGTTATTCACAATTTATTATTAACAAGTATACGTTTGTGCTTGGTGGTCAGTTGCCTTCTTGCACATCTTTTAGGGCAAAAAGATTGCTTTTCTTGATGGTCAAAGTGCTGTAAAAATTAACAACTCTATTTGGGATTTCTTCTATTGCCTATACTTATAACATCTTACAAAATAGATAACTTCATAGAAGAACCCATAATAATTATTAAGTTCATCAGAGAGTTTAGTGTAAACTAAAATTGTATATTCATGTTCGTTTCCTGAAAACTCAATGTCAAGAACATCTAGAGACTCCCTACTTCCTGCAGTATAAGGGAAGATGAGTCATTAAACTAAAATTCCATGAGCAATTATGCAATTTGGTTCATATTCATTTGAACACTGAAAGCAGAATTTAAATGTTTTATCAAGGAGAGGGCTTGACTCTCCAAATTACAGTTTATAGAAAATACTCTTTGGTCCCCCCCCCTACAAAAAAACTCAAATATACAATTTCATTCAATGGGAGCTTCCTGTCCCTTTTGGCTCTCCCTACCTTCTCTGGGGCTCAAGAGGACGAAACGAAGGAAATGCAAGGGACCTGCCTTACAGCTAAAATTTGCAATTTGATTTAGGTGACTGAACACTTGATGCAGAATTTAGATTTTTTCATATGTCAAAAGAAGTGATAAGAAGGTGGTCTGCCCAGATTTTAAGATAACCCATATCCGTGGTGTCCAATTACTGTTAACCTGAGGGCCATAAAATCATATAATATCAAATGGCGGCTTCATCCTAAACCAATTAACAATTTTTTTAAAATATCAGTAACATACCTGAAGGATTTAATGCGACAGATAAAGGCGGCGGCAGCTGAGATGTCTACATCGATTGTTGCAAGACGGAAAACATTCAGGTGAGAACATCTGTGCCGATTTTTAACGAACTTAATGTAGAGAATGTACTTTAACGTAAGTAGGTGCTTCCGAACATTCCGCCCAAAGTCGCACATATTAGGAAAATGTTTGTTGAAATGAAGTTTGACTGAAGAAATCTAACCCTTATTCCATCCTATTTTGAAGGAAAGGGTATCCATGTCTTTTATGGTTAATTCTAATGAGAAATGGCATAGTAACCTGAACCTTATAGTACATTTGACGTTACCCACAGGTTCTGTGCCCGAGCGGCTAGCCAGACCCGAGCGACAGCGGAGAGAGCCGAAGGCAGTATGCACAGCTATTAGCTAGATAACAGCGCTTCAGCACCAACGCTACAATGGCCCAGGAGTTAAAAGCATCATGCTATACTTGGGTTTGAATACAATCATCACATACTTCCTCCCTTCTTTCCTGCAGGAGTTACAATTACGATGATTTACTCGCTAAACCACTGGATCCACCGGTTTCTAGGATTTGCCCGAGGTTAACCAACCGATTAGGTTAGTGTGTGTATATATGAATTAGTTGCGAATTGGGATAAGAGAACACACATTTCCCACCGTTACAACATTTTACCCAACTAACAATGCCCTCATTACAGTAGTTTACCCGTCTCTATCCATTTATATTTACAAAATAAAATGCCTGTGGATAAGTTCCACTCTCTTTTGGCTATCCGCTCGGGCAAGTAGCACCAGCAGCAGCTTTAGTGTTTTCAGCCCTGCGGGCAACGCCATGTTTATAGTATCCGTTGTTTGTTTGAATAACCATTGTTGCAGATGTTTGTTGAGCGAAACTGTTATACTGCAGAAACGCCTATTAAGTTAATCGTAATGTTAGAGCAAGGTACAAACATTTTTATTAGTCTACTATTGGATGAGACAGTTGTCTATGGGGCAGGGGCTGCATCATAAAGATCTTCGAGCCGGCCTTTAGACAGCCCAGGACAGGTCTTTTGCCTAAATTAAAAAAGTCAATACAAATTTCATTCAGATTAGAAGATTAAGGATTACCCCCCCCCCCCACACACACACATATATATATATATAGTAATGTACTACAGCCCAAAACATGAATATTTTCTTCTGTTCCTAGCAGTCAACACAAAAGTAGCTATCCTCAATTTTTGGGCTATATGCAGAGGCGATGAGAGATGTGCAATCTTCTTAATTACATATAAATAATAATTTCACTGCACAGTTAGCATCTCTTTTCAGAAACAAGTTTGTCAATGGTCCTAATAAAAAAATACTAGTAATAATCTATTTCATAGTATTATTCTGACTGATAACCGCTCCTCCAAAAATAAAGAAAGAAAAACCATTGCCTGGAAACTGCATTCTTTAAAAATACTTAATTTTCACAAAGAAATTATGCTAATGTTCAATAAGTTCTAAAACAATTTTTGCAATTTGAGAAGAAAAGAGAATGATGCCCTAAGAAAATACTTTCAGCATTTCAATTTCCCAAATTTGCAGCCTGATTATTTTACATTGTTACTGTTTATTATGTCTACAAATATACAGTGAAAGGTAACTCAAAGCCACAAATAAAGCTGGTAATAGGGTAAAAGAAAGAAAAAAAAAATAAACAGACCTTTTTCTGTATCTCTGAGAGATTTATTGAAACATATAACAATTCTGCTGAATGTTCTGCATAAACTATACATTTAGAATGCACTATTACAGATATTCCAAATGCACATAATTAGTGTTGCTCAATTTTAATCTTTGTTAACATCAGTACTATGACAACAATATTAAGCTCGGTGATGCCAAGTCTAATTTTAAAAACCCAAATAATTCACACAGAACTTTTCAGGTGCATTTACATAAAAACACTTTGAGCTCTGAAAAAATAGCAAAGTGCACTATTTGTTCTAATTCTGTTTGACTACCTATTATTATATTCAGAGTAGAGGGTGCCAAAAACGTACACACACTTCAAGCAAAGAAAAAACTGTGTCAACATAACAAAACTGAATTCACACAAACAGAAAATGCTGAGCACTAATCATCTTAGACTTTTACAGTTACAACAGTTGCTCAAAATGCCCACCATAGGCGTCGATACACTTCTGAGTACGTTGAACTACTGATTGAGTAACGTTTGCGAAAGTGTCCTCAGCAATTGCAGCACATGCCGTTTCAATTTCTTCCCGAAATGCTGTTCATGTAGCCGGTTTTCTAACGTATACAACATCCTTAACTTTCAACTTTGCTGTTTCAATAATACGACGTACGCTGGTTCTGCTTATCTCAGTCTCACGTGCACATTGTTTTGTAGATTTCCGCGGTGAGTGCTCCAAACGTTCCGAAACCATAGTCGAGGACGCGGGGCTCGTTACTGTGCGAAGTCTCCCAGATCTGCGCATACGGTACCACGAGTCTCAAATTTGTCTCGAATGTGTACAATTGTTACTCGCGTTGGCGGTCCTGTTCTGTACACACGTCTCCATTGCCTTTGAACTTCAACAACATTCTCGCTTTTCCAATACCATTTCAAAATTGCTTTCCGCTGTTCAAAGATAATCTTGGCTTCATTTTGTTGTAGCAACGCTAGCATAACGTAATGTGAGTCACATCTGTTTACAGAACATCATACTTCATTGGCTTCATTTGTTCATTGTTGATTTATCTGTCACGTAGCAACGCTATCATAATGTATGCGAGTCACATCTGTTTACAGAACATCATACTACACATTACTGTTGTTTTTCGGTCTAACTTTGAAATATGTTAAATAGATATCTACTGTGAAAGTGTATATACATTTTTTGGCACGCTCGGTATATGAATTTCAAAGCAATGTTAATATTAGAGCACATAAAGATAATGTGGATTTTTTTTTTCTTGAAAACAACACAGAAGGCCAAAATAATGGTAGAAAATTATGCTCCTTTTATAGCATGGAATCTCACCGTGAAATTACGGAACTGAGTCCCCTTGTTTGCATTATTCTTCATAATATCATATTTTACAACAATAATAAGACAGACACGTCTTGCTTTTCTTTTCTTTTCTCTTGCTCTTCTTTTCGTTTATCCACTTCTTGTGAAAAGTTCTGTAAATTTTTGTAAATTAACTGATTACTGACTAAATATGTATATCTATGCAAATACTGTTTCTCTGTTTGCTGCCTGACGAATCTTTCCCCCTTCCTAGCTGATGATGCTCGTAAAGGTCTGTAAAACATGTTCTGTATAATTCAATGGTAGGACAGCATAAGAGTATCAAATCGACTCGTCAGCTAATAAAGAATAATATGAGGTTTTATTTATAAGAATGTTCCTATGCATTATACTCTATACTTCTTGACCAAATAAACAGTTACATCATAACTTTCTGTTAATAACATAACAGAAAAATACCAGGGCAGATAAATTATGAAACCCTTTAAAACTGTTAAAACTGTTATGGATAGGCCATAAGAAGATGCAGTCATGCTGAAATGCAGCATATTAATCTTACCTTATTGTTTTAAAAAAATATTTTACAACATAGTATAACTCAATAAAGGATACTGTATAGTGCACCTGTGTGGTGAAAGTCTGATTTGCTTACTAAATATTATATAGCGCATTGTTACTAAATAGCTTTACCAACATTTTTTCTACTTCTGTTTTACCAGAAGTAGATGTAACTCTCTCATATACCCAATATATTTTTATATATTTTTTTTAATAATGCTCATTAAGAGCCTAGACACTTATGTACAAATTTATTGTTGCTAAATTATGAAAACAAAAAAGTGTAGTGAATAATAAAACAAAAGCAAAACAAAGCTAGCTCAAAATCTAAGTTCTGTGTCCAAACTGGTAGGCCTCAGTTGCTTGAAAATGCAACAGTTGATCATAGAAACCATTTAAGGAATGGCTTTAGGAATGTCCAGCACCATTTACATTATATGATACTCCAGATCTTGTTAAGTTTTGGGTATTTCTCAATATACTACTGACTTCAAATGGCCCTACAAAATGAAGTTCAAAGGTGAAATATCTGAGGTCCTTGTTGGCCACTCTATGTGAACTTTTCTACCAATCCATTGTTGTGTAAAACCAGGTGTAAGTGTTGATGAATTTCCATCCACAGTGAGCTGGAGCTCTATTGTGTTGGAAATAGATGCCATCTCTGGGTAGCCCATGGTTGATTAGATGGAAACAAATTTGTGATAGCTGGTACTCTGTGATTTCGAAGCAAATCTAAATATATATTAGTGTTTCTCTATTCAAGAAAGAACCAGCTCAAGCACTAGGTTTTTGTGGATACTGTGTATGGTTCTCCTTTATCCAGTGGAATTATGTTTGATGAGTATTAGCCTGTGTCTTGTCTGTTCACAAGTTCATTCAGGCAGAATGTGGCTTCATCTGAGAATACAATTTTCTAAGAAAAGCTGCATTGTTGTTAATGTGCTTCATCATTAATTTACAAAACTGCAATTTTCCTTCAATATCATCCTCTAACAGTTCTGCAAAAGTTGCATTTTACAATTTTATAAGGGTGTTGTTGGCACTTTTAGGATTTTCATCACAGAATAACCGCCTGTG
The DNA here is from genome assembly GCA_030762175.1 of Metallyticus violacea. Classification (NCBI taxonomy): domain Eukaryota; kingdom Metazoa; phylum Arthropoda; class Insecta; order Mantodea; family Metallyticidae; genus Metallyticus; species Metallyticus violacea. The sequence continues at coordinate 121,752,207 of CM060845.1, read as the reverse complement.
GTGCCTTAGTAGTAAAAACGGGCGTTAAACACTACTAAAAAAAAAAAAAAAAAAAAAAAAATCACAGAACTTTGGCTTAAGCTTAATTCTAACGATAAATTTTAGTAGAAACTTTTGAAATTTCTTGCACATGCAGAAAATCCCATGAAGTATTCCCAACAATTGCACTTTTTGGGTGACCTGATCTTGTTAAGTCTTTTACACTTCTAGTATGAGTGTAGTATGAGTAAATTTCTTTATAATCCATGTCATTGTTGTGGAATTAGATTGTAATAGGATGAATATCATTTCAATACCTCTTGATAAGATGATTTGCTGTCCCCATAGCCAACCATAACTGAAATTAGAATTCTTTCCGCTTCTCTCAACATTAGCTACAATTATTTAACACATCAGATGTCACAATTAAACCCTGAAATAAGTTGATTCTCTATCAATAAACATAATTCCATGGACATAAACAAAGAATAGAATTTATGTTCTTACCAAGGCCAAGATTTTTAGGGTTTTATATATCCTGAATTAGTTTTTTTAACATGCTATGGTACTTTTATTTAGTTCTTAAGCACTTTTAGGATAGTTTTTTTAAGTTTCTCTTAGCAAAAGTGGAATAAACACATTGAAACAAATATATGATAATATCAATTTATTTTAATTTAATTTTACAAGTATTTTCCATTGTTCTGAAAGTTTTAAAGCACTGCATTTTTTAAAAGTTTTAAAAAGATTTTTTTTAAGTTGTAAAGCACTAAACTTAACTAGAACATTTTTCAGTTATTTAGGATACTATTGCAGAGCACAATTAAATAGATTGCTAGGTTTTCTATTCTGAAACTTTTTCTGTTGTCTTTTAAAACACTCTTATAGTGGGAAAATGTTCTCTCGACATACCATGAAGTCTTGTGTGCAAATTTCAATGAAGCCACTGCTGCCGGTTCCCATGGTAAATTATCTAAAATTTGTTCCCCCTGAAGAACAGCAGATACATTTTCCATTATTGCAAACCCTGAGTTCCACTATAAAATTTTGGGAGCTTCAAAGAACAGGCTGATCCACTGGCCCTGGCATTTCTTTCTTTGAAATTGTGTCAACGATTTCCAGTGTATCTTTTAGTGGTATAAAGATATGGATTCCAAGCATGAATTGCTGCAGGAATTACTGAAATTGGCCTTAATAAAATAAAGTGTAGTGTTGTTTTTATTCTGAAGAGCAGTTTTAGCATTTGTTATGCAGGCTGCTTTGTTGATGTCAAATGGGTCTATAACACTCTTGATGTCTTCAAAATAGTTGGCATAGTAGATGGTTACCTGCAGTCAAGTACCCCAGCACGTGACGATAGGTTCTGATGGCAGAGTAGTTTGTGGTAGCATTTCATTGAAAATCTGAATGAAACTGGGATCTTTGAGAAAGGCTTTTACATGAATGACGTAATGTGTTCACTTCTGGGAAATTGTCCCTAACCTCTTCAGCCAATTCGTGTAAGTCGTGAGTAACGCAGGTGATATGCAGCATGTTAGGGTTGAAAATTTTCAATCGTGTAGGCTGCACTATAAATCACAAGCATTAAAAATTACTCGTCACAGTTTTCTGATGGCCATAGGATGCATAAAGTAGCTCTAATATTAGGTATTCTATTTAAAATTAGTGAGTTGCAGTTACTTCCAGTTAGACCAGAGGTAGAAAAAAATCAGTAATACCATTTTTGATTCTAAGTATAGAGCTAATCTCAAACATATTTCATGTCATTGAACCACAAGGATCAATCAGGTTGTGCAGGACTTTTAACTAACCCTGTATATTTCTGCATATTACAATACACATATTTAATATTTTTGCTGCACCTTTGCATGCATATTTTCTATTTGATTGTGCACATAACTTTGGGCTTTAGTGATGAATAACAGATTTTAATATTTGCAGCTTAGCAGAAAAAATACCAAGAGTTGTTGGTGTTTCATAAAATTACTCATGTTTTGCAAAACTTTTATTCCATGTGTTTAAATTTTGGGTAACTTGAATTTTTTCTTTTCCTTATTTCTATTTCTAATTTTTTTTCAAATTAATTTTAACCAATTGGCCCTTCAGTTCTGCTAACCTGAAGCATAGCTTTTATGGTTTAATCAACAATTGCTTTTATTTGGACTTTTGCTGCAATGCAATGCACTCACTCACCATCTATGGATCTATATATATGCAATCTTTGCACAAGAAATGCAGAATGGAAAAATGTACATTTTCTCATCAACTACCAACTAAATGTCCGAGGAGCTCAAGTAATCCTGGTACAAATAAGATTAGTCGAATTTGTTGAATTTTGAAGACTGGAGAGAAAAGAGGAGTTTAACATGCTAAAATCATGTTTTGCAATTAGGGGATGTTCATAAATGAATGATTTTTTTTTAATGGTGTTTAATGCCCATTTTCACTCCTGAGGCACCACAGGCAGTGGACACCGATGACACATGAAATGAAATGATAAATTGGGAAAGGATTATTTTTTTAAGGAAGGAAATGTTCCAGGCCTGAGTTTAGGGTACCTCCCCAGCATTTGCCATTTATGAGGACTGAGGAAAACCTGGAGAAAATCTGTCAGGGAGGATGGTCCTGGCAGGATTCGAACCCAGATCTCCCGCTCATGAGTCTGCACCATAATGACCTCAACCACCCGTGGTGGTATAAATGAATGAGTAAACAAATATAACTTTGTTATTGTTTTATTTATTACAATTACTATTTCTACAAATAATAGTTATAAATTTCACAATATGAAATTTTACAAAGTTGATTAAGAATTAACTTATTTTTAACAAAGATTCCATAGAAATAAATTATTCTGAATAGTTTAAACCAAAAGCACAGTGAGGTAATTTGAGTTATGACAGCATGAGTGCAGATGAATACTGGATTAAATGCAGTCACCACAACGGAAAAAGGGAGATAGAGTCATTGCATGTAAAGTTAGTATTTTTATTTTAGTGTTTATAACATTATTGAAAGCATGAAATTATACCATATTTAAAATTGATAAAAGTAAGCACTAACCTATGATATAAGACACAAAAATTATGCTGTTTAGCAGCAATACATCGTCAGCCTATGATAACAAATTCCTATATTTCATCTAACTTTTCTTTCGAATGAACATGATGGTTTGGAACATGTTTCTTATCAATTAGAGATCCTGTCTTTCATAACATTGTAACAAGTTGACAAACAGTTTCTCTACCTGCAGCACGATTGCCAGGATATTTTCTTATAAGTTGCTTTGGCATTTCTCTGCAAAATCTCTTTTCACATGTGCATTGTACATATAAATATGTTCTTCAAGACTACATATAAATAATAATGAACAATTAGCACCAAAAGAAAGAAAATGCATGAGTGTACAACCATTGACTGACAAGGCCTCCCTAAATTAACTACAAGCTGCTATTTGCACATGCAATTTACAGCTTTTGACTACTGGCTTCTCCCAGTACACAACTGCCATGCCACCCCATAACTCAAATAACCTCACTGTATCTACAAAGCAGCAGTGTACCAAAAGGGCGATTTATGAGAAAAAATTCACAAATGAGTTAAAGCACTCCAGTCCCAGCAAAGCATTACTGAAGATATAATGCAGGGAAGCATTTAAATGCTTACTCAAATTACCAAATTGAATAGCGTCCAGATGTTTATTCCCCCAAAATATAAGAAATATGCAAGCATTTATGACTTAAAATCTGTGAAAATATGCCAAAATTTTTTTTTGATACATTTTAAAATTTTACCTTTGTTTAAATTAAAATCTTACTGAATAGTTTAAATATGTACCACATTAAAATATTTTTATTTATTTAATCAATCAAGGGATAACACTCAACACTACACACATTGAAAGGAATATAATATGATGGATAGTCACAGGGAATTATGTTGCCATATTACATACATTTTTAGGTTTTCAAATAAAAACAATCTTCTATTATTACTTGCACTATTTCTGGAAAAGCTCTGCTCAACATCACAGGATATTACTATGACATATTTGAAATAAATCAAATGATTACTGTTGAGTTCTCATTTTGAGGCCTGATTTTTTGTTAAAGTATTTTTAGAAAAGAAAATTCCAGCAAAATTAAAATCCATCTCTGAGATAACTGTAAGCAAATGGATGAAAAGGAAATAAAATATGATAAAATATAACCAAATTATTAAACATACTGGAAAAATTACAAAAATAAAAAAAGCAAAATATGACCAATGAAAAGCATATAATATTAATTAGATTAGGTGAAATAATGTTTATTTTAAGTCTGCAATGGCAATAACAAAAAGGAAAAAAAATATGACATTTTATAAATACCTGAACCCTACATAAGAAACAACATTAAAAAACAATAAACTCCAATTGGTGCATAATAAAATGTGTCTTTCGTAATTCAAAACTATTACAAATTTTCCAAAATTAATAGCATTAACAGTCTGTAAACCATTAAATATTGACTTTTAAAATTCATAATAACTAAAATGGTACAGCGTGATACATTTCTGAATAGCTCTTAGAGAAGATGAGTGTATTCTTGAATAAAATGAACATTGTGCCATTTAAAAAAAAGAAGTTTTATCCATATCTCTTACATTAATGCAGATACATACCCTTAGCAAGAACTCCCCTACAGCATTTAGACATTCTAGTAAAAAAAATCAGTTTTTTTAATTTGAGTTAAGGTGAAAATAGTTTCTTTCATTTTTCTCAAAATTAATTTTGAGTGCCTAATCTAAATTTTCAATTTCCACTTGTAGGAAAGTGTTTTGTTTTTTTTATTCAGTATTGACAACTGAACAATGGTAAAATAATATAATATTCCTAACAACTGAATATGTTGATTTACTCTCAGTAATATAGTAAAAAAACTACACAAATAAATAAACTTTTTTTTTTTTTTAAAAAAAATACCAATTCTCTCCTCTACATAAACTCTGGTGACAGTTTCATTTTAATTTCATTGCTTATCTGTTTTCTCTGCATGCATATTTGAGAGTGAGAAATATACTTCTTTTTTTCTTGTTCTCTAATGTCACCATAGTTCTGGGATGATTGGTTCTATTTCTATGGTGGAGGTATCAAAGAAGAAGTTGGCGACTGTCAATGAGGTCACATACATGGAGCTCAGGATAAGTTTAAATGACTTAGCTAAAAATCAAAGTTGTTCAAAAACAATTCTACTATTCAAAACTTGTTATTCAATCCAATACAGAATTGGAAACATGAGAAAAGTGTAAGTACTCTCGTGGACAAGCTTTGACATGAATATGCAAACCTGCCTCTCTTCCCCATTCTTAAAGGTAAAGATATAAGACAAAGAAAAGTGGTATCTTGATCTCTTGTTAATTAAAAATAGTGCATTGCCAAATGTGCTAAACAAATCTTTCAGTTAATATTAAAATTAAGCAGTGTTAAAATGTGTAAGTATGTTATTTTCTTTTGACTGTGGTTACATGGCGAGGAAACTCATGAACAAAATGTATATGAAAATATGAAATCTTGTTGGTCCTTCAACCCAAAGGATTCATATCCCCCTCCCCAAAAGTGAAATTGTTATAGAAAAAGATATGAAGCATGGAAAACAAGTTTGAAATTTTTTTCAAAATGTAAACACTTCCAATTAACCATGAATGCTACTGGTATAGGAAATACTCCATTTAATAACATTGCAAATATCACTAACTCAACAAAAACAGCATATAAGTAGAAAAAATTTAACAAATTATCATTTGATTATACGGACGGTTTTACTACTGACTTATTGCATAGAACTGTGCATGAATGCTATATGTCTCCTTCAATTACCTATATTATCATGCAATCACATCTCTGCATCCATTGCCATCGGTGGCCGAGGTTGTTAACGTGCAGGCTCGTGAGCACAAGGTCTGGAGTTCGAATCCCACCAGAACTGTCCTCCCTGACTGAAATTTTTTACAGCTTTTCCTCAGTCCTCATAAATGGCACATGCTGGGGAGGTATTCTAAACTTAGGCAAATGTTTCCTTCCTTACTTTAAAAAAAAATCCTTTCCCAATATATCATTTCATCTCATGTATCATTAGTGTTTACCATATGTGGTGCCTCAGTACTAAAAATGAACATTAAACACCATTAAAAAAAAAAAAACTCTGGATCCAGCTCTGCCAATTTCTTTGCTATGGTGCCATATGTGAACCCTACACGCTACTGAACTAAAAAAACCTACTCACTGTCTTATTTCTTTAGGGAAACAAGAATCTTCAAGCACACCCACAATCCACAATAAAAATGACCCGAATAATGCTTGAAAATATGGAAGGTATTGACTATGAGAGTAATGCTACTTGATGGAAAAAAGATGATTGTCCATTATAGATACTACCTTGAGAAAAGAAAAGATTTAATACTTTAAGAACTAGTTTTTTTTTTTATTATGCAATATAGCTTAAAAACTGCAACAGCAGCATCAGAAAAATTCAAGGTAAATTTAATTTTAGGTATTCGTAGTAAGAATTTACTTTAAAATTCCCTCCCTTAAGCAAAATATGCAGCCTTGGCTATATAGACATTTTATGCACCAATCACCCACTGCCTCTATCTAATCTCATCCACAGTCTAAATCTACTCAATCAATGACTTTTTATCATCATTAGATATGGGTAGAGAAGATATCAGAAGCATAACGAACACTGCTGAAAAATCAACAAAGTATCATATATGGGCAAGGTTACAAACAGTAGGAAGATATTTTGTGGCAATCTGCTTGGTATATGATACCAAAAGAAAGGTGTTGAAAGTTCCTTGTTTTACTGGCTCATCTGTCAAATAAAGAATGTTTTTATATGCCCTCCTATTAGATGTTGCATGTTGTACCTCTAGCATCAGAGTCTATATTTACTTCACGGAATATCCGGGTCACTCTGTTATCCCATTTTGCTCATATGTACTAATGTTACGTACACTGCACTTTACTCCTTTTGAGCATTTTACCTGTCCTACCATATTATGCATTCATGTATTATTGTAGTATGAAGCATAACCAAGTAGATGTAATATCTTTTGCTTAGAAATCACTAAAAAGTATACAAATGTGTAATTTCATCTTTATTACTGCTTTTATTAGTTCCATTATAAGATGAAATAAGAAAAATGTTACTTTAAATCTTTTTAAATAAGAAATATATGTATTCTACCAAATTCTTTGTAATTTTACATAATTACAAAATGAAGACAAAAAAAAAAACGCTGTGCAAATAGAATATCTGACATTTTGGATATTGGAATTGGCTATACATGTCTTCATATCTCTCTTTCGTCTGCTGAAGGTGAGGGAGCCAACATCCACAAGACAAATTGTTTCTTCTAAGAACGCAGCTGTACTGGGAAAAAAGATCTATTTGCATAGTTTGAAAATCTGTTTATTTCAGCACATCATTCAACATCAGCAAAGCTTTAATTTATATAATGAGAGTTTTACTTTTTACATATCCTTCATACAGGTTATATAACCTCCTAATATCACCGAGGGGGTGGGGATTTCTAGTTATTGCTGAAAGTGCACCAAAATTACTGTATACAATAATATAAATAAACATGTTAATGTATACAAACTAAGAATTAAATTTCGTTTTTCTATCCCACCTTCTCTTAGGTTGGAACATCGGCTTTCCTTTGATTTTTGTTTTGTTTTTAATGTTCCTTAGTTTCCTCTAATTTTGGCGAAGTTGCGCTCTTGTACCAAATACAGTGAAATGAATTGAAAATGCCTGACATTAGACTATGGTTTCATATAAACGCTTAATTTTGCAGGTGCAAACATTTTAATTGTATCTGAAACTTTCAGTTAAAAAGTCATACATTTTCTCTAGCTTTGTGTAACCATTGCAGTAACCATACCCCACAATTGAACATACTCACCTGCAGCCTGATATTTAAGCTATGGTTTTAGCACTTAAGTGTTTTATCTCTGTAAAAATCAGTTAGTTTGATGTATTGTTCTGAATACAACGAAATGAAGCACTACGTTTAAAATGGCGATTTTTAACTTACATATGTATTGTTTCTGTTTTAGAAACATACGAATCATTTTAACAGACGCTGTTTGCTACACATTCACTCTCTATCCGGCAATCCATTTCCATAACCTATTTTCTCAGACATTCTGAAGAACAAAATAAGTAATGTCCACTAATTGAATGGGTGTCACATGCGCAAAATGGTTATAAGTTCGGCCGCTAGATGTAGTGTACATTCGAAAATGTTGCAGGGAAACGCGTCATTTGAGAGGAACGTTGTTAAGGAAGCTGACGTAGATAGGGAACGTTGCGGCCCGTGTGACCCACGCGCCGGACAAACGAACGAAATAACACTGCTTCATCGCTTGAAAGGAAAGTTCTGGGAAAATAGCGTAGTCGAAAGGCATTGTGGTGAGACTGCGATTGTATGCTATAGCGACAAGCAGACATGACGTTACGAGTTTAGGACATGCAGTGTTTCAGGAAGACAGCGAAAGCATATAAACCTAACCAGTGTGGGTGCTGTGTGTGTGCGTGCGTGCTGGAGAAGTGACATGAAGGCACGCATGTTCGCCTCGCTTGGGCGCAACATCAACCTGTTGTTATGTTACGGGGGCGGTTGATTGTTGCACGGTGAGTCCGCGACAAACTACTATATGTTATTCATGTTAAAGAGGTCTAGTTGTGATGTCAGAGCAGTATGCAAGTCCACGTGTGTTTTGGTTTGTGCTTACGATAGTGATCACGATGGATTGACAGTGCGCATATAATCTAGCTGAGCAGCGGAGCGAGGAAGGGCATAATCGTACATCTCAAGGAGGCCGATAACACCCTGTCCGACCTGGCATACCCACTCAGCGTGTGTGTCTGTGAAGCGGGCATCGTGGATCACGGGCTGGGGAGAGGGGGCGGCTGCGTGGATGGGGGACTCGTTCCTCGTAAGCCCATCGCTGCTGCCCCCGGAGTCGGCGGCGGTCTTATGGGCATGGGGGAAGTCCTACCTCCAAAGAGACAGGCCGTCGTAGACAGACTTCGCCGCCGTATCGAGAGTTATCGGAAACGTCAAAACGACTGCATCCCACGTTTTGACCAGTCCTTCAACGGCCTCTGCGAGCAAAACATTCAGGAGACCCTAGTGCTGAAGCAGAGGTTTCTGGAGTCCAAGGCGAAGAGGGCGGCTAAGAAGACGGACAAGAAGCAGGACGGCGCTAGCGGTCTTCAGAACAACCTGCACACGGTATGAGGACTTCTTTTGTATGTTTTGTAGAGTGGAAATCAGGTCATTTGTTACGCTGACCTAATTTTTCAAGAAGTCACATATGTTGATCCAGCACATTTAGCCTGACGACCTTGTAGTCCTATAGGGCTCTACTAATGCATACTGCATCCTTTATATCGGGGTCAGTAGTAGAGGTTGCTGATTGTAATTGCTTTTATACTCGTAACTGAATTTCTATCCGAACCAAGTAAATTTGCTTGGCAAGAACATTTAAAAGTGTAAATTGTGCTCATCATTAGTTAAGATTTAAAGTGAACGTTAAATACCTTTAGATAAACAAGTCGGTTAATCACAAACGCCTGTGTCTTTAGTGACATCTATTGTAATATTTAGACAAGAGAAAAATTGAACTCTTTAAGGCAATTTTGGTTGACCATCCCATGCTGCTCCCTTTCAAAGAAAAATATGCTTTCATATAGGTTTTAATTCTTGAACATGCCTCAGAAAGTATACTGGCTAATTAATCAGCATTTGAATTCACATTATGTAAGTGCAAAGTAAATGAGCAAATCAGATTAAATGACAGCATTAAATTTGATATCCATTTTTTACTCCAAGTAATGGTGAGAAACATCATGTAGCATGATAAGAAAATGTAATGTGACAGGTTGATGTATTTGCCAATTTTTTATGAGTAAAAATATATATATACAGAAACTCCGAAGTAGGATATATAGCCTAGTGGCCAGAAAACATAGATTAAGCAGGTCAGATTTTTTGTGATAAAATAAACTGTGCATAATAGTAAAATACTCTATTCTCAATGACACTGCATTCCAGTAAGGGAGAAGAGCATCAATACCTTTTTTCATATGCTAAAACTATTTGGTTTTCATTGCAATATAATAAGGTATTTTAGTAAAAATTTTATTTCATGGCAAAAGTAAGATTGCAATAAAAATTAGTTGAGGGTTTTTATACAAACCTATCAATAGCACTCCACACAAGTAATTTTAAAGTTATAGAACTGATTATGGAGAAAAAATTATAGTTTAATAAGTTTAATAAGAAGGTAGTGAATAGCCAAACTATGTTTCCTTGTTGAGCAATTAAAAATGGCCACTGGGAGAAATACAATAGAATTTTTTTTTTGTAATATTTGTAATAAGGTATTTTTGATTTTTAGGTACCTGGTCATTCTGTTGTTTTTGTCGACACATTTATATATACTGAACTGATTAGCTAAATACTGTTATATTACAGGATACAGGGTAATATTGGTAATATTATTAAAACATTTGCATCACAGCATGACATTGTAAAGTGTGGAGCTCCTCAAGGCTTAGTTCTTGGCTTTCTTTCATATTTTGTGTATGTGAATCCTTTGAGAAATGGAAAGTGATTTCATATGCAGATGACACATCACAACTATTTTGGGATAAGACAGTAGAGAGTGTAAAACATTTAATAGCAGACTTCTCGATGGTCATGCTGAAATATCTTGAAAATAACAATCTGAAAATAAATTTAAACAAGACAAGAATTTTACCCTTCCAACAATAAGAGTAATAATCCTGAAATGGTGTTAAATGGAAAAGTGATATAATCAACTCAATGTGTTAATTTCTTGGCATTATACCTTGACAGGAATCTGACATAACTACCATGCAAGAAAATAAACTTGGGATTATATTTGTTAAGGCTACTCTCAAAATATCTGGATACAGCTGTACTAAAAATGGCATATTATGGTGCAATGGTCCCATGTGCAATATTGTATAGAACTCTGGGGTAGCACAGTTCTATTGGTAATGTAAATGGACTGCTAATTTTGCAAACACAAGTATAAGAATTATTTACAGACTTAACAAAAGAACTTCACTCTGAAAAGTCATTAGAGAAAATAACCTGTAATCTCGTTATATGTATATGGACTAATCTTATTAATTGTAAATAGCAATAAGCAAGCTGGCAGCAATAACCAATAGCGCACCTATGATGCACAGGGAAAAGCTAATTTATATCGGGTCGCCGTAAACAAAAAATCATCAGAATGTGATGCATTTATCAAAGGTGTAATTTTGTACAACAAACTACCAGAATCTCTAAAAATAAAAAATGGGAAGATGTTTAAGAGAGACCTAAAGGTGAAATGCCCATACAGTGTGGATGCATTTTAGATAATTGTAGAATAAATGTGTAATTTTCCTTTATTGCTGTAAATGTATATTAAAATTATCTAAGAATAAGTTACTGTATATCTACTAATTCTGTTAAACTTTTGCTATTCTTATGCTATACTTTACAATTGTATATGAATTATTTAAATTAATGTTCCACACTTATATACACTGCTGCTTTAGATTTTGACAAAGTCTGAAACTTGTGTACACTGATCTATTGACAGCAATAATTTTTATTGTTATTATTATTATTATTGTTATAAGGTGTAGATTATTTCCTACATGATAAACCAATCAAAACTTCAGAAAATTAATTATATGAAACAATTGGTTTATGAAGTGCATAAATGCAGACTACGGTTTTAAGATGCAATGAAGTTGGAAAACTAACTTTTAAATTGTTATTTTCTTTAAGAAATTTATAGGAAAATGGGTATCAGCACTAAATGGATTAAATCATCTCTAGCAGAAAGTAAGCAACTAATAAAAATTACATACACAGAAGCAGGAAAATTTGCCAGTCTAGCTAACATACATCACATTAAATATAGAGTCCTGCAAGGGTCAATTTTATTTTTATAAGTATAACAAAAAAAAAAAAAAAAAAAAAAAAAAAAAAAAAAAAAAAAAAAAAAAAAATGAAAACTCAACAGTTGCTAATAAACAAAATTCTAGCCCAATCTTTGACGTTGTTTGACAAAAACTCTTTTAAAGTCAATATGGAGAAAGCACCTGTAATCGCTTTTATCTTAGTCAATAAAATTATGAATTGGAACCAAAAACAATTTTTAGTGATAAAAATAATGGTAAATTAAATTAAATTTATTGGTGTAGGTATAGGTTGATAAAACCTCAAATAGGGTAAATCTGGTTGATAAATAAACTTATCATCAGCTGTTGCACCTTCAGACAAGTGAGAAACTATGTAAAACTGAGATACTTAGGAATACATACTTTGTTTATGTATATTCAGTATTAAGATAATGTATTTTACTTTGAGGAAATTTGCACACATCTAAAAATATTTGTTATGATAAAAGAATATTCAGAATGGATAGTGTACGTCATAATTCATTACGTAAATTACTCTTTATAAACTTCCAAATCTCCCCATGCCTTGTATTTTTCAGTATTTTATGTACATAAAAAGGAAATTGGATAGGATTGGATTCCTTATTAGAAATGCAGAAATCACAAAACAAGGTTAATGTAATCAGAAACAGTTTTAAAACAAATTGATGACTTTCTGAGGAAATGATTCTAAATGGTATTTTTCATGATGAGCATTAGAATAATTAATTAAATCAGTTATATTATGGTTTAAATAATAGTTAATATATGCATATCACCCCAATTTATAAAATAGCAAAAATTAGCTATGACTTGTCCAATATCAGTTACACATTAGTGTAATGTAATGATGTATAGGAACCAATGAATAAATAAAATAAAATATATACATAGCTGAAATATTGTGCTTAACCATCAGAAGCTTAAAAAAATTCTTGGTTTCATGTTCAAACAATGAAATGGTATTAAATAGATATGTCTCATCCTGCATTTATTTACAAACATAACAGTTCCAATTGTAAAATTAAAAAAAGTTGGGAACAGTGAGGTTGTTAAATATACAAATGATATATACATTTGTGTGTGTGTGTGTGTATATACACAAGACAGTTCCAGTAAGGATATTAGTCATATTATGGGATATCATTCAAAAGAAAATTTAAAAATTCCTGATTTATGTTTTCTCTTTTTTCTCGGTTTTCATTTTCCTTAATTTGCTGGGTTGTTCCTTTTATTTCTCTCTCTCTCTTGTTTTAATCCATGAACTTCTCTTACAAAGTGACCCCATAATAAAATGGAAGAACAATAAAGAATTTTCTGAAGTGCCTCAGAAACTGGATGAAATGCATACCAAATGATTATAATATATAAGCCTGTTTCAATGGTAATGTTTAGCAGTTCTATGAACACACTCCAGGTTTGGTTATTTGTATTTGCTGTATTCTCCCTGTTTCACATTTGCTAATTGAAATTTGCCAAATACTCCTGAAAATAGGGATGCAATTGCCAAAATGTGTCTCAGAACTGAAACTTCTGCAGAAAAAAAAAATCCTTTCCTTGCTAAGGTGTACAATATAAAATTTAAATAGCTTCATTTATCTTTCTAGTGACTAGGTGGGAAGAGAATGAAATAGATTTTGTGTTGCCTTTCTAATTTATTATGAATGTGTGTTTATTTTATTATAAATGGATATTATTGTTACAAATAAATTATTAAGATTTGCGTTTAAAAATTATAATATTTGTGAACATATAGAAAGTTTTAGAAATAAAGTAATATTATAAACTAAACTTATACATATGTCTATTTACATTTTACTGTTGGTGTGTAACATATCAGCGGGAACAATAGTTTTTCGCAATAGTAATAGAATGTGAAATCTCTTCCAAAGACTTAATTTTTCATAATTAAAAGATTGAAATTAAAGCTATTTTCTATGCTTGATAAAATGAGAAGTTTATCCAAAAATGTGAAACAACATTATCAATGAAAATTTCATACTTTTGGTCATATTTTGGCTGGTTTCTAAATACCTCTCATCTCCTCCTATTAATTAATGTTCCTTGAGCATTCATTGAGTTCATGAAGGAGTTACAGAGACCTACGAACATAGAACTTATCATTTACAATTAGTAAATGTAATGAAAGTTGAGTTTAGCAAAACCCTCAGTATCTTTTTCCCTTTAATAACCCTTATTCATTGATTCAGAATGCTTAGTGACTTACTGACCTTTTCCAAGAAAGAGGAGGCAATTAAGTCCTGGTAGAACATGTAGAAAACTCAAAAAGTCTGTCAATTTATTAATCCAATCATTCTGTGCCCAAATATTGACCTTCAGTTCAAAGATTTACCTGAAAGCAAAGGAAAGATACAATTTTTCTGATGCTGATAAATAAATTAATTGAAGGATTGAAGGATATAGATATTTCCATGTTCAAATTGTTAAAAAGTAATAAATATATGAACTACATACAAATTCTGTTGGGTATGGCCATAAAATTCTTGTAGCAGTTCTCCAATACACTTGGGCTTCTACAAACAGCATAGATACTGAAAGATTTTTCAGCGAATATAGTTCAGGTAGTAATTTTTGATATGAAAACTATGTCAGGGGACAATGTAAAGGTGTGTTCAATGTTATTACTCAATAGCATAATTATAGTATAAATTTTACTTGCCCAGGACGTATGAGAGAATCAAATAAATTACCCAATATATGTGTATCTTATTCTGTTTCATAAATCTTAAAATATTTCATATAAATATTCAAGAATTTGGAAATTAATACCATATTAATATAAAATTTTTGTTATGATTATTTAAATGTTTTTAATGGTTCCCATTCAAGAATATTTTACCTAATAAAAACATACATTTATTAGGTAAAAAAATGTAGTACAATTAATGTCACTGACATCCTTCAAAATGCTAAAATTTTAATATAAAAATCACAAATCACCATCCCTTATATATCCCATATGCAGACAGAGTCAATCACACTTATAAATGGATCCATTTTGAGATCTCTTGAGTAAATCATTACACAGCACACCAGTGCTTAAAGTTGCTTAAAAATGTTTAAAATTGTTGTGAAACTTCCTTTCTGTAATTGGAAATTTAAGTTGTAAAATTATTTATTCATTTTTTCCCTCATATTTAATGGGATTATTACAACAGTGGAAGAGCATGGATAACTTTGCACTGCGGAGAACTTCTTCTTGCTAAAAATAAAAAAAAAAAAAGTCAAATATTTGCTGTTACTTAAATATGCAAATGAAACTCTATAAGTGTTAAAAGTTGAAATGTGCTTCTATTATGCATAAAATTTATAATTGGCAAAATTATACAACTTTCTAAAATGTAGGAATATACTAGCACATATAGTTCTCTAGTCTTTCACTCAGGTGTAATGGTAGTACCCATCATGTTACATGTGTATGTGACAATATATAGAATTTGGGAACGTACACATCGGACTATGGCAGATGACAGTGCAAGAGAAAGTTGCATTAAGACATTATACAGTAATATTATATATCTGTTTTGCATTAATTTAAAATTCCTATGGACTTAGAGACTAGAAGTCTACAATCATGTAGTGAAAGTGCTTACATAGAGGTTTTCTTTTGCATAAACTCAGTTTCATGTAATGAGTTATCTCATTTTGCTAAATGTTTACAGAAAAACAGCACGCAACAGCTAAAATATTCTGTTTTTATTTCTAAACATTCGAAATTCTCATGTCTTTCCTTTATTGCTTAATGATTTGAGAAAATGAATAGTCTAGAAGCCTGTTATCATGTTTTCTAAGTAAAAATGAAGACCACTTATGGTGAATTTGAAATGGAACAAGGTTCTTTCTTTTAGAACCATGTTATCCATTGCACATGGATTGAATGGAATGTATAGTATTTGATATCCAGTTCTCGTGCAAAATCAAAAGTTTGTTAAAATGCCATATTTCTGTAATAATAGAAATATTGATACATAAACGTACCACCATGGCATTGTCTGTTAGACTTGTATTTATTTAAGACAGATGATTTTGTAAATGTCCTCACACATCAATAAATAATAAAAGCAATACTGCATAAAAGGGTATGACTGACATAACATTAGTAGCTTTTTCTTCACAGCTTGATCAGCTGGCTGTTAGGAAAATGTGGACACTGGTTCCTTAGTGAAGTCATTATGACATGAAAATGGATTGATATTTTGAATAAAACAGTTATAGTTTATTCAGAAATGGAAATAATCCAACAAATATTTTTTTTAGTCTAGTGCTCCTTTTTCTACAAACATGAAAGGGAGAAGGGATGAATAAGGAAGAGGTGAAAGATATTTTGGATAGTGGAATTCAGTACAGAAAGACAAGAAGATCATATAGTACTTTTCAGAACCCGTTATGAATAATATGAGATTCTGTGCTCTCAAATTATAATTGTTTGACTTGATGCACATTTTACCCAAGGAAACTTCATTTACTTTTTGGGTGCTTGATATGAGACAGTAATATACATCATTTCATGCATATTATCTCATTTTACCCACATAGATCTTCTCAGTTCATTTTACCCCACTATCACTTAATGTTTCCTTTAGGGGTAAAATTTTAATACATATTTGAAAGAATATTTAGTGAATATGACAAATTATTATTACAAAACCACTCAAATTTCACTATTTTTGTTCCACTTACTTGGACATGTTTCAAAGGCATTTGCCTCCATCTTCAGCCTGGTCCCACTGGCCGCTTCCCATTGTGGTAGTTGCTCTGTGGCTTTAACGAACTTAATGATGAAGTAACTGTTGTTTGGGAGATCAAAGTTAACCAAAAAATCTTTGTTTTTGTTTATAAATATATTTTCCCATACTGTTAATTCTATGGGTTTTTGAAGAGCTTTTAATAGTTTTGGTTCTTTTTTGGAATTCGTGTTTTTTTTTTTTGCCAAAAATGGTCTGCCACTGCTGATTTTTCTGTGTGTTTATATTTTACATTTCTCATGTGCTCCTTAAAACATGTGGTAATGTTTATTTTTGTTTTGCCTATGTATTTCATGTCACAATCTTTGCAATCAATTTCGTAAATGCCTGATTGCATTTAGTGCGATGATGCTTTTATGGTTAGTAGTTGTTTAAAGAGACCTGACAAAATTGTTAAGTGTTACTAATATAAATAAATGAGATGAAGCAAATTAATAATTTATTTAAACACTTCCTCATTACTTCTAAAAGTAGTAATACACATGAATAATTCAGGAATATAAAATAAATTAATATGGTAGTTTTACCTGTCTGTATTATAAGAATCAGATTCAGGCACAAACTCGCTACTGTTATAAGCAAGCAGTTAGATGTAAAATTCAGAAATTAAATAAAGAAACTGATTATTTAACAGTTTACAGATTATAATAATGATATATGAAGTACTTAAGATGAAAAGACTTAGACATCAGTTTAACAATATTTAAAAGAACCAATGAAAATAATATGGTTATATCATGACAGATTTATTTTTTAAACATATAACAGAAGATATGCATTACTGAATGCTTTCAGTTTAAATTATTTGATAAAATAGTGAGGAGCATTCAGATTAAAATTGTTTTCAGCACCATCACAATATTAGTGTGTTTGCATTGGTGGAAATCAACTTTCCTATATAAAGCAGAGTAGAAAGCAAAGCATAACCGCATCAGTGTAAAAGAATTTCAGCTATGCTGTTTAGGCATTTTATGTTTCTGAAAACTTGTGTAGAGATCGATTTAGTCTGCATAGCCAAAATACTCTGATCCAAAAAGAAAACTGTTTAAACCTACTAATTGCCTTTTAAATTTATAAAGACATTTTTACTTGTGATGGTGAATACTATACACATGAACAGCAAATTATATTGCATATCTCATTGCACTGCTTCAGAGCAAATGCTACAGGTGATATAATTATTAAAGCTTGACTAGAATCATCTGTGGTTTATTAAAGAGTGCTGTTTTCCTAAGCTATATTCATATACTAAATATATTGGGCATTGCATTGACCACATATAAGCCATATTCTGTATTTTAAATATTATAGTATAAAAATAAATTTGGCACATGCACATTTGATATTTTGAATTGAACTGCCATATTCCCCCCCCCCCCCAGAGGAAAGTGCATGTGTGATAGGTGCTCATTAATGAATGATTCTGAAGAATCCTTTCTGGTATTGTATGCAGATAAATTTTCCAAATTTTAATTCTCCTCAAAGCATTTCCCATTGGTTGCAGTTCAACTATCCCAGTATTTTTGCCAGTTTTCAAGGACATATGAAATTCCCTCTCAACTTTCATAACTACTTCTGGTGACTGATAATTTCTTATTTGCATTTGAAAGAACATTTTAAAAAAAGAAGGGAAAAAACTTAACATGGATCCAAATCTGGACTGTATAGAGAATGAAAAACATGCCTCATCTTTAATATGGCAAGATATTCCATGACTACATTGCAATTGGAGAGTGAGAGATCCTTTTAGGGTTTTAGTTCACTTCTGTAGTACTGTCTAGTTGCAGTTGTAAGAGTTAAACTAGAGCAGCGCACATTACATATAATGAAACATTTCTTTCATACTCATGAATGTAGATCAAATAGATATAATTAATAGAATTAAAACTATCTCTTATTATAGCTAGATGTACTTGGATACAAACCAGTATTCCTAAAACTATGGTCCACACACCAGAAGTGACCCTAGAGGTTATTTAATTTTTTCTGTTAATAATATGAGATTATACAACTTCTATAATAAACCTACATTATTATAAAATAACTTTGATATTATTTAATTATTTAAAACCAATAAACATGGTTCCAAGTCGATATATAAATGAAAAATAAAATAATTCTTGTAACTAAGACTAAAATGAGAAGAACTGGAGAAATAGAAATAAACAAAACACTTAATTAGTCCCACAATTAAATATATATAAATGAAGAACGCGAGTTGTTAGAAATATAGCGAAAATTGTGAGACTATTTAATTGTTTTGTTTATTTTTGTTTCTCTAGTTCTTGTTATTTTAGTTATTGTTCCAAGATTTATTTTATTTTTCATTTATATATCCAGACTTAGATCCATGTGACTTTATTTTTATTGTACCTTTTAATATTTTATTACAATTCATTTCGTTTTATATTAGGATTAATAGCTAGAAGAAAAAGGATATACACAACTGGTTTTTTTTAATAACTAAGGGATATCAAGGCTATATTATAATAATGTAGGTTTATTGTGTTTCTGAATGGAATTTGTATAATCTCTATATTATTGAAATAATCTCTATGACCGTTTCTGGTCCGCGTACCCATAGTTTGAGGAACGCTGGTCTAAAGCTTTGCTTTGTTATCCAAGTACATCTAGTTATAATAAGAGATAGTATGTTGTTTTATTTCTATTAATTATGTTTGGTCTATATGAGTATAAATAAATGTTTCCTTCTAATGTATAAGTAATATATTATTAATACATATAAGCTATTTAAATATTTGTATCCCACTATTTATCTTAATAAAACAAATTGAAAATCAAGCGTATGGTAATGTGAATTTCTGTAGTTTATGTGTACCACTCTATTGCTTTCATTTTAACTTACAAAAGTGGTCCATAGCTGAAGAAAGATTGATTTAGAATGTAATTTGAGTAATTTAATTGTCTTCTATATTGTTCCCGGTGTCCTTTTGTGCATCACCCTGAAGATGCTAT
The DNA here is from genome assembly GCA_030762175.1 of Metallyticus violacea. NCBI lineage: Eukaryota > Metazoa > Arthropoda > Insecta > Mantodea > Metallyticidae > Metallyticus > Metallyticus violacea. The sequence goes on along the minus strand of CM060845.1, from coordinate 121,732,466 downwards.
AATTAATTGCAAGTTTTTAGAATAGCCTAAAGATCTTCCTGTCAAGCATTCAAAATCCATTGGAGCGTAGAAAATCCTTCTCTCAGCTGAAGAGATCATCTAGAAACCATGATTGGTTTACATTGCTGCTTATTTAATGAATAGTCTTGCAAGAATGTCTTCCAGAAGTTTATAGTAGGATGGTGTTCGGCCATTAGCTACTTTTTTTTTTTATTATTATTATTATTATTATTTGCAACACCAGACCTTTGCACTGTTTGAAGAACCGATTATAGAAGAAGCTACTTGTGTTGTATCAACATTGTCTGGTTCCAGAAGCTTATTTGTTTACAAAATCTGTGATAAATATCATCTACGGGGGCTGATCAATGAAAATTAGTATAATGCGTACCTGTTTCATTGTTGTCACTTCCTGTTCCCGCTCGAGAGAAGTATGCAAGTTGTATCTACAGCAAGTGACATGCGAAGAACGATATGTTGCTCTGAAATTCCGCTTTCGTCTACACACACACACACACACATCTTCAACTGAGGAATATGCAATGTTACTTGAGGCCTGTGGAGAATTTGTTTCCCTCTATAGCACATCTCGAAGATGGTTTGAAATGTTTAAAAAGGGAGCAATCAATTTCAAAGGAAGATGAGCCCACCTCTCCAATTTGAGCTCTAACGAATGAAAGCTTTATCACTGCAGCTGTCGTTGTGAGGGAGGATCGTCGAATAACATTGAGTGCTTTCAGAAATTCTGAAACTTTCATCGAGTGCCACCCATACTTGGTAACCCAAATGTAGTACACGAGACGTGTTTTTGCACGGTGGGTTCCAAAAGGTCGCTTGCAAGTATGCATACAATTGAAGATGCGGAGACAATGAAATTGGCTGCATCATTCTATCCTGAGAGCAAACAGCAAATCACCATGTGAGGGGAAAAAGTGGTTATTTCTGCTTAGAAAATTATGATCATCTCATTTTCCGATATTCAAGAAATGGTTTCCAGCATGTCTTTGAAGACTGGCAGAAATGCGGGAACAGGTGAATTGCATCTAACGGGGACTACTGTGAGAAAGATCATCAAAATTATGAGGATGAGTCAAATGAAATAACAAGTCTTTATTGAACAGCCCTCGTATTCTTAAGTTGAGGTTAGAAGCGGTTTATTTTCAAATTTTGATAGAGATGCTCTCTTCATCTCTTCTAAGTTGAACCATTGCATTGAAATTGATGGACTGGAGGTAGAACAAACATGGGGGGGATGTTTCCCCATACACACCGTCCAATCGCTTGTTTAATTTCATTTGGAGTAAGTCCTTCTTTTGTGAAGAACTTAATAACAGCTCGATACTCCATTTTGAACATGTCACAATGTTCTACACATAGCCTTCTGTATGCAGCTATATCTGAACTGAACACAGCGGAGCGTAAGTTACAGCTGCAATTATTTACTTAATAGATAAGATAAGATATGACCCAAATAAGGATTTTGTGAAGGCGAAAACTTATGGACCTACCCTCGTAAGAACTGCAATTAATTAATCATTCGAATGTCTTCAGCAGAATTTTTGAGCTCAACAAATAGAATGCAGCAAGTTGTCTGTCGGCAGAAAGCATGTAGTGTACACCATCTGATATTAAAAAATCAGAATTGACATCAAGGGCATTAAGTATTAAATTTAGCATTGGAAAGTTTAACTATTTTGGTTTTTACAAGAAAATGTTTTTCGCTCACATCACCCAATGGTGCAACAAGAACATTAATCTTTATTATTATTTATTTATTTTCTCTGCACCCACTAGATACGCCAAATTGCCGTCACATTTGAACTTAAGATGGGTGCGCTTGACAAGTTATCTTCTCATTGGAAGCCTAGTTGTTGCTATCCACTGACTGATGAGTTCGTGAAATTGCTTTGATCATTTCTTTCCTATTTGCCATACTGAGGTGTGGTCCTGCTACTGTCTAGTTTTATAGATGGCGAGAAGTTGAACTCTGTCCATCGTTGTGTTTCTGTGTTCTATGCTTAAAACATTTCATGTGTTTGGCTATCAGCCGCAAAGTAATTCGTGGTGAACCCTTCGTTTTATATTAGCATTAATAGGTATAAGAAAAAGGATGTAAAATTCAGAGACCATGTAAAATGCAAAAACAGTTTACAGTGAAAGAGTGGCTATAATTCGGCCTTATTGAAATGGTATCAGTATGTTTGACATTAAAAGTAAAGATATGTGGTTATTTACATACACTGTGCACTCATTTTTAAACCATAAGTATGACTGAAAGTATGCTTTTCTTGATCGTTTATGGCTATGGAGAGAGGAAAAACGTATAAAGTAGGTATATGTTTGACCAAAATAAGATTTTTCTTAGAGTTTTTGTGTTAAAGATGTTTCCAATAATTTACAATGTAAATGTTGCAATGATTACCAATGTAAAATTATCTACTTGTTAAACGTCCTTTATGTTTAAATAAATAAACAAACAATTCTTATAGAGACAGATTTTTCAAAATACTAGTGCTCCATACTTCCCATATAAATACAGCGAGTCTAGAAGACACATATTAGGTGTTTATGGTAAGAAAAAAACTTAGATATTCAGGCTTAACCTAACCTAACATTGATTGAAAGTGCAGCGTTGTAATCGGCACAGCGCAACCATGCGGCCTTCTCTTTTTGGGGACACAGTCTTTCTACCCAAGGCAGGCGTTCCATGCCTACCTAATTTAGAAAATTTCCAAGCAGGCACTGAGGATCGAATCCGAAACCTCCCGTCCACCTATCAGCAACGCTAGCCACTAGACCAAAAAAGACAGTTTTATGCTTTTTAAGTGCAATATAAAAAACTCAAGTTTTGCAGTTACTTTGATAAATTCTAATCTTTCATAAATGTATTTTCGAGGCTACTACTCAAAATGCTTTCTGTCATACCTCTTCATGTTCTTTTACATTTTTAAACAAATATTTGCAAATTTTTCTTTAATTTTTTGTTATTAATTCTGCACATACTTCTAAATACGTAAGAGAACTTATTCAAGCATTTGATCGAATTGCTTTACCTTAGAGTTTCCTCTTTTTTAAATATATGACAAAGAATTAAATTAATTTTAACTAGGAGGTTTCATCTCCAGGATTTTTAATTGTTTCAGAACACATAAATAACTCTTGTTCCTGAATTTTGGGCAGGTTTGGAAAAGTAGGTCAGGGACGCTCTCTATATGCGGTTTATTGTGCTTGAAATCAAGTGCTCATTATTTTTCAAAGAGAGTTTTAATGGTCTGTAAGCGTTTTGGGGGATTTTTTTTTTCTTTTCATTAAAAGCTGCTATCAGGTTTGCATCGTTTGAGATTTTGATTTGCAAAGTACACATTTTGTACTATGATTTTATTTTGCGTATATATGTACTATGGGCAGCTGTAATACAAATTTAGCTTTGTTATGAAAAGGTAAAAGAAATGAATTCATTATGAACTTATTATCTCCTACCGATCCTTTCTTTCCTCATTTAAGGGCGCTCTTTTAACATCTCAGATCATCACCGTCCTATTCTATTCAGGAGTGAAACGGCCAAGAAATTTTGCTCACAGGTCTCTTTCAGACTTGAGGTTCTTTTACGTGCTCTGAATGTGTTCCAAATGAAGCCATATAGAGTATATTTACGCCCTAAAAATTAAATCCTGACCGGGATTGAACCCTCGACCTTGAGGCTACGATGCAAGTATGGTACCAACTATAGACATTAAGATAACTGTTATAGTGCATAAGCAATGGGCGACGTAAAATAGCTTAAAAGGCAGTAGTAGGAGAGAGACAGGAAATACAACGAAATGTTCATGTTCGCAGTCGCTTTTATATCATTTGGAAAAATGGGATATTAAATGGCCCATGGAGGGAAAAATGAAGTCTGCGGTAGAGAATTTCGCACGGTGCTTTGAGAGACTATACAGGTGTTAATAAAACTTCAACCCGAAATTGTACCACGCAATAATGGGCGAAAGTTTGGAGTGCGTCTTTTTGTTGCAGTTCGTATATTGGCGGAATATGACTATCTAGTTGATTATTGTTATTTATTTTTAAGTTATGTTTAATCTTAACATATAATAGCATACTCAGCAGGACTACTACGTCCGTCCTGATGGTGTAGTGGTTACCATATTTGCCTGCTACACCCAAGATCGCGGGTTGGAACCCGGCCAGAACCGATGGATTTTTTTTGGGCGTAAAAATCCTTAGTATGGGTTCCTTCGGAAGGGAAATAAAGCCGTGGGTTCCGTATCGTACATTTACGGCACGATAAAGAACCTCAAGCCTGAAAGAGAGGCCTCTGAGCAAAATTTGTCGGCCGTTTCACGCCCTGAGTTGAATGGGACGCTGATGACCGAGATGTTAAAGAGCGTCCTTAAATAAATCAATCAAAAACATAATCAGCAGGACTACAGACTACAGTCTGCCTCCATATCCATTAGGCCACACATCGGACTCCCTCTAGAATCTGGATTAACCTGCATAACACAGTAAATCTTAAAAACGCGGAAGAAAATTGAAAATTGGAATTGTCTTGCACGTGAAGGAAGTTTGAAGATAATTTAAGTTACGGTTTTTACTTCATTACGCTTAACAGTTCTTAATTTCATCTTTATCACCATATAACTCCCTTACTTTTCTTCATCCCCATAGATTTTCTGTCTCAAATTGCTTGTTTAAGACCCCTCTATAATTTTTGAAATCATTATGGCGTAGTTCATTAACATATGGTATGTGAACTTGAGCCCGCGTACAGAATCTCAAGAAAAAATTAATATCAATTTATAGTTTCCTGAAAAATACAGCACTAACGGACACTGTAAATTCTTAATATCGCGATTGTTTAATTACCCTGTGGTTGCGTTTTTATTTTGCTAATGTAACAAAAGAAAAATGACGATTCTGTAATGTCTTTCTTCTAGTATTGATTTTTAACAGGTTTCTGGTGTCAGTAGACTTTCGTAGGATAGGCAGAGCCAGATGTTTCGGAACTAGCAAGACACGCGTGCGGCACGCTCCGGGAACCAAGCCATTCATCGATGCTTTTTCATTAGAGAAAGCTGAGCGCCACAGGTGCTCGCTAACATTAATGACTATGTGATCCCAGTCTTTGTGACAATGCTTTGTTCTTTCGTATGTTTAAATTCTAAACTAAAAAAAAATTACATAAAGCTTACATTTATAAAAAAAAATAGTAATTTTTAAAACTTTGTTACTGCTGTATACTGCATTTTCACCCCGAGGTTATTCGTAGGTCACTAGAAATACAAATACTGCAGCCTGTAAATAACAATATGTTAACTATTGTTTAATATTATTAGTTTGCTTAATGAACTTCAAATTGTTGAAATGTGTGTGGAGATTCAATGTTTTAATTTCTAAGTGTGTAATTATTAAAGAATTGATAACCTTTAAATTACAGTATGCAGACAGTTCTAAATACAAGGCTCTAAAAGTGCTAATATGGGATGCGTTTCATTAGTTTCCGGCCAGGTCATGTTAAGTATGTGATAAAAAAAACTGGTATCATTTTCAAAGTAATCTCCCTTTACTTCAGTGCATTTCTCACGTATTTGTATTATTTCAGTTCCCCCCCCCCCAAAAAAAAACAAAAATAGTTCGAAGCTTTGTTTATAAAATGCTGGAAAATAGATAATGCAATTTCAACCCATTATCGTTCGTGAATCTCCTTCCTGAAATGTCAAATTTCAATTAAAAAGTTACAGTCGCTGGGGACAAGGTCTGGGCTTAAGGTGGATGATTCAGCTCCTAGAAGCCACTGGTACGTTGTCAAGCATGCCTTTTTCCCCCTTGATAGTGAGGTGTAATTGACCCAGCACAGTACTTCCCAGTACTTACCGTTGTGTTTCTTTCTGTGAAGTCGTATCATCAGAATTCCTATGATCTTTGTGAACTGTGTGGCATTGGCTTTTCTAGGAGATGATTCGCCCTTTCGCTTTTCCATCGATTCCCTTTTTGAAAGAGGAGTTCATAATTTCGTCTCCTCTGACGGTTGATTCCAATATGCCCTCTCATTACCAAGGCAGAAACTTCTGACATATTCCACGCGCACTTGCATCAGATGCCTATCGCTCAAAGTTTCCTCCTCGTGTTCTTGTGTCACATCCACCGACCTACCCTCACGTCGACCATTTTTAAAGCTCTCTCTCTCTGCTCAAACTCCGATCATGAGTAGGTTTAGAAATCTAATGGGTAATGGTGAAATATGAAGGGAAAACTTTTCCATGTCATTTTCAAGGCGTTCACTGGGTAAATGTCATTGGGTTAAGCATTTTATCACTGCGTTACACCATGCTGTATTATGCAACACTTCTTACTTAAATTAGGTCTCCATGCAAATGAATTTCGTGTCCGGGCAGTGTTTACACTCCTGAAACATGCATCAGATGGCAACAGTGAATGTATGTCAGGCCGGGAACTTATTGATCGCACCTCATTTGTGCTTCGGGTTCAACAGGTGCATTTCAGATCGAAAGCGCTGTCTGAATGAGCAAGTTGAAACCTGCTATCTCATCTAGAAGTGGTTATTGTTGATTCGCAAATGCAGCAACCAAGCGTAGAGGTGCTGGCAAGCTCTTACTTCGCATCTTTCGAAACATTTCAGAAATGCTGGTAAATGAATTCCCAGGAAACATCTGGAACTGATCATGTCCGGATGGCGAAATTACATGTTCAGGTGCATTAGTTGCTGCTTGTAAACATATTTTACAAGCGAAGGGCTTCGGCTCGAGTTTTTCACAGAAACATACGGCACAATGACAAAGCATTCGTCTGTGTAACAGCTGATGTAAGCCAATATATTTCTTCATACATGTGCATGAAGATTCTATACAAAGTGCATGAAACAGCGTGGAGTACAGCAAAAACATCTGATTAATATTCAATTGCACATTTCATACATGAAAAATCAAATACCTCCAGAATTATACCGAGGGTATGAAAAATGTGTACACACTTGCTACGTGACAGGTAAGTCAATAATGAACAAATGAAGCCAAGATTATCGTATGATGTTCTGTAAACATGTGCTTCACATTACGTTATGCTAGCGTTGCTACAACAAAATGAAGCCAAGTTTATCGTTTGAACGCGGAAGGCAATTTTGAAGTGATAATGGAAAACCGAAAATGTTGAAGTTCAAAGGCAATGAAGACGTGTATACAGAACAGAAACGCAAATTTATTTTAATGTTGGGTAATTTATTTAAACAACAAATAAATTATTGATTCAACAGTAAAATTGGATAATATAAAATAGATACGGAAGGTTAAATGAAATAAAGCAGTACGCATGTGTATTTCGTGAATATGAAATGACGATCGACTTTGTGTGATGAAAATGACAAACGTTAGCGTGCAGGAACTCCGAATTGAATCCATTCTTTTCCCAGTTTTTTAGTACGATCGAAATTGGCTCTTTGAATCTCCATTTACATGTACATTTTCAATCCAGCCGATTTGCGTCCGATGTAAACGTGGTTAGTATAAGCGCATTGAAAGTATATACAGGGCAATGCATATTTGATATAGCACAATTCTAATAATAAAAAAATCCGTCGCGCAGGAACTGCGTAAACTATCGAATTCTTTACCTAGGAATAATTTTTAAAAACAAAAATTGCTCTAACTGATACATATATATATATATTATATAATTTTTTTCATTGTCATTTTTTGGTGCCTGGTAGTTAGGATCGATGGAGATTTGAAGAAAATTTTCATGGGTACAACCGCAATTCCTTCGTAATTCACTGAAACGAACTTAAAATCTAAATTATGGCACTATAAGTAGAGAAACCACATTTGTAGAATAAGTATTAATAATAATAATAATAATAATAATAATAATAATAATAATATTGCAGTTGAGATTAAACCACAAGAATTAAATGTATACTATTAATTAAATGAATTATATAACCTCTGATAGACAATGCTATACTGTGTGAGTATTTTTAAACATTTTAAATGTAAGCAAGTTTATGAACTAAGCCCTTGATACCATCTTTACATTCACTAAAATACAGAAAAATAACAGAAAGTTTCGAGTTACACTCTGTATTTAAGATGTTCATATGTTTCAATAAAACCAAAAAATGTTATTATTTAAAACAGTTTCAGTTGTGTATATTTGCACTAAGCATATATACACAATCAACAACAAACAATTGAAAGTTTGATCGATTTTCATTGGCTTTGAAATTTAATTTAAATATTATTGTATTAAAAATATATAACACAAACATTTTCTGAAGGTTATTATAGAGCGCTCTTACATACAAAAGTAATTCTCCATACATATTAATTTAATATTTCACGACAATGATTTTATTAAATATAAATCATATTCATCGTTATAAACACAGTTTATATGTTGAATTAATTTATTATTGTATTTTAAATACTATGGCTGAGATATATTAATGATACTTTCGGACTTAGGACACAATGCTCAGAATCTATCAGTAACTGGAAATTTTCAATCAAGTTTATTTCTTATGTCTCTCCGCTACGTTCTTAGATATTGATATTTCTTTATGCAATAACATCGTCCCATTGCAGGCTCATATCCTTGCCAACGCCCTAAATGTAAAACCTATGCGCTAATTTTGCCGCAGTCCTAATTTATTCAGAATTTAACATTTATTCATTTGCTACTTGTTCTTCCAAGAACGTCGTATATTAGTTATATTGTAAGCTTTGCAAAGAATTTTATATTGGTTTAACTTCTACTGTTGTTTCGCTCCGTATGAACAATCATAGACGTTCTGTTAAAACCAAGTCTCTCTTGCCGATTGCCCAACATGCCTTATCTCAATGTAAGGATTTCGAGATGCATTTAATAAATGCGTTACCGACTCCATAGTTCTGAAAGTTTATTCAGAGATAGATGACATTTTTGCATAAAGCGCGTACAATCTTATTTGTATACTTATTTTCTCCCTCCACCCCCCTCTCTCTCTCTCTCTCTCTCTCTCTCTCTCTCGTTGCTTGTTTACTCTGTTTCCATACTTTACGTTACCTTCGAGATTCAATATTTATATTTACTACCTTCACTTGTCTTCCTGCCTTTGAATAACAGAATAAGTTCGAAACATAGCGAGCGATAATCTGTAAACGTCTATAAGTGTTTTATCCCCCTCCCCTTTTTTTTAAGTAATTTATATTTCCGTTTCTAATAGGTAGGGTCGATGGACATTCGAAGAAAATTTTCAAAAAAAATCGTTTCATGTGTACAACCACAATTCCTTTGGGATTGGAATGTTTATATCAACGCTACAGACCATACTGCTATCAGTTACATGTTATAAAACACAAGCAAAGGGTAATCCTGTTCCCCAATAATATCTAAAATTGGATTTTTGATAAAAATGATTAGGTTAAAACTGAATTTAGAGGGTTTATGCAAATTTTGGAAAATATTTATTTACATGTATTTTATGTGGTATAACATTAAAAAATATATGCTAGTTTAAAGCATTCAAAATTTAAATGTGTTTGTGAGTGCCTTTTGAACTTCAGATAATATATGTATTTACCTTTTATCCAAGACGCATTAATACATTATGGTGCAGAATCAATTATTCATCTTCAGTTGTTATTGTAACTATTCAGAATTCTTTTTACTCGAAATATGTTGTCACCCAACGGAGAACTGAAAACTACAATCTTAGGTCTCTTTTTATAGCAAGGCACTCATTTTCATTCCTAATGTAATATCCATAATATTGAAGATATATTGAAACGTTAATGACGAATGAATGTGTAAATAAACGAACAAACTTTTTCAAAGTACGCACTTTACTATGCAATGTTTCCAAAATGTTGTACCTACCGTCACGTATAATTTGCAGTTGATGATGGAAAGCTTTTTCCAGAGAGAATTTAATGGATAACGCGAGTATTTGTTTCTTGGGAACGAAAACTATTTATGTGTGAAAACCAATAACTTTTTGATGCAGAACAGAAAGGGGCTCCTCAGTGCGTCATAAAACAAACCAATTGAAACAGGTTGGCAACGCACGGCCCCATTTAAAACCATTCGTTTTCCACGATTGACTTTCTTTTGTTCCCGCGAGATAAAAGTCGTCCTTGCATACTTGTTAGCTCGACAGTTACGAAAAGCGGAAATAAATCGGAACAGCTGTAAACTTACATGTTTATAACTCCTTATGTGTGACCCAACGCGATGTGTTATGGAAACCCTTTCTGGAACCTGCAGATAGACTTCGCTTTTAGTTGACTTATCAGTGTTAAATATGGAAAAGATGGTGTAAGATAAAATGAATTAATATTATGACATGTGAACGCAATAATTATTGTGGTTTAATGAATTAATCCCACTTAAAGTGCGGATGTACAAAAAATCCAGGAAACAATACTATGAGGAAATCAGCAGTATTGTTTTCAGGGTGTTCCTCAAGCATAAGTAATATAAACGTAATGTTTGATTATATACAAACCAGAAATTGCTGTATTGTAACTAATATTTTCTCTGTATTCCCTGGAGTTCTTTAGCGAAATCCATTTTGGAATTTTATATTTAAAAATAATGGAGTTGTTTTTCCCTAGCTGTAAATTTGCCTTACAGGACTTCTAGGTAAATCATTTTTGGTCAGCATAAGAAAGATTTGCAAATTAATTCCTGCAACACATTTTGGTTAGCATTTGAGTACTAAGCTTGGACTATCATCCCATAGTCTGTGATACTAGAGCATCATTTTTTACGACGCTATCGGTTCCACAGCTTTTGTACCAAGAATCTTTAATGTTTTAATTCAGCTCGCTGCCCCCTATACTATAAACGGTATAGCACAAAGTTCGTGCAGTGTTCTTAATTCCGTGCATTATCCTGAAGACCTAAATTATCCACTTAAAATATGAAAATAAAAGGACTTCCAAAAAGAAATGTTTTATATTATAAGCAGGTACTTAAAATCTACAAGGGCCTGATCGCGATTCAACACGAGGAAACTGGTAGTTTACTGTGGTTGTCGTTGAGAGCGACACTGGATGGCTACTTGTGAATGGCTGGCCCAAGGGAAGAAGTCTCCCCTCCCTTCCCCTTCAGCAGCACCTCCAGTGTTGCGACAGCTGGCGGTCTCTGTGGCATACTGGACACCACGTCTAGTTGGCAACGTTGCCGTCCTCTGCAATAAGCAGGATGCGGCCCGCCAGCTGGGGTTCTTTAAACCTGCAGCTGAAGAGAGGGGATATGTGAAAAGAAACGTTGCAAGCACACTACCTGATATAACGGAGATCAAGTGGCGATGGAACGGGTGAACTGAAGGAATTAGTGCTAGGCAAAAACCACTTGAGGCGCGCACGCGAAACAATTGCTTCTTGAACAAGTAAATTCATTTAAGAAGTATAAACAGCACGTTAGTTTTAAAAACTATAACGCTTTGTTATTTAATACTCGTTTTAAATTACCTGTCCGATTAAATCCGTGCTTTGTCGAAGTGTTAGCTTGCTGCTTATACAAACTGGACTTTGCTATGGGGAAAGATTTTCGCCAATTTTCCTTATTCTGAAATGATATGCAGCTAACCTAAGAAACAATTAGGGCAGCACATCCCAAACTTCTTGTATGTACCATCCCCTTTTCGAGCAAGAAAATATTTAATAATAATAGTTAATTTGCAAGCTCTGCTGGTCAAAATAATCATTATACAACACTTAATTAAATAATCTTAATAACAGAGGACGTGAAAATGGATAAGTTCGTAAACAAAAGCAGTTTCCCCATATCCACCGCGACCCTCAAGATAGAATCCAGCCATCCTTCTAAGAGCCCCGACCCACAGTTTGGAAACCACTGAGCAAGGGTAATGAAATATTTTGGATTTCATGAAACAATCGAAGAAAAAAAAATTAAAATAGCATTTCGAAAAAATTCTAACTGTAGGTCAAGCTCCTTTGTTTTCACACTTTATCAATCGAAAGCAAATCTGTGCGCATATTATTTGATTGGAGAAATAATTAACCAAAAAGCAGTAGAACAGACTGTTAAAAAAAAAATTAACAAGCATGTGCTTCAAGAATAGAGCCTTCCCCAGGCATGTTTTTAAAAATAAACGCTACAGTGGTTATTTCCCGTTAACTTTAGGACAGTATTATTGCGGTTGAGTGAAATACTAAAAACTATTCCAACACATTCCTTGCTGTGCTATATTATGCAGTAGTAAACAGCCACATTAGAATATGTTAATTGTTTTAAATCCTACTTTAAAATTGATTTATATCACAGTACGAAAATGGGAAAAAATAAGCAAATGTAGGGTGACATAATAAGCTAATAAAATTTACCAGAAATGTTTTCCCCTTTGCCTTTTTTCTTGCAACTATTGCAGACTAGTACCCAATGCGACGGGCTAAACATATGCAGCCAATCTCATTATTTGCATAAATGTGTTAATTATTTAGAACTATCATTTCAAAGAATTTTGGCAATCAGCTGAAAACAAACAAACACTTTCTTTATAGTGGTACTTCATCTGGTTTCCCCACTAAGAGGAATTTATATTAGTTATCGTTTTCTAATGTTAAACTAGGACATAGCAGTTTATATTCCCAAGTTATTTATTTTAAATGAATGATTTTTTTAAAACGTTGGTTCGCAGTTTTCCAGATATTCAATTGCAGTGAGGTTATTTGAGTTGCTAGCGGCTGTGTACTGGAGAAGCGCTCATGTGGCCTGTGACTCAGTTGCAACATTTAGCTTTTTTTTTTTATACATATTTGTAATAACATTTCCGCTGTTCTTATAGAAAGGGTTAGAGTAATAGAATTATATACAATACAGTTCGGACTGGCTTTCATTTGTTAGTAGAGCCCGGATTTTATACCAAATCGAATTGAGAAATGGTCGGTCCTGGTGGTGTAGTGGTAACCATACTTGCCTCCTAAGCCCAAGATAACGGGCTCGATCCTGGCCAGGACTAATGGATTTTTTCGGGTGTAAAAATCCTAAGTATGGCTTCCTTCGGAAGGGAAGTAAAGCCGTGGGTCCCGTGTCGTACATTTACGGCATGATAAAGAACCTCAAGCCTAAAAAGGGGGGCCCCTGAGCAAAATTTATCGGCCTTTTCACGCTCTGAATTGATGGAACTCTGATGACCTGAGAGGTTAAAAAACGTCCGTAAATAAACCAAAGAGAGAGAAACATTTAGTAAACGTTTATTAAATATGTAGATATATGAATAATGAAGCAGTTGTATGTAATATCAAATTTTTGATTTCTTGAGTAGCTAAAGATTGATACATATTAAAAAAGATATTTCTTTTTTATTTTCTGCAAGTTACAGATAGTGAAACAAACTGAAATTTGTATATGCAATTTGAAAATAATATGTTTATATAGACTGGAAATATGCAGATCGCGGATCTTCAGCTTTCCGTGCTGACGCTCTAACCAAATAATGCTACCGCTTTCTCCAAGCATGAAACCATGGCCTTCTCTCATCTGTATATCCCGCAGACCTCTCTAAGGTTTTCTCCATTGTGAGAGATTTATTCATAATGCTACAAGTACTTTGACCCAGGCTTCTAATTTAATCGTCAATTATGAGGGTCATATGAAAAGTTCTCGGAATGAAGCACAAAATGACGGCACAGCCCAGCGACATTCCAAAGCCTTTATCCCTAACGAAAATCAAATTCCTCCAGGCCTGCAAATGAGGTCTCTGCTGATGATTTAAGCTCTTCATCGGGCGAAATTTCTTTCCACCAAGAACTATTTTTAGTTTAGGGAACAGCTGGGAGTTCGACGGAGCCAAGTCGAAGCAATAAGATGAATGTGGCAGCAAATCGTACGCTAATTAAATTGATTTTTACCATTGCAACGACACTCATTGTGAAGACGAGCATTTTCCTGATGCAAGATTACTTTCTTCTGTGATAAACCTGGCTTTTTCTCGCGTATTTCTTCAATAGGTCCAGAAGGTTAGCCTAAGGTCCCATTCACAATGAAAATTAAACGTAACGTAAACTTAAAAGTAAAAACTAGGTGCTATTTATTGTAATGGAATCATTCACAATGAATAGCGTAAACATAAAAATAAACGTACAATTAACGTATAAACGTATAAGTTTGCGTCTATGTCTAACTCTTAAGAAACCAGCCAATCAGAACACATTTTCTCTGGTTTGTAGAGCTCTATGGTAGAATTTATCCTTACACGGAGCACGGAAATCAAACGCAACTTTTGCTGCTTGCTGCTGCAAGTCCCGAGCGACGGCGGAGAGAGCCGAAGGTAGCGACTTCGACAGATAATCAGGCTTTCAAGCGAACAGTACCATGCACAGAATGCGCTGTAAATTGATATTTTATGATTTTTTCTCCTGCAATTAAAGGAGATTTGCCACCATTACAGTGATTTTCCCTTCCCTGTCAATTTATATTTACGAAAAACCACGGGTCCACCTATTTATAGGATTTACCCGGAGTAGCGTTAGTGTATTTATGAATTGAATTAATTGGGAATTCCAATTAGAACAGATTTGCCACCGTTACAATATTTTACCCTCCTATTTTATATTAAAAAGTTACGGAGGACAAGGCATAGATTATATTATGTTTAATAAAAAATAATGCGGTTAAAAAAACAGAAAATGATTATCACTAATCATCTTAGACTTTTACAGTTACAACAGTTGTTCAAAATGCCCACCATCGACGTCGATACACTTCTGAGTACGTTGAACTACTGATTGAGCAACTTTTGTGAAAGTGTCCTCAGCGATTGCAGCACATGCCGTTTCAATTTCTTCCCGAAGTGCTGCCAGTGTAGCTGGTTTTCTACGGTATACAACATCCTTAAGAGTTCCCTATAGGTAGAAGTCCAACGGAGTTAGATCCGGAGAACGCGGTATATACGTCTCAATTGCCTTTGAACTTCAACAACATTCTCGGTTTTCTGATACCACTTCAAAATTGCTTTCCGCTGTTCAAACGATAATCTTGGCCTCATTTTTTGTAACAACGCTATCATAATGTATGTCAGTCACATCTGTTTACAGAACATCATACGGTAATCTTGGCTTCATTTGTTCATTGTTGATTTACGATAATCTTGGTTTCATTTGTTCATTGTTGATTTACCTGTCACATAGCAACACTATTATAATGTATGTGAGTCACATCTGTTTACAGAACATCATACTACACATTACTGTTGTTTTTCGATCCAACTATGAAATATGTTAAAATAGATATTTAATGTGAAAGTGTGTATACATTTTGGCACCCTCGGTATAATATAAAATAAAAATAAAGTAACACTCTTAGCATGTAACAAATAAAGCGAAAGTTCGAAATAAAGTGATCTCAAGTGTGACTTTATATTAGTGTTTTATTCTTGTAAATCTTTTATCATTACTGTTAATATATATTGTGCTTTATATGTTAAAAAAGTATCGAGAATTATTGACCGAAAGAACATGTCAACAGCACAATACGAGAAAATGCAAATATATTAATATCCCTAGAAATAGGCCAGGTAAAATACAAACTAACAATGGAATTAAATGCTTCAGTCTTTTATCTATTACTGGTAGAAAGCTAAAGTTCGGAACTGTATTATGAAACCTTAAAATGTTATTTTAAAAGTAACCCATTAGTGAATTTTTAAACTGTTGAGTGCAATATATATATATATATATACACACACACACATACTTTTTTTTTTTTTTTTTCGTTTTCGTTTCTCTCCCCCCTATATCCACTATCATATGACACAATTGGAGTAATAAATTGAATTCAATTGCAGCACCCTCTTCTGCTGCTGGTCAGATTTTGGAAAACATTTTAGACCTTATTTCATCCTCCTGAATGGTTCAAGTGAATTCGCTCTTGAACAGCATTTGAAAATTCTGTTTCTGTTAAGCTAGCCAACGATACTACGCAAGTCATTTCTCTTGAACCTATTGAGCAGCGCGCACCGGCATCGTTAATTTCCTCGATAAGTGGCGCGGCAACTTGACTGAAAAATAAACAGCTCTTACCCAGAACTTGGCTCACTCTGATGCTGTAGGCTGCAAAATGACAAACTCATTCAGCGTGACTCTCAAGGCGAATTTTCAAACTTCTTTAATAATGCGATATTCAAGTCCTCGACAGACGATCACTAAGTCTACGTAAAGCCTTAATTGAGCTTTTGTGTACATTTAGTCATGGGTTTCCGTTTGTTAGGAGTAAATGTCTACACAGTGCTATAAAGAACATCGAAATATTTGCGCCCTATAATAAGATAAGTAATTTGAGATAGGGAACTCAGGGTCATCGGGCTTAAAGCTTCAAGTCACTACTTTTACCTTAAAGCATCCCAGTTACCACTAACGCCTCTCAACAGATTGAACTTTAATATAATGTGAATGACTTCTGTTAGGAAATCTTTTTCTGTCAATTTCAGGTCTCGTACAGCACAGTCTCATGATTGCTCATATCGGCAAGTTCAGAAAAACTGGAAACATCCTCAATTTCTTCAATTTGATGTTTTGTTTTATATACCGAGAGTGCCAAAAATGTATACACACTTTCACAGTAGATATCTATTTAATACATTTCAAATTGCACCGAAAAACAACAGTAATGTGTAGTATGATGTTCTGTAAACAGAAGTGACTCACATTACGTTATGCTAGCGTTGTTACAACAAAATGGAGCCAAGATTATCGTTTGAACAGCGGAAAGTAATTTTGAAGTGGTATTGACAAACCGAGAATGTTGTTGAAGTTCAAAGGCAATAGAGACATATATACCGCGTTCTCCAGATCTAACTCCGTTCGACTTCTACCTATGGGGAACTCTTAAGGATGTTGTATATTGTAGAAAACCAGCTACACTGACAGCACTTCGGAAAGAAATTGAAACGACATGTGCTGCAATCGCTGAGGACACTTTCGCAAACGTTACTCAATGTACTCAGAAGTTTTCTTTGTTGAAGTGTGTATATATGTTTGGCACCGTCTATATATTGTTTATAAAACAAACAACTGTTGTGTGAAACAATTGACAGATTATCTCGCAACATTAGAAGGAGGAAAAAAAAAAATGAATCGCGGCTTTGTTTCTAACAAATGAAACCCTCTTCATACACCATTGCAGTGGTATGCAATCATGTGTTTATCCTGACATGAAATCTTTCTAATATACATTTTAATGCCATATAGCTGTGGCTTGAATTTCTGAGCACCAGGTTACAATTACTTCACATTTTACATCAAGCCTGCAGAGTCATAAACATTCTATCATTAATGGGTTCCTTGTACGCCTGTTGCAAGTACATCTCATACCGAGTTCTACAGAATTTTCACCGGATTTGAGTGAATTTTTAGCACAATGTAAAATTTACTCCTTTCGGCCGAATACACATCAGATGTGCCAAAGAAAAGGGTACCATCTATCTGCGTTGCTAATGCCTGTGAAACTCGTCATGTGCGCTCCTAGATTCCCTATTTCAAATTACTTAAATATAGTGTAAAATGTTTCGGTGCAGTTCATTAGCACGCCATATAAGGAATAGCCAATGCGAAAAATTTTGTCAGGGGACGTAAAACATTATAGCAAGCAAACTTTATTATTTTTCAACGCCAATCAAGTACTTTCGAACTTGAGCGCGATTTTCTTCCAGTCAGCTGACCAAAAAACCTCAGCTTTATCTATCTTCAGTAAATGTTTGAACAATTGTAGAGTACTTAATTTTTAAATAAAGTTACTACAAATCCTAAATGAAATAAGGTCTGGCATTGCTATTGTCATTAGGAGAGGGTGTTTTCTGTATTTTCTCTTTCATTTCGAATATTATCAGTCGCTCTCTTCCTTTCTCTCAGTTTCACGTTTGTTTCGGTTATCCTGTCGCTGTTTCATGTTGCCTGTCTCCTGTTTGTGGCACTGCTACCAAGCGCTGTCAACCTTGAAGTAGATCTCGTGTTTCTTGTTAATGTTGTGAATTGAGGAAAGGACCTCATGTGAGCCGTATCGGCGATCACCACATGCTAGGGAACACAAGGTCACGCTGTGGTCTGCATTCTGGACCTCTTCTCTAAGACTGGTTTTGCTCTGCTAATAATTATAATGTGTATTATCAGCAAGAGGCAGGCGGTAAGAAATGAACCCTTTCCTTGCATCTTTTATGTTCACACTTCTTAGCGCTATGGAGGGACATTTTCTGTTATACTTTTTCGAAACTTCCCTTGGTGTAATAGTTTTCTTGCAGTTTTCTAATGCTGTCCTATTTTTTTTTTTCTCTATAAAGTGCCTCTAAATGAGGGTACGCGAAACTGAACATACGACAGATTCTGACATTGTCTTTCGCTGGATTTTCGCGTACATGCGAATTGAAATAACACGTATATCATATACTGGAACAGGGATAGACATTGTGGTGTGTTGCTTATAGCAGAAAGTAGAAGTAAAAAGAGAAGAATTTAAACAATTGATATGCCAGCTAAATATAGATTTGATGTATGAAGAACACCAGAAAGTTTCCCGATACGACCAGATATTGAAATATGTGTATGTGTTTTATTATTGTCTCTTTGACTGCATTGGTTTTCTCGCAACGTCTGTAGCATGTAAACTGAATACTATACCCTAAATCGTCGGTCCTGGTGGAGTAGTGGTAACCATACTTGCCTTCTTAACCGCCACGGGTGGCCGAGGTCGTTAAGGCACGGACTCGTGAGCGGGAGGTCTGGGATTCGAATCCTGTCAGGACCTCCCTGACAGGTTTTTTCCAGGTTTCCTCAGTCTTCATAACTGGCAAATGCCGGAAAGATACCCTAAATTTAGGCCTGGAACATTTCCTTCCTAAAAAAAAAATATCCTTTCCCAATATATCATTTCATTTCATGTATCACCAGTGTTCACCGCCTGTGGTGCCTCAGTAGTAAAAAGGGGCGTTAGGGCGTTAAATACCACTCAAAAAAAAAAATATATATATATATATATATATATATATATATATACTTGCCCTCTAAACCCAAGATCGCGGGTTCAAACCCGGCCAGGATGGATGGATTTTTTCGGGCGTAAAAATCCTAAGTATGGTTTCCTTCGGAAGGAAAGTAAAGCCGTGGGTCCCGGCACGAAAAAGAAGAGGCCTCTGAGTTTCACGCCCAGAATAGAATGGGATGCTGATGACTTGAGATGTTAAAGTGCGTCCGTAAATAAATCTAATCAACAGTATATCTAAGTCTATAGAGATGAATTAAATGAATTGTCCAATGATGGTACAAATGAGTTGGTAGTCCTTGACACCTTAAAGCTATCTGGCATTCACCAATTTCACCAGTTTCGCAACAGTAGTTGCAACATGGATTCATCACTTCACGCTAGAGACAAGGAGCAGTTCAAACAGTGGGTGACAACAGGTGAAAGTGCACCAAGGAAAGCAAAAACTGTTCCTTATGCAGGAAACGTCATGGATACGATTTTCTGGAATTGTCATGGCGTGGTACTCGTGGACTACCTCCAGAAGGGCAGAACCATCACTGGGGAGTATTACTCTTCATTACTGAACTAACTGAAGGATGCTATTCAAACTAAACGTTCACATCTTACGAAAAAGAAAGTTGTCTTTCATCACGATAATGCGCATTCACACACGTCTGCAAAATTACTTGACCTTTGCCAAGTGCTTCTACGTCCGTCATATTCGTCGGATTTGTTTCCCCAGCGATTACTTTTTGATCCGAAATTTGAAGAAATGACCGGATGAATTCACATGCAGTTATTTTTCACAGCTGGAAAGTCGTTGGACTAATTTCGTTGATTTATAATGGGACTATATTGAAAAATAATAAAAAATGCACCTTAAATGTTGTGTTTCTTGGTCAAACCAGGAGAACTTTTAGAACGCCCCTCGTAATAATACGAATATCATTTGTTTATTCCCTTTCATTTCAGATTTGGATCTAAGTATTGGGTGAGGAAAGATAAGTCATGCGTGAAAAAAAATATTCAATAGGCCTATCAGAAGAAAAATATACCATAGTAATTAATGCAACAAGCAACTAATATTAAGGCAATTTTACATACAAAACCGAGGGATGCTCTTCGCATACTGAGATTGTGTGGTCACATAAAATGAATTATCCAACCAATGCTCGCTTTAAAACGATTTTTACTAACGCAGCTGTTTCTCGAGCTTTGTTTTGCAACAGGTAAACCAAATATATCCATCACACTGTTATCAATAGCAAAACATTTTCCAGTTTTTGGCCGCCGGAAATACTTTTTTTCTTCTTCTTTTTCTTTCCTGCCATGAGCTTCTCTTTCTGTATAGGCCAATACTATAACAAAGACGGACGAAGAGGTTCCCAAAACATTTTTTTTAAAAAGCGTGAAAATATTGTTAAATTAAGTTGACTCTTTTGTAATTTCTCAAAAATTACAAGAGAGTATTATTTTAAAATAAATTGTAACTGTATCTGCAAAAAACTAAAGAACGAACCATGCATCAGGGTGGAATGAAACGGTTATTGCCTTTTTTTCTGAATTTGAAATTTATGAATTAGTCTAGTCTATTGCATCAATTCGGTCTATCACGCCAAACGCAAACCGTATTCCTAGGTTCGTGCTGTTACAGTATTTTCTGGACTTGCAAAACTGTTCGGTTCTTCGGAAGAGCTCTCATAATGCCAGAACGGTAAGGAGAATGGGTGATAAGCTCACAGGAAGTTAAGTGTGTTTGGGTAGATGTATTGTCTGTAAGTAGGTCTGGTTATCGGCCATGTTCACATGTTTTTTGCAACACAGACTGTTTATGTACCACTCAAGTATGACTCCTTAGGCAAAATGTTGTCACATGACTGTTGCTCATGGAGAACAAGATTGCTACCATTTTCTTCCCCAGGCTCCTTGCTCTCTTGATTTTGGGAAGATCTCCAAACCGATGATAATTTACACTTTGTTTGTAGATCATAATGATAGACCCATGTTTCATCACAAACACGGCGAGGGTCTCCGTTATTGCATCTTTGGAGTATTCGCGGCAGCATTCCACTTGAACACTTCATTGATGGCGAAACACCAGTGTGAAGACATTTTCTTGTCATGTATCACTTTTTAGACAACCCCGATCCAATATTAAGAGATGCTGTTAAAATATTATAGGCCACTCGGAAGTCTTTTTGCAATATCTGCACAGCAGCGGTGTTTAGGCGATCTTTAAAGCATATTCGGTCCCTCTTAAATACTTGGCGTTACAAGCAGGGCTGAAAGCACTAGTGTAGTGGGATCATGGAATCATGGAATCTCTTGCTGCTTGCAACGCCCGAGCGACTGTCCAGTGTAATGAGGGCATTGTTAGCCGGGTGGAATCCTGTTACGGTGGGGAAAGTGCTCTTATTCCAATTCGCAACTAAATCATAAATACTGAGGTCTGTAACCTGTCTGCTAACCTCTGGCAAATCCTAGAAACCGGTGGACCAAGTGGTTTAGGGAATAAAACATTGTAATTGTGGCAAATCTTTTAACTCCTGCAGGATTAAAAAAAAAATAGCATTGAGACGCTCTAACCGCCTGAGATATCATGCCACTGCTTGTGAAGCCTTATTATCTAGCTATAACTGTGCAAGTCACCTTCGGCTCTCTCTGCTGTCGCTATTTATTTCAGCCCCTTAAAATCGTAATAAATCATTGCACAGTATTGTTCTTGCTTCAGTTCATTGCGCTACACAACGTTGTTCCTTTCAGCGCATATTATTGAAACTGTTCGAATAGCAGCCGGTGGAAGTAATAATGAAAATGTGGATAACACTTGGCATACATATTTGTGCATTATTGTTAACAGTTACTGAGGTCCGGCTTATTTCTGAGAGTTAATTGTATTGTATATTCTAGGTTTATGGTGTCTAGGATGTCGCAGAACTTTTGGAGTTACTGTAAGCTAGGGCATTCTAAATCCATGATGTTCCATAAACTAGTAAATTAATGTTGTCATATATCGCAACTTCCGGTTGAATCCTCGTTTTTACATCATTCTTTTCAGTTAACTTCGCGCGAGGTTGCACTATCCTGACTTCAATCCCTAAAAATGCCCAACATCATAAGTTAAGGGACGAGGGACACAAATAATACATTGAAATGATTGTTGAGTTGAGCTGCTGCCTACTATTATTTTTACTTTTTCTTAACCGTAGACGCATTCTCGGAGTTGCTAGAGCTCCACTCCCGAGCGATAGCGCAGAAAGCCGAAGGTAGTGTAGCTTTCCCAGATATAGCTAGATAATAAGACTCAAGCAGGACGGCATGATAGCTCAGACGGTTAGAGCGTCATGCTATAGTTGTGAAGATTCGAATCCTCACATACTGATGCTTTTTTTTTTTCCCCCCTGCCGGAGTAAGGGGATTTGCTATCATTTACTCCCTAACATAGTACCACGCACACAATGCGCTATAAATTGATATTTACGACTTTTTTCTGCTGGAATAAAAGGAGGTTTGCCACCATTACAGTGATTTAGCCGTCCCTATCAATGTATATTTACGAAATGGAGTCGAGCGTAGGCCGTCAGGTCGTAGCGAGCCACAGCAAACCACTAGGTCAGCCGGTTTCTAGGATTTAACCAAGATTAGGGTTAAGGTTAGTATGTTTATGTGAATTAATTGCGAATTCCAATAAGACAACGCGTGGTAAAAAGTGAACAATTCAGTTTTGTAATAAGGAACAACTTATTGCAACCATAAAGCTACGGAGGACAACGGATAGGTTATATTACCTTTAACAAAGAAATAATAAATGCAATATTTACACTTTCACATGCGGTCACGCAAACAGAGGAAAGTATCTATTCCGCTATTTCCCGCTCGGGACTGGACTGGAGCTGCAGCAACTCAGAGAATTGTTCTCCGGGTAACGGTAATGGTATTCCGATGAGAATGTTTCCCGTAGGACGATATTAGGATGATCAAGAAGAAGAAGTTTTGCATCTTGACTCGCTCGCGTTTCTCTATAGCCTGACGCTTTTTCCTCCAAACATTATAGTAGTATACGCATGTGCAAAACTTAGCTGTTTCTAATATTCGTGATTGTTGACTTTAAGATTGCTTTACTATTACAACAATGAAGAATGTTATTAGTATTTTAATTAAGCCCCCCCCCCCATATGCCACAATATGATGGCGTATCGGTCCGCCTATAGCGCCAACAAGGGTACGAGCCAGTTTACTGGTATATCCTCTCAGCGTGGCGACCAGCAACTTTAATGAAGAATTAGGCAATGGCGAACTGCGACCTTATTTCTACATCGCCGTTGATACACAACCACCTACCTTATCAAACTTCAGTTTTGTTTTGTTTTATAATAAATGGACTACAGGTAATACATTTTTACTGTGCGAAGTGGGCCCTAAATTAGCTCACACTGTCAAAGATATAAACATTTAAAGATTCAAAGTTTCAAATTGATTATTTGAGGCGTGTTATAATAACTTCGGTGATGTATTGCTGAAATACTTTTACACCAGTTTTCTTCTATAGTTCTTTCTATTTCATTACGATTAAACATTCCAGACTATTTTAGGTTATATCACTGTTGAAAATTGTAATTTTTCTTTTTCTACCGTACTGCAAAGTTATCTTTTTATAGCCATATCCCAGCACCAAGGACAGTCGAGGTCGTTAAGATACGGACTTGTGAGCAGAAGTTCTGGGGTTCGATTCCCACCAGGACTGTCCTCCCTGATTCAGGGTCCTCCGTCTTTAATGACAGCCAACGCCGGTGCCTGGAACGTTTCTTTCTTTCAAAAAATCCTTTCCCAATCTCATTTCATCAGTGTCCACATCTGATGTCTTAACAGTAAAAACGAGTGTTAAACACAATTAAAATAATATCCATATTCTGATTTTTAATTTTTCTTGCATACTGCTATTGTCTGACATCAACAAGAGGGTGCCGCACTCAGATCACAAGATGGCGGATACCTAAGCAAGGGTCAGATATGGCCAGACAAAACTTTTCCTATTACACGAAACTCTCACTTAACGCAGAAGCAGCACGGATTAAAATGACGCAGAATCTTAATTTGAAAGTGGAGTAGCTTTATTAGGAAAGAACATTCATTTTATAAACATTATAATAGAAACACCGACACATTTCATTTACGTGGGACACCATTTCGCCATGTTAAAGAACATTCCCACGCCAAGAATGAGGAAATCAAGAGCTGGTTTTCACAAGATGGTGTTCTTTGGCAAGCGTGTAATGTGCACGCATTTCTTGACGAAGTTACTCCTTCCTTCTCATTCTGACTTGGCCTTCTCTCTAGCAACGCAGAAACTTACACGTATGCCATTCTTGCAAGGGAATTACCTCGAATAAAGATTGGTCTCTGCTTATTTGTGATAAGAGATTTGCAAATATTGTAAACGTGTCGTCATCATCACCATCATTTATTATTATTATTATTATTATTATTATTATTATTATTATTATTATTATTATTATTATTATTATTATTATTATTATTTCAGAAATGTGTTCATTAAATTCTGAAAGTTCTTTTTTAAGAATAACTTTTAGTTATTCTTAATTTTTACTATCGGTAGTAAAGCTTGTGAATTTCTACCATTGCATAATTATAGCTTCATATGTCCGACTGTTGTCTGAAAGAGATTATGTGAAGAAAATGAACCTCAGCGACAAAAGAGCTCTATCGAGTATTATTGGTTCTTTCACTTGACTGGATTTCATTTCTTCGATGCAGGTGTTTCGGTTACTGTTATAGATATTTACTCACGTTTTACATAAATGATCTTTAAATGCAAAACATTAGCATCTGTTTCTCCGGTATGTGCGCCGGCGACTTTTTTCTGTCTTTCTTTCCTCCCCCCCCCCCTTTCTTTAGTAGGCACTACAAGTTTCTAAACCGAATGTTTTGACCTTCTTTGTAATTTTTCTATTCCATCCGATTTCTAGCTATTTCCATCCATCCTTTTATTTTCTTCTTCTTCTTCTTCGTCTTCTTCTTCTTCTTCTTCTTCTTCTTCTTCTTCTTCTATTTTTAAGATAATTCTCCATCTTCTTATTTCTTGTGTCAAGTTTTTTTTTATTTTATTTACAATTCCTCATTCCTTTGAATTCTTCATTCACCGTTCTTGTCTTTAATTAATCTGAATATTCGTTCTTTCTCTAAAACACTGGAAGTTTTTTTGCATTTGTCAGCATCCAGATCTCATCCACCAACTATTGATTGGCGTGTGAGTGAGTAAATAAAACAACATTATACTTTTTTATATTGTAATGCCTAATTAATTTTACTTTTGTTTCTGTACATAGCAAATTAAAATTATTATTTTTGTCAGTATTCAAATTTAATACTCTCACTGCTACAAGTTTCATGTTAAATATATAACACCAACAGACCATACACTTCCACTTGACCTCTCCATCTCAAAACCATAATATGAATCTGTTGATTAACTATGCTGGTCTACAGCACAGACCACGTGCTTCCATCAAAGAGAAAAGGCGAGGAAAGCTGAGGGGTGGTGTGCACCTTCTTCACGACAGCGCGCCTATGCACGCAGCTCTTGTTGCAAAAGAAGCTGTGAAGAAATGTGGCTTCAAGGAGATCGACCACCCACCGTACAGCCCAGATGTAGCTCCCAGTGACTATTTCCTCTTGTCAAACTCAAGAAGGACCTTCGAGGAAGGAAATTTAAGTGTAACAAAGAAGTGATGGATGCTGTTTATGCCCATTTTGCAGGCAAGACCTCTGACTGTTTGGGGGGGGGGGGGTGGAAATGTTAATTCAAAGATGTGAGAAGTGTATTGCAATAAAGGGTAACTATATTGAAAAGTGAAATATATTTTTTGTCTTTATCATATACCTAGAAAATGGTTAGGCCGGAAACTTATGGACCTACTCTGGTTTAATCAAAATATACAGGTTGTTCCTGAAGTGCGTTAACACTTTTCTTAATTCATTACACAAAAACTACAAATTATACAGCTTTTGTATATATGTCATGTTAAAGAGGAACTCAAATGGTTTTGTTTGGATTTTACGGTCAATTCTCGTAGTTCTTGCATTCGCCGCACTTGGCGTTTTGTAAAGATGGCGACTTCTGGCGAAGAATGCGCTTTCTGTGTGTTGGAATTCTACAAAATCTATTCAATTCTACAGTGCTATAGATCCGCAACGGAAGTTCATGACTAAGTACGGTAAAGAAGCACCAAGCAGGAAGTCTGTTTACACCTGGCATGACAAATTGCTTGTGTCCTAAGAAAACAAGTGGCCGTCCGACTTGAGTGAAGTGTGAGAGAAGTCAGTTCGTAGAGCATCCCGCGAGCTGCAAGTACCACGTACGACAGTTTGACGTTAAGAGATGACACGAAACAACAAACAACAGCGCTATGAGTTCTGTATCCGAGTGTAACAACGGATGGAAGAAGATGATTCGTCATAATTGTGTAGGTTGGGTACTCAGAATCCTCATAAATTTGTCGAATATGCGCGTGATACACCTAAAGTGAACGTTTTCTGCGCAATATCTTCGCCAAAAACACTGTAACCTGTATATGATAAAGCAATGGCTGTTCGCACATGCAAGAAGACTCGGACAATTTCCTATTCCAGCAGGACGGGGCGCAACTCATTATCATAACGATGTTCATGGTTTTCTGAACAACGAGCTACCTCAGCGCTGGATCGGCCGAGCAGGGAATGATGAGAACTGTTTCGAAAACTGGTCTTCCAGATCCCCGGATCTAACTCTCTGTACACCAAAGATTGCATGTATGTGCTCTTCTAACACAAAATCTAGAAGAATTCAAGCGTAGGATTAAAAAAGTTGCAACTGCTGTATATACTCCAAAGAGTATGGCAAGAGTTTGATTATCGTGTAGATATATGACCTGGTTCCCATATCGAAATCAAACATTCGCTTCCTCTTTAATACGAAAGCTGTACAATTTGTAGTTTTTCTGTAATAAATTAAGATTACTGTTACCGGTCTTAAGGGATACCCTCAATTTCACTGTCCAAGCGAATGTTTATTTTATTACAGCAACATTTTAGGCATTTTTCGCCACTTGAGCTAGTTTTGCAGTTGATGTTGTAACACTTTTTATTATTTCATCATAATCCAGGTATGTAATAGATTAATAACTAAAATATTGCTGCATTTCATTAAAAAGTGATTTAAACTTGTAATACTGGTACTATACAATATAATTAAGGAAAGCTAATCAACAATAATGCAGAGGAATTAAATAACTAAGTTGAAAAGAGAGAGAAACTGCATTTATTTTTTCAAAATTCAGCTGAGATATACAATTTACAATTCTTGTTAAGATAAAAAGTATACAATTTAAATATTATATAAGATTTATGACTTCGTCATTTCCGTAATACTAACTGACAATATAAAATGAATACATATCATTATGACTATTACAGTATTTTAATTCTAAACACT